>CM066586.1:19342957-19670457 GCA_033816785.1 Picus viridis | reverse complement strand
TGACCAGCTGTCCTGGGTCCCTCTTCCCTCCAGGGCTTCATCCCACGACACTTTGGCTAGCAGATCCCTGCAGCGATCGAAGTCTGCACGCCTAAAGTCTAGGGTCCTAAGCTTAGAATATGTCCTCCTGATTGCCCTGAGGATATTAAATTCAACTGCTTCATGGTCACTGCAGCCAAGGCCGTCTCTGAGCCTCACATTGGTTACCAGCCCTTCCCTGTTGGTGAGAACAAGGTCCAGCGTAGCACCTTTTCTTGTTGGTTCCTCTACCATTTGGAGGAGGAAGTTGTCTTCTATGCAGTCCAGGAACATCCTGGATTGCTGATGCCTTGCTGTGTTGTCCCTCCAACAGATGTCAGGGTGGTTGAAATCCCCATGAGGACCAGGGCTTGTGACCTGGAAGCCGCTTCTATTTGCCTGTGCAGAGCCTCATCTGCTTGGTTCTGCTGGTCAGGTGGCCTGTAGGAGACCCCCACAGTAATATCTCCTTCCCCTGTCTTGCCTTTAATTCTAACCCATAAACTTTCAACCGACTCATCATGCCTCCCCAGGTGGAGTTCTGCTGATTCCAGCTGGTTGTTGACATAGAGGGCAACACCTCCTCCTCGCCTTCCCTGCCTATCCTTCCTAAAAAGCTTATACCCGTCTATCCCTACGTTCCAGTCGTGGGAGTCGTCCCACCAAGTTTCGGTGATGCCCACTATGTCATGGCGTCCCAGCATCACGGTGGCCCTTAACTCATCTTGTTTGTTGCCCAAGCTGCGTGCATTTGCATAGAAGCACTTCAGCTGGGCTGGCCCTGTCGTCCTCCTGTGCCAACTAATTTTTTAATTATTAATTATTAATTAATTTTAATTATCTGATACTTGTAAAACTGGCCTAAGAGGTAGTTTGAATGATGAATTTAAATTTTTTTGGTGGGGGTAAAATTTCTTTTGATATGAAGCCACATAAATATTGGGGTCTTTAAAAATGACTGTAGTTGCAGGGATTTTGATGGATATTTTTAATACAGCAAAGTAAATTTCTATTAGAGGGAAAAAGAAATGCTTTCTAGCTATAGAAAACTGAAGTGAATGTGCATCTGTGGAGATACCAGAAATGGTTGGTAAGAAGCAAGACCGAAAGACCAAAGAATTGTTCATTGTGCTAACTCTGTTCAGTAAAAAATAAAAAGGCAACGCTACAGATTTTCAATGATATACATAGTTAATACAATGTTCTTACAGGAACATTTTGTTAGGAAAAAGGGAAATACTCTTTTATTTTTCAGTTGTGGGAAAGAAAAGCCTTATTTAACTGGAAGAACCCTTATGTTCTCTGTCGAATATATGCAAATTAAACCATATTTTAATATTTTTCACTGAGTCCTGCTGGATGGAACATGTCTCAAGGGCAAGTGAAGGAAGAGGAACATTTGATAAATACACATGGCTCCAGGCAAAGCTTTCTGCATCCCCACAGAGCCATGATGCCAGTGAGCTTTCTGCTATGCCACACACTTTTCCTTCTCCTTTGGGCTTTGAATCAAATCTATTTGAAATCAGTGGGACTTTGTAGACTTCAAAGAGCTCTGGATTGAGCACTATGGAAGAAGTTTAGGTCAGGAAGTACTCATCTGAGCTATTTTTCCTTTTGCTTTCCATTTCCTTTCCTTGCTTTAATTTCAGAAAGGAACATGCTGTATTCCATCTGTTCTCAAACAGTCCTGGGCCATGAGCCACCACAGCCTGGCACAATGTTATCAGTCTGTCAAAAAAAAGAAGGAGCACAGTTGTTCTTCTGTTGTCCTGGCTCCCTTGGTGGCTGGGCCTTCCACCAGATTTTCTTTTTCTTTCCTGTGGTGCAGTGCAAGAAAGTATCTGGCACCTTAATAATATTAGTTTTATGCTCATCTGGTTTGTGAGATGAACATCGGATGCTCACATGGTCTCTCTACCCACACACAATGTGTGTTTATGCATATAAATTGATACTATACCACTGCTGTTACGAAATTGTGCAGAATGTAAAAATTACTATTTTTAAGTGGGTATTTATGTGAGAGAGGCAGAAATAGATGATGTCTCCATTCTGCTACAGGGGTAAATGCTATTGCTTTAGTCTTTTTGCATCTATTGGAAGGATGAAAGACTATTTGGAATCATTCTGCTGAAAACTGGATCAATTTCAGAGGCAAAATAATCCACGTAGAATTCTTCCCTGTGCGTGCGTATTAGAGGTTTTTTCAGGCAGGCCCAGAAAGGATTATGACCATTTGGAAATCTAGGACCAAATAGTCTAGCCCTTTGCTTCCCTGCTGCTGTCCTTTCTGGTTTCCAGCCTCATGCCCTTTCCACTTCCTTCCCTTCCTTTAACTTTCTGACAGCTAAGCATGGAAGACCCTCAACAGACCTTTCAAAGGGTCTGGGCTAGCTGCAATTTAGATGGTAGATGCTAGGCTGGACTATCTGTGATTTAGGGTTAGGTACTCTAATGAGGGGGAAATGGAGGTGCAGCTAACCTCTTCTGAGGAACGGGGCAGGAAGGTTGGATTTCACTTGTTAAAATAAGGAACAGTACTGTTCTGGAAAGAGTGTCTTCCTCTCTTCCAGCAAAACGGCTCTTTTGCCAGCATCTACATTTGTGAGGACCTTTGTGTAGCACAGAAATTCTACTTAAGGCAGATTTCTGTACAAAAAAATTCTTGTAATCCTCTCCTCTGGTAGAGGAAAGTAGGTTTTCTACTGAAATGTTTTCTGAAGTTGGAGTCTCAGACACTCCTTCCAGCTCTTCTCCTTTCTGTTGCACCAGAAGGGTGAGCAGGCAGACACTGCATGTTGTGGAAGAGGGCTGCTGAAGTCCCTAACAGCCGGACAAACCTGATGAATCTAAAATTTATACTGAATTTAGGTATGCAAGAAGACCAGAAGATCTTCTTGTGTCTGGTATGTGACCACTGATGGGTTTTATTAACCATGAACTCTCTGAAAGGTTTTATACATTCTGCCAAAGGGGAAAGAAGAAAAGGTGTGAGTCTAGTGTTTAGCTGAACTGGAAAAACATCTAACTAGGTAGGGTTTTTGCTTTTATATGTGCTGGAAGTTTACCCAACAGGTAGCTGATAACTTACTTGGTATCTCTAGATGTTACAAGTTTCCATGGTGGCAGCATATGAAGAAAAAAATGTAAACTGGCATTTTCCACCCCTGCAGGTCTGCAGGTACTTGAAACAGAGGAGTTTGCACATAAATTGCATCTCCAAGCAGATCTGGGAAAGTTGGAAAATAAATCATCCACCCAAGGAACTTGCTGTTCCTTCCTACAGGCCTGGGAGAAAGAGAGGAGAAAGTGGGGCTGCTGTATTGGCTTTGTGCCAAAGGAGTTTTTCCTCTGAGGACACATCTACCAGGAACATGGCATTTTTGCGCACCAAGTTATTTTCATTGTACCTATATTCATTGTAGTTCTTCACTTATATGTCTAGAGATCGAAGCTCTGGAAACATTTCAAAAAAGAATATTTTTACAACAGGGCCATCTAACTTGAGAAGTGCTCAGTTCTTAATGGGAGAAAGGAAACTGGACAAAAATGGTAGACAGATGCTTTTGGGTTTTTGTCTGGTATGAGCAGAACAAAAATAATATTTTTTCCAATACAGTGTATTGAAATCTCATAAGAGAAGACAACAGAAAGAGTAATCTATTAATCATGCAATAGCAGGGAAGAAAGCAAGTGTATAGAATCCCTCAGTATACACTAGGTATACACTATCACCTGGAAAGGTTGGAGCAGATGATCCTTGGGGTCCCTTCCAACCTGGCATTCTGGTATTCTATATATTTAATTTCCTAAGCAGGGCTATATTCTGTGTAATACTAGTTCAAAGTTTTTGAAGCATCCACATTAGAAAATACTGGCTGATAAGATGAAAGAAAACTGAAAGACCAGATACTCTCTTTTTAAAAAAAGTTATGGTCATGTTCACAACAGGATTACAAGCCAGAAATAAGTACAAAAAGTGTATGCTGTGTGTGTCTAGTGCTCCTATTTACACTTCCTTCTTAAAGTAGGTTCAAATGAGGAGCTACCTTGCCATCACATTTTACTCCCACACTGAGAGTCTGTCTGAAATTAAAAACGTGACAAAAGCCTGTAAAGAAATGGGCTGTAGGGAGAAGGAAATACAGTGGGGTTGTGACTAATGCAAATTAAATATCCTAATTCAGAGCTTTAGCCTTATAGCCACAGTGGGATTGAAGGCTGGTTGACTGGAGAGGTAGGGACCTAACCTCTTACTTGTATAAACCTGTTTCTTAAAGGCTGTGCTCTGTCATGCCTTTTAGTGAACTCAATGCAGCTCACTCTGTCATCACCCAGAGCAGAGATGTGATATAGACTTACCAGTCAGCTTCCTTTGAATGCTCAGAATCAGACCACTCAGAAGAAGAATATCACCTTAGAATTATGAAAATTATTCCCAACCCCCATTAGGTAGTGACTAAAAAAGGTGATGAAGCCAAAGACACCCTAGTCCTTTAGAATCCCTCTCCCTTCTCTTAACACGGTTTGATGTGACTGCAGATGGCCTCATTGCTATGTGCACAGCCAACCCTCTTTGAATGTCAACTCAGACTTGACATCTGACATCTTATTGGGATTAAAGAATGAATGCATTGTTGTTACTAGTTTAGAGGTGTAATTTTACACTGGGACTATATGTATATATACACATAAATTCACAAGCCCTATGAGGAGAGGCTGAGGGTGCTGGGGCTGTTTAGCCTGGAGAAGAGGAGGCTCAGGGGCGACCTCATTGCTCTCTACAACTACCTGAAGGGTGGTTGTAGCCAGGAAGGGGTTGGCCTCTTCTCCCTAGCAACCAGCACCAGAACAAGGGGACACAGTCTCAAGCTGCACCAGGGGAAGTTTAGGCTGGAGGTGAGGAGAAAGTTCTTCACCGAGAGAGTGATTCGTCATTGGAATGGGCTGCCTGGGGAGGTGGTGGAGTCTCCGTCCCTGGAAGCGTTCAGGAGGGGACTGGATGTGGCACTTGGTGCCATGGTCTAGTTGTGAGGTTATGGTTACAGGTTGGACTCGATGATCTTCAAGGTCTCTTCCAACCTTGGTAATTCTATTATATTCTAAACAATTTCATTGGCTCATCCAACCGGCCCTTCTTGTGGATGGGCACCACGTTGGCCAGCTTCCAGTCTTCTGGGACCTCTCCAGTGAGCCAGGACTGCTGAAAAATGATGGAAAGTGGCTTGGACAGCTCATCTGTCAGCAATCTCAGCACCCTAGGATGGATCCCATCCGGCCCCATGGCCTTGTGGGGGTCCAAGCGGCTCAGTAGATCTCTAAATTCCTCTTGGAGCAGTGGGAAACTATGCAGCTCTCTGGCTCTTTCTGCCAGCTCTGCAGGCCAGCTGTCTGGAAGACGTTCTGCCCTGCTAGTGAAGACTGAGGCAAAGAAGGTGTTAAGTACCTCTGCCTTTTCCTCATCCTTTGTTACAACGTTCCCCTCCGTGTCAACCAAGGAGTGGAGGTTGTCCTTGCCCTTCTTGCTATTGATGTATTTATAGAAGGACTTTTTGTTGTCCTTCACAGCAGAGGCCAGTCTAAGTTCTAAATGGGCTTTTGCCTCCCTAATTTTCTTCCTGCATGTCCTAGCAACATCCCTAAACATTCCGTAGGTTGCCTCCCCTTTCTTCCAAAGATGATACACCCTCTTTTTTTCCCTTAGTTCTATTAAAAGTTCATTACCCATCCAGGCTGGCCGTCTGCCCTGGCGGCTCATCTTCCGGCACACTGGCACAGCCTGTTCTTGCACCTTCAATAGTTCTTCCTTGAAGTAGTTCCAGCTCTCCTGGACCCCTTTGTTTTTAAGGGCTGTTTACCAAGGAACCTTCTGAATTAGTTCCTTGAGTAGCCTGAAGTCTGCCCTCCTGAAGTCCAGAGTGGAGGTCTTCTTGCTCCCCCTCTTGGCTTGGCTGCATACCGAAAACTCTATTATGTCGTGGTCACTGGTGCCTAAACACCCTCCAACCACCACATCACCCACCAGCCCTTCCCTGTTGGTGAAGAGGAGGTCAAGCATAGCCTTACCCCTGGTAGGCTCACGCAGCACCTGGGATAAGAAGCTGTCCTCCATGCACTCTAAGAACCTCCTAGACTGCCTCCTCTCTGCTGTGTTGAGATCCCAGCAGATATCAGGCAGGTTGAAGTCACCCATGAGAACGAGGTCAGGTGATCTTGAGACAGCCTTAAGCTGCCTATAGAATGCCTCATCAACATCCTCCTCCTGGTTGGGTGGTCTATAACAGACTCCAACCAGGATGTCTGCCCTGTTGGTCTTCCCTCTAATTCTCACCCACAAGCACTCAACCCTATCATCCCTGATCTCCATCTCAACAGCATCCAGTGCCTCCCTGACGTACAGGGCCACCCCTCCACCCCTTCTTCCTTGCCTGTCTCTCCTGAAGAGCCTGTAGCCGTCAATTGCAGCGCTCCAGTCATGCGAGTCGTCCCACCACGTTTCTGTGATGGCACCTACATCATAACTTTCTTGCTGCAACAAGGCTTCCAGCTCCTCTTGTTTGTTACCCATGCTTCGTGCATTAGTGTACATGCACTGCAGCTGGGCTGCTGGTTTCACCTCTAGGTCTAGCTTATCACCTCCAGACTCCTGCCTGAGGGCACTGGTTTCCGACCCTCCCCCTTCGAAGCTAGTTTAAAGCCCTGTCAATGAGACTTGCTAATTCCCTTCCCAGAATCTTTTTACCTTTGGGGGACAGGCCATTCTCATGTATTGTGACCTTTCCCCTCCTCTGGGACAGATGTACTCCATCTGTTACCAGCTGACCTGGTGCAGTAGAAAGTTCCCCAAGATCGAAAAACCCAAAATTCATTCGTCTGCACCAGCCCCTAAGCCACTTGTTGACTACAGCGGCTGACCTGTTCCTTATTGTGTTCCTTATTGTGAAACAATGAAGGGCTAGGTAAGATTTTACACAAATTATCTGTATGCATATGAAATTGTGCCATCAGCTTTGCAGGTGAAGGAAAGAAAGCAGCCATTTTCTGCTTCTGTGGAATTATGTGGGTATTGCAATTTACCTTCTAATAGTTTAGCAGGGGCTGAATTGCAGCCATCTGCAGTTCTACTCCTATATAAGCATGAGAGAGATTGCTAGAGCTCTATTTTCACATCCCTTTCATACAATAATGGAGTTCTGTGATAGGAAAAATAAGAAAAAAAAGTAATAATTCTGAATGAAAAAACATTGATTGGGGAATTTGGCTAGCACTTGGATAAGTAAATTTAAATTCTGGGTTTTCAGTTATGGGTAGAAATGCTCAGCAATTGGGAAAACACAGCTGAGTTGATTTTTTTTTTTTCCAAAAGGTTTGAGACAAAAAACATCCCACAAAACAAACTGTGAGTAGCTACCAGCTACTCACAGTAGAGGAGAGGAGTCAAACTGAGCTACAGCTGAGCTGCTGTTATGCAGTTTGATGCAATTCTGACTTTTGCAGATAGATGACTGTAATAATTTCACAGCCATGGTGGTGTTAGGTTGATAGTTGGACTCAATGACCTTGGAGGTGTTTTCCACCTGAAACACTTCTATGGTTCTGTGAGAGGAAATGGAAGGGCCAGTTATCTTAGCCGAAAAAAAGGTTATGCATCCGGGTTGATTAGTTCCCTGAAAAAGCCCTGTCATTTTTTAACTTGCACTGAGCATTTAAATGGGTGAAGGAGCATGAATGAAGTGAGGTTTGTTATCTGTGTGTGTGTGTGCACTTAAAATGCACTTGTACGCTTGTACTTGTGCACTTAAACCTAATGGTTTAATTCCCAGACCCTGCTATTTTATGTTTAGAAATAGAATACAATTCTGAGCATAAGAATGAGATGACTCTCATGCAAATAGCTTTTTGAAACAGTTGTCTTTTATTTTCTCTCTCTCATTTTAAAAGAATTCTTTTTACTCTATGTTTTCCCCATTTATTCTTCTTTTTAAAGATAAAAATAAGCCATTTTCTATGCTTGTTTAACATAAGGAGGAAATCCCCCTTAACAGAGGTGTTAGCTGTTACAAAACATGGATGCTACAGAGCCCAGAAAACAGTGTTTAGCCATTGCCTTATTCCTCCCACAGTGAGAGTGGAGGTGAGATCCTGCAAACAAGTCTTGTTTTGGGAGGGTTTACCCACTCCTACACCTCCCTAGCAATGTAAATGTCTTTATAGGTGGAAAATTCCATCTTCATTGGGACTGGGGGAGGGACACATTACACACATTTAAATCAAACAGAACTTTATTTGTATGTCTAAAGACCAGCAATTATTTGGTGTGCATGAAACAGCCTCAGACTTGTAGTCTGAGAGAGGAAGGATGGAGCTGGCATGGTTAAGCCAGCTGCAAGGCATTTCTCTATCCTTCTGGGTCTCTGACACCTGGTGAAAGCAAATGGTAAAGAGGTCTTCTTAAGTTATGGCAGCTCAGCCAATAGAGCAGCATGGTTTCCTGCTCAGGCCCTCAAATGGCAGCCTGGGTCTGGTCTTCCTCACTAGTCCTACTAGGGTAGAAAGCATTGTTGAGGGGTAGCTTGAGCTATCCCTCAGGGACTCCAGGCTAAATTGAAGCTTTCCTGAAGTTCTGATGTTGTTACATGTCCTTTATGAAACAATGACTCCACTTGGGATTTAAATCTAGAAGTGCCTTCTTGACATAGATGCTTTGCTCCACCAGCCTAGAATAAATGACAGGCAGAAGTGATTAATGTTCTGTTTACTGTTTAGCTGGTTCCCACAGCAACAGGCATCATAGCTACAGCATGGTGACATTTCTCAAGACCAGTGTGAAAGGCAAAATGAGAAGGTAGAATGAAAGGCAAAATAAGAAACTTGCATAATCAGAAGCACTGATAAAAGACAGCAGGATTCATTGTTAGGCTTCCCTCTGTGTAGAATGTGATAAAACTGCATTTTTAAGTCAGCAAGACATTCTCATGTAATGAATGTCCATATTTTTCTTACTCCTGTAGTTTAGCTCTGTTATTCAGGATGATCTCTAACAACATGCCTGTCAAAATTTATTCTAGAATCTGGAGGGTTGTCATGACATACACCTAGAATAACTGGGAATAATTCACAAGAGAACATGTCCCAATGCATTCCAATGTGTGGTGAGTTGTTTGTTGTTTTCTGTTTTAATGCAAATGCTAGCAGGGTACACACATGGATATAAGTGTTTTAAATAGAGCATCCAAGGGGTCTGAACCAAAGAGTTTCATGAACTTGGCAAACTCCACTTCCTTGAAGCCTGTGGTTAAATCTGCCAAACCCTGCAGATTCAACAAAACTGTACAGTTGGGTTCAGTACAGACCTTGAGATTTTAATTCTTCAGATCCTTTATTGACATTTTGGAAAAATCTACAAATTACATAAGGGCCTGTTTTAATAACAGAGCATAATAATCTATGCAGAAAATAGATTGAATTTGCCATATTGGTCCATATTTAGTTAGGCCAAAGGAAAAACAAAAGGGTTTAAGAGACAAAAAATAGAGAAGGAACAAGATGTGGACACTAGAACTGGAAATACCTAAATGGCTATGGAAAAATGAGAAGAAATTGCTTGTCCATTTCTGAGATGAATATAGGAAGAAATGATACTCTTAGATCCGAGAAAAGGTGATTTATGCCAGCTGTTAGGAAGAATTTTCAAACTGCAAGTTTCTAAAGCATCTAAAATCCACAACTGTTCATTAGTGTCCCAGGGAGAGGAGAGTAGGGAGAAACACCTGCCAAGAATGATTTCTGCATTTGCATGATCTCCTTGTCTATTGTTCTTCTGCCCTGGGATTTTCCTTGGAAGGAAGTGATCTGACTCATCAAGTGAATATTTAATTAGAATGAGGAGATTCACCTAGTCTCTAATTCATCTATGATCTAATTTATATCCTTGCCATTATTTATTTTACTCAGTGGAAGAGCTGCACCATTACTTTCTGTTGGTCTAAAAATATACATGAGAAACAGTCTTGTGAATACATTTAAATGAGGTGAGCAGTAGAAGAAATTAGGCTCAGAGCACATCTCTACATGGAACAGGTAAATCAGACTTTTCTGAGCAAACCAGACCGATCTGATGTGGTATCTTGCCAGTTTTCTGGAAATATACAAAACCAGAAGTGGGGGGTTGGGGGAGGAGAAACAAAATAGATGGAGTATTCAAACTGGAGGACCGTTGCCTATTTGAGTTCAAATTCTCTTAAAGCAATATTGAGCCTATATCTGTAGTAATAAGTTATCTCTGGATGTGCCAGTCAAGACAAGGACTTGTAGGAGTTGTTAACATAAGCTCTCATCTTGCAAAGATTTGCTGGTGCAAAACATCACTTATAGGCAAACATCAGCTGAGTATTTGCAGATACTGTATCTCAGGCCAGATCTGAACAGCATTTGTTATAGAGCATGGTATTTATTGCTAGGGATAGTCAAATGGGGAGATGATATTCAGTCTTAGTTCACAGATGTCTTAAGACTCATATGTGGAAGTATTCACAAAACCAAGTAAAAACCTGATTATCATCTCTATTCAACCCATGCCCTCAAATCAGCAAGACTAACAGTTTCTGTCACAACCATTTTATTCTTTGTATACTGATGTGTAGGATTCTAGCTTAGTCTGACTTAACTTTGAAAAGACCCTTTTTTGTTTTCTTTTTGACTATGAGAATGTGAGAAGCTTATACAGTGAGAATGCTTATGATTTAGTGGAAAGGTGATACATATGCTGTCTTCTTTGAAAATCAGTATGTTCTTTTTTAGTTTGTCTCTCTTTTCTTTTTTCCTTCCCTGGGAAGGGGAGCTCTTTTATGGCTTTATGATATGTAGGTCCTTCCTGGCAGCATGCATACCAACAGGGCCTCCCAAGGAGACCTGGACTAGTGCTGGAAGTGCAGTGCATTCTGTGTGCTCTTCCAGTGCTGCCATCACAAGTTTGTGTATTATGATGTTTGGAAATCACACCTGCCCACATGTAAACCTCACTTTTCTTATCTGACTTAAGAAAATGGGACAGCCTTGCTTTCAGCCTTTCTGCTGAAGGTGGCTGAATTGTAGTCATTGAGAGGATGTCCAGTTCTGTTTCCCGCCCCTTTCTTTCTGTTTTTTGCATATATTTTAGTGTTATGTTGCAGGAAGGGTTTGCAATAGAATTCCCTGTACTTGAGGAGTATTATGCTTGCTAATTGGTAACCATTCACAGGTTTTCATATTTGTATGTGAGAACGTTGAACAAATACTCATTGTTTTCATGAAACAATAGTGTTTGACAGGCATTGCTGTTAAGCAGTCAGAGCTGACAGATCTGCACAATGTTTATGGTTTGCAGTTAAAACATCTACTTATACTGGATTTTTTTTTCTGTACATTATCATAAACCTAAACTCTTGAAAGTTTATGGATTGTTCTAGCAGGGAGGCAGCAAGGAAGTGGAGAAGTTCACATCTATGGTAACACGTAGAGTAAATTTTGAAAACAGAATCTAAAGTAACTCATGAAAAATATCAATTAAGAAAAGCCCAATCTAGTAAAATAAGCCCTTCCAGCAGTCATACCACAAACATTGCTTTTATGTCCTTCTGCTGCGCTATTTATTTTGTTCAATTTACAGTGCTCGTTGCTCTCACCCATTTGGAGGGTAAAATCTCTCTGAGACTGGAAATCTAATTATGAATTACCAAATTGTTCAAATCAAACAACAACAAACCCACCAGGAAATAATCAGAAGGCACCACAAAATATTTTCAGTTAATTTCTGTCTATACTAGTGCAGTTAAAGTGATTTATTTTGATGGAATACCACCATTGTCCATGATGTACACTGATAATCAATTACAGTCTGTCCTTAGGCTCTGAACTCCAGGGCCTGGAGCTCTTTCTTATTCTTAAGACTTTCAACACAGTATTTTCTCACATACATTCTCGCCTTCCAGAATTTATGGTGACTGAGGGATTGGTTCAGAGGGTTCTGTAAATAGCTTAACATGCTAGGACGCAGAAAGGACTCTGCTTTTGTATAAGCACAGATCCTCCCCTTGGTGATGAGCAATGCTGAAAACCAATGAAAGGAAATTGGAGTAATCAGTAAAACAGTACAAGCTGAAGTGTCTCTTTACTCCACAACTCATCCCATATTCATTTTGGGGCAGCACAGGTCCCTCATCTTTCATCTCCTTCTCCTCCAGTTCACCTTTCACTGAGCACCAGCAGCTCCAGTTGCCATTGTGCCACTCCTGATGACACCCTGTGGCCTCCCAGTTTCTCAGCCCTAGCAGCAGTGGGACTATGTGGATGAATGGCACAGTCCCGCCTTTCTAGTAGGTGGATGTCTGTCTTAGAAACCCATGTGAAGCAGCAGGCTTTGCTCTCTTGGTCAAGATGGCTAGTTGTGCTGCACCTCCCCTGAACAGTGAGGCAGATCCCACAAATTCCTGAGCAGGGCTGGAAGATCTGAAGAGTGAGGTGCTGTGCACTCTGCCAAATGGCACTTCAGTGAGACCGGGTAATCCCTTGGGCTAACTAAGCACATCCGTGGGGCTGAACTCAGCTTTTTCTGTGGTGGTGATTCTAGCTTGCTTCTGAGACAAAAGGTATTTCGCAGTCAGATAATAATTTATATGGGGTTTGAATATTTTATCCTGCTGGTTTTAGGATTGTGTGGATAGGAAGACTATTCCTGAGAGATTTAGAAGGAAGTGCTAGTTCTAACATCAATGCCTATTTGTTTTTTTGCCTAGTTACATCTCTTCCAAGTGCTTCTGTGAGATAGCCAGATTGTTTGAGGGTGCATGAGCTTTTTGTGTGGGTGGGTGTGCTTTTTTGTGTGTAATAACTCCAGTTTGGATTTTGCAAAAAGATCTATACTGAACCTTGTACCATATGATTAGGCCATTTAAGTTCTGTTAGGCCAGTTAGGAGGTAAAAGAAGCAGTTTTAAAGGTCTTTTTTTAAACACTTGGACCTGAGAAATTTTCATGATGTATTTTGAAATTAAATTACTAAATAGATGTCTTCATATGATGTCTTTTACAGCAGGCAGGGTGGGCTCAATAAAGACAGTCAGTTTAATCTGAAATTGCTCCTGGGTTTGGTCTGCTGAAGACTTTGAGGACGTCTTTCAGTTGCAGTTCAGACTGTAGCAGCACTTTCTTAGATTGTGTATTCATAACTTGTTTAATAATGAAATGTGAAATGCACTTACAAGCCACACCAAACTTAATTACCTCTTTTATAACAGCAACACTTCTACAGGAGCAAAGCAATTGATTCCCTTGTCTGGGTTAATATTGCCCCGGTTTATAGAAACAAAAAATTATCTATATAAAGACCAAAGCAGACTTAGAAGAAATTCACCTTTAGACAAATAAATTATATAAATTACATAACCTGTGAAAACTATGTAAAGTGCTTAAGCAGAAGAAAAATACCTTACCCACAAGAGAACAAAAACTGTGGAAAACATTTGAAGGTAAAGAGAACATTAAAGATGCAAGCAAAAATAGTTTATTTTGTAACCATAAATGCAAAGGCTAGTAGTAAAAGCCATTCCCACACATTTACTTTGAAAGCTCATCTGAAGAGAGGGCACTGCTTAATTTAAAGGCTGCTGGACCTATTATTAAATATTTTTTCTCCAGACAGAGAACATGATTATTTTTCTTGTGAGTATGAGAAAGAAGGTAGACTTTCAATTTCTGAAAGACAATATATATGCTCTTAGACGTATTCTAGCCTGCACTTTTAAGAGAAATTGGGTTATTTGAGTGGTTTTAGTAAAGTGAATGCAGACATGTTTATCTAGCCGAATTCTAGCTGCTTATAAAAGAAGTAAAGAATATGGACTGAAAAGATGGTTTATTTTACAGTCACATCAAGACATTTCTGGCAGATTAAATGGGTATTTCAGATAATAAGGTAGGGGTAGATAAAATGGGTTGGAAAACATGCTGATGGCATAAACTGTCAATTTGTGATTGTTTTTGAGAACTTTGGGAGCAGCTAAAAGAAACATGAAAATATATAGGAGGAGTAAAAAAAATTATTAAATCTACAACAGGCACAAAGGAGTCCCTAAGAGTAAAACAGTTAAATGAAAATTGTCTGCTTTTGAAAGCCTCTGCAAGGGGCATCACTAGTACAAGGTAGCTCAAAATGCTTAATGCAAAACAGAGCAATGAATGTGGGGAATCTGTAAACACAGTTGTCCTAGTTTAGAGCAGGACAGATTGCTCTACTGCTCCAAAAGGGGCAAAAGAATAACGCTCACACAAATGGATTGGATAGTTATGGAAAGTTTAAATGGAAAAGCAATTAACATGGTGAACATAGCAATTCAAAGAAATCCTCAGTCTAAACACACAAGTTCCTTTCACCAGACCAAAAGCCCAAGGCTCCCTTCTCCTCACCTGGGATTCACCCAAACCCCCCCGGGGCTCTTTCTTCCCTCCTTCCCTTCCTCTCCCCACCCTCCCCATTCCCCATTGCTAGACTGGTTTTAGGCTGGCCAGGCCTGAACTGCATTAGGCCTGAAGAGGCCAAGATTGCACAGGGAAAAAAGTTACTCAGGCCAAGGAGACCTGTGATACTCCCTCATTGTTACCAGATAAGAGAGCATCTCTTTCCCAGGGGAGCAGAGAGGGAAGAAAGACAAAGACAATAACTTTGCAGCCAGATTTATAAGGGTGCAGGGTTTATGGGTAGAAATACACTATTTCCTATGTTCACCCACTGGGCTGGACACTCTGGACACTGGAGATCTCAACTCTGTGGCTTCTTTTTGGAGGTACCCAGCCTGAACAGCCACAATAGTGCTTAATTAATTCAGAAATAAAGATATTTTAGAATTCTTTTACATGAAATAAAGCAATTTGTCTCCCTGAAGCATTTTTCATTGGATACTTTCAAATCCAAGAGACCTTACAAATTATGAAAGAAAAGGTAGGAGAAAACCCAAGACACTTTGGAAAGATTAGGGGACTTAGGAATGGAAGTCACAAAACTTGCAAAATGCTGCTATTATTGATAGATGATAACTCAGCTGCTTGTAGATGATAAACATCACAGTGATGCAGATGTGTAAATGAAGAAGATGATTTGAGGAGGATGTCTGACCTTTCTGTTGAGTAGGTCAGTGAGCAACTGAGTTTAAATTGGCAGCTTGCTTAGTTTTGTGTATAGTGAAATGCCAGAGTACTAATGTGATGGATAGAGACACCTAGCCTTTACATGCAGAGATTAAATATGTATATATATCATGGCATACCTGTGAAGATACTACTTTGTTTCTGTTGCTTCTGAAAGTAAACCGTGCACCCAAGTGTATTCTTTAGTAACCTGACTTTGCTATCTAGACCAGATACAAGCAACATTGAAAGGAAAACTTCCGTGTATTTTAACACTGTCGCAGCAGCGTATTTAGCCACACCAGCTCTTTTCAGCCTTTCTCAAGCGTATCTTTGCTGCAGGGCCTCTGCTCCCATGGACTTGAGAATATCACTTGAAATCCTGAAATTCTCAGTCAGAGAGTTTGCTGATTTTTTTTCTCAAGAATTACCTTTGTGTTGTGGTCTCCTTTGGGAGCTGAAGAAGCAGTGTCCAGGCAAATGACACAACTACTATGAACTGGTACACTCATAACATTGTATTATTTAATTATTTTTACAAGGGTACATGCAGGGACAAGAGCCAAAAGGAGCTGAGGCTGTTTCCCTTGCAGCTCTGTCAGGCCAAACTGACTACAAATACTCTCACCTCTGGCTAAGGTAGGATTCACTTTGTTTCCCCACAGAACCAAGCTCTTCCTTCTTCACCTGAAAGTTATACCAAGATTCCTAACAGGAAATCCTCTTCTCTACTACCAAGGGCTTTGAATACCTTGGGCAGAGGAACAACTTCAAATGGTGTTGACAGTTTGATGTGGTTTCTTTAGTTTGAAAAACGTTGTCTGCCTTTCTGTGGATTTTCAGACACACAAGTTCCTTTGAACCCTCTGAACAACACCAACAAATTATAATCAAATGATCGAAATTTATTCTGTTTGTGAAGTATAATAGGCATTTCCCATGGTCCTTGCATAATCAGGTTAAAATACAACAAACGTTTCTCTCTCCATGCTACTTTCTTCCCTTCTTTTCTTGCTGGCCCCCTGTGCATCTTTTGATAAAGCTGGACAGCCTAACACAGTTGCTAGCAAATTTTCATGTGCTTTTTCTTCCGTCTTGATGGAACAGTCAAGTATTGATTTAAAGATCTGTGATTGAAGGGAAACAAGAGTCTTGTCTCAAGAACGAAACGGCGAGGACACACATCCCTGCCATGCATCCTGTGCTCAGCCATGCCAAAACACTGAGCAATGGCAGGATTTAAAAAATGCATCGAGTAAAGCTCAGGCTGCTTTAAAATAAAGCCAGAAAAGGATCCATCATCAGTGATGTCATCTTTAGACACTCACTTTGGGTACTTTTGAAAGCTTATTCTGAAACTTCTTGTCTTAGCAGCAGCTCCTTTAAAAAAAAAAAAAAAAAAAAGGTATGTATTTGGAAAACCAATTAGCTGAGTTAGGTTGAGATTTTAAGCTTTTAGAAAATCTTGTTATCCCCTGAGTGTGATAAGCTATGAAATTGTGTAAGTCACCAATTAAACTTTTTTTTTAATGGGCAAAAGATCAGATATATTTGAATCTCAAGCTGATTACATTCTTCCCAAACAAATGAACTGAAACTATTAATGGATCTGACTTTGCCTTAGGCTGTTAGCTACTGAAACCACCTCTCTTTGGTTGTTTCTCTACAACATACCAAATATACAGTGTTTCCTTATTGCCCTTATCAC
This sequence comes from Picus viridis, assembly GCA_033816785.1. Taxonomy (NCBI): domain Eukaryota; kingdom Metazoa; phylum Chordata; class Aves; order Piciformes; family Picidae; genus Picus; species Picus viridis. The sequence continues at coordinate 19,653,570 of CM066586.1, read as the reverse complement.
ATTTGTGTGTGTTTTGTACCACACAGAAAAGATTACATAGTATTGTATCTATTTTTGTAATCTTAATGAAAGGGTTGTAATAAATAGGCAATCTCCTGGGGAGTCTTTTGAAGTTTTAGTGTAATCATTCCAGATAGAGGTGCTCAAAAAAATTGCACAAAATTGTAAAAGGTGCCCCTTTTCCAGGCTGTATTGGTTTTCATACCTGCTGGGTCTCGTGCCATGAGTGTTAACTTGAATGGATGAAGGATTTTAGAATGTATATGGGATATGGTTGACATCCATATTGGTTTTCTTAGTGAACTGAAGTTGTTACTGTTGCCTGGATTGACCCCAGGTGAAGGACATTCAAGGAGGGTAGTAAATGCAAAGTTTCCATCTCCCTCCACAATGCCTGGAATTGGTTCAGTGTGGTGTGACATTGCAGTTGAATTTGGCAGCAGTTTATTTCCCATTCCTCATTTAGATGTATTTCAGACTGTTAGATCTTGATTTTCAGTTCTTTGTGGCTGACTGACAGCTCTCAAATGTGCAGTAATGCTGCCTTAACACCATGAGAAGAGAGATCTCCACAGTCATCTTTGGAGAGGGAGAAGACTGATTCTCAAATATGTTTTGTGTCTATTGAAAAAAATGTTCTTTGGAGGCAGATTTGCAAATTTAATCTGTCAATTATTATTTATAAATCACTTGTATCATGCAAATGTGATAAGGCAGTGATGGTATTTAATATACTATTGTTGAAAGATTGCACTCTAACTCCAGTTCTGTAACTGGAAGCAGCACTCTAGATCTGTAAGCAGGTTATTCCTCAATGATTTTTTAAAGTTAACTAATCTGATGAACTATCAGCAAATTAATTTCTCTTGTATCTCTGTCTTTTCTCATGAGATGAAGAGATATATCTTCCTGAAATTAAAACTCTACTTACTAAAAGTATGCCGTGGAAACAAATTGATAGAAACAGTGCATAAACCATTTGTTGATGTTATGTAATTGAATCTTGGGGGGTGAATAACAAACAAAATTAATGTGCTGTTGTATGTTGGAATCCTGAAATATTTTAAGTGGCACACACTTCATCTTTAGTCAAACAATCCAATTTCCAATTTCCAATTCTGTTATTGTATACTGACGTAATCAAGTTTGGATAGCTTCTCATGCACAAAGGCACTTGGAGACTTAATAAAGAAATGCAGCCTGACAAATCCAGAAGCAACTATTCCGGGATCTAACTGACAAGGCAGGAAAAGAAACAATAATTGAAAGCTATGCTTTTTAAAAAGGCACCTGCTGTCTGCCTCAGAGTTTGATGTTACTGGATTATTTGCTTTGGATAGTCTAACACAAGCAGTATCTTCTGCTTTCTGTTGTCAAAACCTAATTAATTTCTTTCAGCAAGAAGCTGAGCCACTACATTCCATGTGTTTGTCATCTCCACAATTCACTTTTGTAATTCATTCACCCTGCCCAGGCTTACTTAAGCTCTGAATGTAAGCCATAATTCACGAATAGTGTGGTAAACCACATCCTTAGGCAGCAGCAGTATAGAAAGCCTATTATACAGGTGCTTTATCACACCTGCTGTACTGGGTTCTGAGAGGAAAAAACAATTCCTGTGATAGATTAAGTCTATCCCAATAAGGGCTTCATAAATCAGTACTACCAAAAGCAGGAGTGGCTCTGAATGGCTGCTGAGATCCAGGCAAGTTCTGTATTCTGGCAGATAATTTACAAAGAAAGAGAAATGCCCTTAATGGAATGAAGAAGAAAGACCAAAAAGGTGTAAGGAAATGGCTCTAGCAACCTCTCTTTGCTGTAGGATTCACTTATCCATTCCTTCATTGTGCCTGCTTCCAACAGCAGAAGTAAAAGAAAACACACAGCATGCTCAGAGAAGAAATTTGAATTTCATCTGGGGTAACTCACTGATTTTGGAGAGAAGTCTCACATTATTATGAACCAGTTAAAGGCACATAGGAGAAGGGACATGGTTAATTTTGTTAAACAGTTATCAGAGTATTTTGACCTTTGAGTTGAGGTTCTGATGAAGGTTTAGCAGTGTTATTGCTTTGTTGGAGTTGTTTTGCCTGGTCTTGCAAGTGAGTGTATCACTCAATTCACATATACAGCCGGAAGGTTGTACCTCCCTGTGCAAAAGTTGTGAGTGCATGAATGAGGCAGTAACTTTTCAGACAAGGTTAGTGGCAGATTATCTGCCAAGATCCTGACAAGTAAGCAACTTCCAGCAGGACAGGTAAATCAATCTTCTGTAAGGTTATGATGATATAAGACCTATGCATGAGTGAGGACAGGGATATTAAAGACCAAAGAGGGTGTTCTGAGTTCTTTTGTGGAGAGTGCCACTCATGTCTTGGCTCTGAGCATCCCCTTCTAGACCTGGCTCACTTTTTTGGATGTTTTGCCTGTGTTCAGAGTTAAAAGGATTACTCAGAGAATTCTGCGTAATACTCTGTCCTCTGGGATGGGTTCTGCAAAGAGATCCTATTTTAACTCTACTGACTCATTTCTTTGCAGCAGGAGAGAAATACATACACTGAACTGTCAATACATGCTCTCATCTAAACTATGTATGCTAGATAATACTGGAGGAATACGCCTTTGGATTTTCCCTGCATTAATAATGGATAAATGATCTTTTCTTGGCTTTATTTAGCAGAGGAAATACAAAGTTAAAAGTAACTTAAGATGATCAGACAATGTTGGATTGGGTGAACTCAAACATATTGCAAAGAAAACGTCTGTGCCCCTGTTGATGGTCACAGTTGTGTGTCCTGTCCATAGAAAAATAGAATCATAAAACCATAGAATTGTTTTGGTTGGAAAAGACCTCAAGGATCATCTAGTTCCAACCCCTGCCCATGGCAGGGACACCTCACACTACATCAGGTTGCTCAGAGCCACATCCAGCCTGGCCGTAAAAACCTCCAGAGATGGGGCTTTTACCAACCTGTTCCAGTGTCTCACCACCCTCATGGTGAATAATTTCTTCCTAACATCCAATCTGAATCTACCAATTTCTATTTTTGCTCCATTCCCCCTAGTCCTATCATTACCTGACACTCTAAAACATCCCTCACCAGCTTTCTTGTAGGTCCCCTTAAGATACTGGAAGGCCACAATAAGTTCTCCAGACTGAATGGCCCTAACTCTCTCAATCTGTCTTCATAGGAGAAGTATTCCAGCCCTCTGATCATCCTCATCCACCCATGTCCATCTGTGTCATGTGTTCCTCCCACCCCAATCTTGGGACATCTGCTGCTTTGAAGTGATGATTTATTTCCTCTCTCTCTTTCTGGCCTGAGAAATGCCAATGAGTTCTGTTGTTGCTCCTTAGTTTTACCTGACACACCTCATGCAGTTACAACCCATTGATAATCTGGGAAGAAGCTATGTGTAAATGTGACTGCTTGTCATCAGTGGAACAAAGACTGTGTGCAGGCTGGTCATGAGTTATGATCTCATGTTGGTGCCAATATTGTTTAACATCTTTATTATAATTGATGGGATGGAGTGCACAGTCCAAAAATTTGCAGACGGTAACTGAGAAGATTGACTGATGCACCAGCTGGTTATGCTGATGTTTAGAGGGATGTGAGTAGGTTGGAGAAACAGGCTGACATGAACCTCCTGAAGTTCAACAAAAGGAAGAGGCAAGCTCTGCACATGGTGTGGAAGAACCTCAATCCTCAGCACAAGCTGTGGTTCAGATAGCTGGGAAATGGTTTTGCTGAAAAGGACCTGTGAGTTGTGGTGGACACCAAGCTGACAATAAGCCAGAAATGGGCCTGTGCAGCAAAGAAGCCTCCTGGACTGTATTAGGAAGACCATAGTCATCAGGTTGAGGGAGGTCATCCTTCCCCTCATCTTTCCCCTCATCCTTGGTGAGATCAAATCTGCAGTCCCCCATTGTAAGCTAGACCCCCCAGTACAAGAGGCATGTCAGCATACAGGAAGGAGGCCAGCAAAAGGGCACAAAGATGATGAAGAGATTGGAGCATTGATCATATGAGGAGAGACTGGGATTTTTCAGCTGGGAGAGGAGAAGGCTCAGGTGGATCTCACCAATATATATGATAGGAAGGTGAAAAGAAGGTGGAGGCAAACTGTTCTCAGTGGTGCCCAGTGACAGGCAAGAGGCAACGGGTACAAACTGGCACACAGGAAAGTCCATTTAAATGTAAGAAAAGCTGTCCTCAGTAGTGAGGGTGTCCACAGTAGTGAGGGTGGTCAGACATTGTAAGAGGTTGCCCAGAGTGGTTTTGGGGTCTTCAGACCGGAAGGTATTAGAAATGTAAGTGGACATAAAGCTGAACAATCTGCTGTCAGGTCACCTTGCATTCAGTGGGTGGTGGTGTCTTACTCAACTCCTAGAAGTCTCTTCCAGCCTCAATGATTCTGTTGTCTAGATATAACCAGAAAAATCCTCACTGTAAGCACCACCCCACAGAATCTGTGCTTTTATAATAAGAATAATGCCACAGCATATACTCTAGAGTCCTGCTTTTCTGGAATAACCCACCTCCTCAATTGCTTCCTCTCAAAAAGAATCCCTGAGGAAATTTGTGGTGTTGATAGGAAGCACACCGTGACGTGAGTGGCTCTTTTATCTGTGGGTAGTCCACTTGCTCTCATAATTATGTTACTAGCCAAGATATCTCTAACCTAGTTTCTCAAGGTGTATTGCTCCCATGGCTTGATAACAATGGACAGGTTATTCATAATTCATGGGATGTCTTTAAAGAACTTGACGACTTGTCAGATTTGCCTCTTGAGATTAGAATCATAGAATCATAGAATCAGTCAGGGTTGGAAGGGACCACAAGGATCATCTAGTTCCAACCCCTGCCATGGGCAGGGACACCCTACACTAGATCACGCTGGCCAGAGCCTCGTCCAGCCTGGTCTTAAACACCTCCAGGGACTGGGCCTCAACCACCTCCCTGGATAACCCATTCCATGGCTTCACCACTCTCATGGTGAAGAACCTCTTCCTCACATCTAGCCTGAATCTCCCTATTTCCAGCTTCATTCCGTTCCCCCTAGTCCTATCACTACCTGAGATCCTGAGAAGTCCCTCCCCAGCCTTCCTGTAGGCCCCCTTCAGATACTGGAAGGCCACAATTAGGTCACCTTGGAGCCTTCTCTTCTCCAGACTGAACAGCCCCAACTCCTTCAGTCTGTCCTCATAGGAGAGGTGCTCCAGCCCTCTGATCATCCTCGTGGCCCTTCTCTGGACACGCTCCAGCACGTCCACATCCCTCCTGTAATAGGGGCTCCAGAACTGGACGCAGTACTCCAGGTGGGGTCTCACCAGAGCTGAGTAGAGGGGAAGAAGCACCTCCCTTGACCTGCTGGTCACACTTCTCCTGATGCAGCCCAGGATCTGATTGGCTTTCCGGGCTGCAAGTAGACATTGAGAGCTCATGTTGAGCTTCTCATCCACCAGCACCCCCAAGTCTCTCTCCTCAGGGCTGCTCTCCAGCCAGTCCCTGCCCAGCCTGTATTTGTGCCTGGGATTGCCTTGACCCAGATGCAGGACCCTGCACTTGGTCTTGTTGAAGCTCATGAGGTTGGCTTGTGCCCACCTCTCCAGCCTGTCCAGGTCCCTCTGGATGGCATCCCTTCCCTCCAGCGTGTCCACTGCACCACACAGCTTGGTGTCATCAGCAAACTTGCTGAGGGTGCACTCGATGCCACTGTCCATGTCACCCACAAAGATGTTGATTGTAGCTGTCTAACATTCTCCTTCTCTCCTAAAAATAAATAATTTGTAAATTATGTTCTTTTGGAAAGGATTGATGATGCACCTTCACACAATTCTGAGATTTGGAGATTTACCAAAATCACTGGGAATCACCAGTGAACTTAATTTAATTTTAGCATTTGTTACTTGCTGCACAGCTGAATAATTAACACACTCATTCTTACAGCCCACCCCTCCCCAATTCTTTATTGGTGGTGTTTATTGACATTTATCCAAAAGTATTTAAAAGAACTTTTAAAAAAATCTATTCAAGGGGTGTTTCGTCTTTTGGACTTAGTATTTGCCACCTCTACGCTTCTTGGGTCTCTCTGTATCCTGCCTTAATATAGTAAAACACACACAAATGTTCACTGTCTTTTCTCCAAGATACCGGGATATTAGATGACGTGGTGAATTCACTGGTGAATAGCTCACAAATTTGGTTTGATACTGAGGTGTCTTTTCATTTATCTTGAATATAATTTGGATTTGCAAACATAGGACTTTGAATCCTGGGTGCAGAAAGCCTTAAAGGATGTTGTGTTGAAAATTGCTTGCTCCGAGGTGCCCAGGACATGTGGGAATACTCCAAGCCCTAGCATGCTCTGCCTGTTTGTTAAACAGCCCTTCTATTCCCAAGGGCAATTTTTGAAGGAAGTTGCAATATAAAATAATGTTGGCACAAACAATAATCTGTGTAGTGACCAGCCTGGTGGATGTGGGGAAGGCTGTGGATGTAGTTTACCTGGGCTTCAGCAAGGCCTTTGACGCCATCCTCCACAGCAAACTCCTGGCCAAGCTGTCAGCCCATGGCTTGGACAGGAGCACTCTGTGCTGGGTTAGGAACTGGCTGGAGGGCCGAGCCCAGAGAGTGGTGGTGAATGGTGTCACATCCAGCTGGCAGCCAGTTGCTAGTGGTGTCCCCCAGGGATCAGTGTTGGGCACGCTCCTTATCAATACCTTTATTGATGATCTGGATGAGGGTATTGAGTCCATCATCAGTAAATTTGCAGGTGACACCAAGTTTAGGGCAGGTGTTGATGGGTTAGGGGGTAGGAGATCTCAGACTCTCTTGACAGGCTGGGCAGATGGGCAGATTCCAATGGCATGAGATTTAGCACATCTAAATGCCAGGTTCTACACTTTGGCCACAACAACCCCATGCAGTGCTACAGGCTGGGGTGAGAGTGGCTGGAGAGTGGCCAGGCAGAAAGGGACCTGGGGGTACTGATTGATAGTAAGCTGAACATGAGCCAGCAGTATGCCCAGGTGGCCAAGAAGGCCAATGGCATCCTGGCCTGTATCAGGAATAGTGTGGCTAGCAGGAGCAGAGAAGTCATTCTGCCCCTGTACTCAGCATTGGTTAGGCCACACCTTGAGTCCTGTGTCCAGTTCTGGGCCCCTCAGTTTAGGAAAGGTGTTGAGTTGCTGGAATATGTCCAGAGAAGGGCAACAAAGGTGGTGAGGGGTTTGGAGCACAAGCCCTATGAGGAGAGACTGAGGGAGCTGGGGTTGCTTAGCCTGGAGAAGTGGAGGCTTGGAGGAGACCTTATTGCCATCTACAACTACCTGAAGGGAGGTTGTAGCCAGGTAGGGGTGGTCTCTTCTCCCAGGCAACCAGTGACAGAACAAGAGGACACAGTCTCAAGCTGCACCAGGGGAGGTTTAGGCTGGAGGTCAGGAAGAGGTTCTTCACAGAAAGAGTGATTTGCCATTGGAATGGGCTGCCCAGGGAGGTGGTGGAGTCACTGTCACTGGAGGTGTTTAAGAGGAGACTGGATGAGGCACTTGGTGCCATGGTTTAGTTGATTAGATGGTGTTGGGTGATAGATTGGACTTGATGATCTTGAAGGGCTTTTCCAATCTGGTTAATTCTATTCTATTCTATTCTATTCTATTCTATTCTATTCTATTCTATTCTATTCTATTCTATTCTATTCTATTCTATTCTATTCTATTCTATTCTTTTGGCTGCTACTTCCAGTGAACAGACTATTATTAGTAACGAGCATGTCTTTAAAAAAAAAAAAAAAAAAGCTATGGAAGAAGGCTGGCATGGATATTGTTCATATATGAACACATCTTTGATATCACAGGTGATAGAGAAGTCCCCTTGCAAGAATGAGCTTGGTGAGAAACTGTGGCTGAAATAAGGAATCCCGAAGCACAGAATGGGCTCATCTCCTTGCTTCTGATGGGTCCAGGAGAAGTGAGCTCCAATAACGGTTTTGCTGCACAGGCATTTGTCTGTAGTTACAGTGAATTCTGAGCACACTTCCACTGCAGTCCAAACAAACTGCTTCCCTGAGAGCTGACTGTAGACAAAAGTACTGGGATGAAGGCCTGCTACCTGGCATTATCTCCCAGCCCTGAAAGAATACAGAGAAGGGAAGAAACAACCCCACAGATTTCAGTCCCACTGTACTGGATACATTCCTGTGCAGCCTGCCCTAGGTGGTACTGCTTTGACAGGGGGGTTGGACTGGATGATGTCTGGGGGTCCCCTTCTGACCCCTAACATTGTGTGATTCTGTGATACTGGGCCCAGTGGACTTCTTGTTTCCTGTATTCCTGGGGCCTTCTGCCAAGAGACAGCATGTTCACTGTAGTAAGGTCATGGTGTGGTACCATGTGCCAAGGAGTGCACAGGTGCCCCTGGCAAAGCCTGGGCCTGGTGGGAATTCACAGTTGCTGTTTGGTTCATCTTTGACATGAGCAGACTGCAAATGAAGCAAGTACCCTTACAGTGCTCAAAATGTCACTGTCTTCCCACTCTTCTAGATAACGACTTGCCTTAAGAAAGTAAATACTGCTTTCAGAGCAAGGGAGAAATTCCCAGTATCTTATCTTTAAAGACATGCAAAATTAACTCTTAGATTTCTGCTAAGCATCACACATTTCAAAGGTTGAACTGTGAGATGATCCTACAAATTTTATCTCAGTTACTCCCTGTCTCTGAACTGCCATTACTGTCATCTACCTGTAGGAAGGGAAGTTGCTCTGCTAGAGTAAGACGTAGATCTAGTGTTTCTGTAATACCCATATAGGATGCTGGTGGCATGCTAGAATAAATTAATCTGATTCATGCACAGATTTACTTCTTAATGAAAAAGGTTTAATTAAGAAGATCAACACTAATTTAAAGTAATTTAAAAACCCTTAACATATTGTGGTAGATTTATTAGTGCTAAAAAGCTTGAGATGTGTTCAAGCCTGCTAACATGAATACTGATATATGAACCTATGTTATGTTTGCTTATAGTATTTTTTGCTGACATTAAAAATGTGTAGTAGGTATGAAACCTTACTAACTTTATTTTGATGGACTTGGTTTCTATGTTTCTTTGCTGTTTTATTGACTGCCAGTTTTAGTGAAAACGGAAAGAGATGATGAAAGGCTGAGAAAGTCAGCATTCACATGGAGCCTGGTGGGACTGTATTCACTCTAAATGCAAAAGCAGGGAAAGGCATTCCTCTTCTGGCTCAGACTACCTAGTTTCTCCCACACATACAGGTACAACACAGTTTGCATCTGAATTGTTCATATTATTTCTAGTGGCTACCTTCTGATTGTTCTTTCTCTTAAACAGGACATTGCCACATTGTCAGGTGGGGATTTATTTTGTTACATTCAGTACTTTTCAGCTCTTGACACAGCATGTAGAGAAATAATGTTTATAAAGTAGACATGAGATAAAAACCTGTTAGTGACAGATACCTTGGGGGAATTGTTAAGTCTCCAAGAGGAGACATTTGTGGGAACAGGTTAGACAAGTATCTGCCTCAGTGCCTTTCCATGCCATCACTCCTGGACAGTGTGCTGTCAGGTACCAGATGACTAATGCTCTCTCCCAGACCTTCTTTCCTCTCCCTCTGCCTTTCACTTTAGGTATTTTACTGTTTTAGGTTACTGTCATTTTAGGTACTAATGAGCTCCAGGTGTCATCCAGAAGTTGATCTTTTTGGCAGTGGGGATTTATGTATTTATTTTTTTAATTAACAGTGTGGCTGTTACTTCACTCAGGGTTAAATTGTTCAGTTTTTCAGTGGAAGTGGATAATTAAACAAAGAATTAACCAGATTCATAATTGTTGTAAATTTGCATTGTTTCATTAAAGTCTAAACATTGTTCCAAATTTGACTCCATCTAAGGATGTGAACTGTTTTTTCATATGCACCAAAACATTCATTCAAGACATTGACAAAGGCAACAGGCTTTTCTAATGAATAGGTAATAGAGGTGGGCACTTCTGGAGGCTAATGATGCTACATCATCAGATACAAACCCATTTGCCTGTGATTTTCAATATGCCATCAGATAGGGTGTGCATAGATATTTGAACTTTCTGAAGTGAAAAATTATAACATCCTTAGAAATTAAATGTGATGTTTAAAAAAGTTACTGAGTGTTAATGGATGATTTCTTAATTTGTTTTTTATATACTCTGTTTCATTCTAAAGCAATTCAGGAAAACAACAGAGGAAGCTATAAACATTTTGCAAATATTAAGATGGAGTTCCAGAAGAACTAATGAGGATGTAATTGAAAACACAAATTTGCATACAAATTTGAACATGATATTTTGAAGCTTGCAAACATCAAAGTGTATTAAAGTGACAAGCTACCCATGCCAACCTACAGTTTTTATTTTAAATGAGGGAAAGAATAAAATACAAAGTTTTTACTTGTGAGATGGTGATTATGTCAGATTGCTTTAGGCAAAAGGCACTATCAAGTCATCAGGACTAGGGGGTGGTGGAGGTGGTGGTGGTGTTTTAGTTTTCTTTTTTTTTTTTTTTTTTGGTTCCTGTTATTCCGTGCAATTTCTGTGTACCTTGTGGGTGAGAGAAGTGAAAAATGTCAAGCATATTAAGATAATAGAGTGTCACAGATTTCCACCTAGCAAATACTGGAGACATCTCTTGCTCCTATTTTGAATTCTAGACAAATGCACACATAGGAATCATCTCATTTTATTCATGGTGCATAGCAGAAAATAGCTCATTTATGCTTTGCTGACCCTAAACTCCAGAAGCTGCTGTGGCCATGAGTGACAAAGTCTGCTGGTCCCTGAGTGGAGAAGTGCCATGCTGAAGGGAAGTTAAGGGAGATGTCACTTCTAACCACAAGACAGTGCACACCTGTGCTGCAGCATTGCTTGCTTCACTCTGACCAAGGCTCACCCCCTGACCTCTCCAACTCTTATATTTGCTTACTGCAAGTGGAGAAATGGTGAGCCAGAGTGGATCCAGGGTTGTACTGTTGTGTGCGTATGCCCTCCTACTGAACAGATACTACTGCATCTGGCTGCATGAGCTTCCTGGCTCATGTCGTACAAACTTGGGGTCTTCATCACCGTATTTCATTACTACCTTCCACTTGCTTGGATTTTCTGCTTTGCCTCTGGACCATACTAAATCTTTTATTACTAGAGTCCTCTCCTACCTTCACTTGGGAGCTAGAAAGGCTGTTACATCTGGCTAAGTAAAACATGCAAGTTGTATATAAAATGATTCAGTGCTGGTATCTAGCTTTTGCCTGGCACTTGTGTGTGCAAAGCAATGGCCTGTGTACTTGTCAAGAAGTGAAAAAATAAGAAAGGCTTGTGCAGAAAAGTAAAGAACAAATAGTATTGGTCTTAAAGGCAGTGAAGAATATCAGACAGATTCTTCACCTCTGTGGAGGACACCAGGTCCCTGGACAATCTGTTCCAGTGTTTCAACTGTAAAGAATTTCTTTGTAATATCCAGTCTAATTCTCCCCTCCTCAAGCTCAAAGCCATTGCTCCCCATCCTGTCACTACAACCTCTTGTAAAAAGTCCTTTCACGGCTTTCTTGTAGGCCCCCTTTTGGTACTGGAAGCCTGCTATAAGGTCTCCCCAGAGCCTTCTTCAAGCTGAACAGCCACAACACTCCTAGTCTGTTCCTATAGGGGAGGTGATATAGCCCTCTGATCATCTTTATGGCCTTCTCTGGACCTGCTCAAGCAGCTCCATGTCCCTCATATGCTGGAGGCACCAGAACTGTACACAGTGTTCCATGTGGGGTCTCACCAGAGCAGAAAAGAGGGGCACAATCACCTCTCTTATCCTGCTGGTCACACTTCTTTTGATGCATCTCAGCACATGGTTGTCTTCCAGGCAGCCAGCAACCATTGCTGGCTCATGGTGAGTTTTTTATCAACTGACACCCTCAAATCTTTCTCCTCCAGACTGCTCTTGAGCCACTGCTTGCCCAGTCTTTATTTGTGCTTGGGATTGTCCTGACCCAGGTGTAAGACCTTGTTGAACTTCATGAGGTTGACTTGAGCCCACCTCTTAAGCCTGTCCAGGTTTCTCTGGATGCCATTTCTTCTCTCCAGTGTGTCAACAGGACCATACAGCTTGGTTTCATCTGTAAACTTGATGAGGGTGCCTCCATCCCATTGTCCTTGTCACTGACAAAGATGTTAATCAGCACTGGTCCCGGTACCAACCCCTGAAGGATGCCACTTGTCACTGGTCTCCATTTGGATGTTGTGCCATTGGTCACAACTCTCTTGAGTGTGTCCATCCAGCCAATTCCTTTCCAGCCAGTGGGCCACCTCTCAAGTCCATACTTTTCCAATTTGGTGACCAGCATATCATGCAGGACAGTATCAAAGGCTTTACACAAGTCTAGCTAGATGACATCAGTTGCTCTTGAAGCCACTGTTTAGTTCGTCATGAGGTGTTGGGTGATAGGTCAGACTTGATGGTCTCTGAGGTCTTTTCCAACCTTATTGATTCTATGATTTTCTTATGCACTGATGATATGTTGGCTACTACCAATCACCCCTTCTTCATTTTCTGGATGCCTTAGCAAGGCCTTCAGGAGGATCTGTTCCATGATTTTGCCAGGCACAGAGGTGAGACTGACTGATCTATAGAGTCCAGAGTCTTCCTTTTTTGACTTTTGGAAGATGGGGGTGATGTTTCCCCTCTTCCAGTCAGCAGGGACTTCACCAGAGTGTTATGTGAGGTTCACCTAAAGCAGAAGATAGTTCCTTGTTGGTTTGCTCTGGCAGTCTTGTCTAAGACTTAAATCCCATAGGATGCCAGGAAGCAAAATGCTAAGTATAGAGTTAAGTTAATATGTTAAGCTAATCTGCCTGATTTCATCACAGAACTCGTGTGAATCTGTGTTTAGACTTAAGGGCATGTGAGGACAAGTCAAATTACTCTCCTTGTCCTTGAATTAGATTAGACCAGTAGCATTGGCAGGGTAGGACTTAATATCCTTCAAAGCTCTTTTCAGGGCTATGCATAAATTAGCAACTTTGCATGTTAATTCTTAGTTTTCAAATAAAAAACTTATCAAAAATCAAATATAGGATTTACTGAGATAGAAAGAGCTGGTATTGGGCATAAGAATGCTGCTGCTGTTCTTGGATCGTGCACTTCGTGTTTCTCTTCATTCTGATTCTGTGCTAAATGTAGGAACTGCTGACTTGTAATCATCATAGAACTGTCTCCCTGAGTTTCTTCAGCATGTTCCTCTCAGAAATAAGAAGTTACTGGATGGCTATAGAGGGGTGAGAGGTTCCCTCAGGATACCTTATGGAAGAGAAGTTCCCCTCAGAAGGGTGGTATTTGACACACAAAGATCTTCAAGATGCCATAATCCATCTCCTGCACCAATACAACCATCCTTGATGTCAGTGGCACAGAGCTGAAATACATATTTTTCTGCCATGAGCTGCTGAGGTGAAGAATCATAGAATCATAGAATCATAGAATCAGTCAGGGTTGGAAGGGACCACAAGGATCATCTAGTTCCAACCCCCCTGCCATGGGCAGGGACACCCTACACTAGATCACGCTGGCCAGAGCCTCGTCCAGCCTGGTCTTAAACACCTCCAGGGACTGGGCCTCAACCACCTCCCTGGACAACCCATTCCAGGGCTTCACCACTCTCATGGTGAAGAACTTCTTCCTCACATCCAGCCTGAATCTCCCCATTTCCAGCTTCATTCCATTCCCCCTAGTCCTATCACTACCTGAGATCCTGAGAAGTCCCTCCCCAGCCTTCCTGTAGGCCCCCTTCAGATACTGGAAAGCCACAATGAGGTCACCTCGGAGCCTTCTCTTCTCCAGACTGAACAGCCCCAACTCCTTCAGTCTGTCCTCATAGGAGAGGTGCTCCAGCCCTCTGATCATCCTCGTGGCCCTTCTCTGGACACGCTCCAGCACGTCCACATCTCTCCTGTAATATGGGCTCCAGAACTGGACGCAGTACTCCAGGTGGGGTCTCACCAGAGCTGAGTAGAGGGGGAGAAGCACCTCCCTTGACCTGCTGGTCACACTTCTCCTGATGCAGCCCAGGATCTGATTGGCTTTCCGGGCTGCAAGTAGACATTGAGAGCTCATGTTGAGCTTCTCGTCCACCAGCACCCCCAAGTCTCTCTCCTCGGGGCTGCTCTCCAGCCAGTCACTGCCCAGCCTGTATTTGTGCCTGGGATTGCCTCGACCCAGATGCAGGACCCTGCACTTGGTCTTGTTGAAGCTCATGAGGTTGGCTTGTGCCCACCTCTCCAGCCTGTCCAGGTCCCTCTGGATGGCATCCCTTCCCTCCAGGGTGTCCACTGCACCACACAGCTTGGTGTCATCAGCAAACTTGCTGAGGGTGCACTCGATGCCACTGTCCATGTCACCCACAAAGATGTTGAACAAGACAGGTCCCAGGACTGATCCCTGAGGGACTCCGCTTGTCACTGGCCTCCACTGGGACATGGACCCGTTGACAGCCACTCTTTGGGTGCGGCCATCAAGCCAATTCTTTATCCATCTAGTGGTCCATCCATCAAACCCATGTGTCGCCAGCTTGGAGACCAGGAGGTGGTGTGGGACAGTGTCGAAGGCTTTGCTCAAATCCAGGTAAACGACATCAGTTGCTCGCCCCTCATCTATTAATGCTGTCACCTGATCATAGAAGGCCACCAGGTTTGTCAGGCAGGACCTGCCCCCGGCAAAGCCATGCTGACTATTCCCAATCACCTCTTCACTGTTCTTCTGAGTCATTAGTGCCTCCAGGAGGATCCGCTCCATGATCTTTCCGGGCACAGAGGTGAGACTGACTGGCCTGTAGTTCCCCGGTTCCTCCTTCTTGCCCTTTTTGAAAATGGGAGTAATGTTTCCCCTTTTCCAGTCTGTGGGGACTTCCCCAGTCTGCCATGACTTCTGGAATATAATAGAGAGGGGCTTGGCAACCTCATCTGCCAGTTCTCTCAGCACCCGTGGGTGTATCCCGTCGGGTCCCATGGACTTGAACACTTTCAGGTTCTTCAGGTGATCACGAACCTGAGCTTCACTTATGATGGGCAGTTCTTCCTCCCCGTCCCTGGCATCGTCTGCCATGACACCAGGAGTGTGGCTGGAGGCCCTTGCAGTGAAGACTGAGGTAAAGAAGTGATTGAGTACCTCAGCCTTTTCCACATCACTTGTGACCAATTCACCACTTTCCTTTCTGAGGGGGCCCACACCTTCCCTAGTCTTCTTCTTGCCATTAATATACCTATAGAAATTCTTAGTGTTCCCTTTAACCCCCTGGCTAGATTCAGTTCAAACTCTGCTTTGGCTTTCCTAACCAGGCCTCTTGCTGCTCGGGCAGCTTCCTTATATACCCCCTGTTCTATCTGTCCTTCCTTCCACTTCCTGTAGAGTTTCTTTTTACGTGATAGTGTGTCCAGCAGCTCCTTGTTCATCCAGGCAGGCCTCCTAGCATTCCTTCCTGCTTTTCTCCTTATAGGTATACATAGCTCCTGGACACAGAGGAGGTGGTCCTTGAATACTGACCAGCTGTCCTGGGTCCCTCTTCCCTCCAGGGCTTCATCCCACGACACTTTGGCTAGCAGATCCCTGCAGCGATCGAAGTCTGCACGCCTAAAGTCTAGGGTCGTAAGCTTAGAATATGTCCTCCTGATTGCCCTGAGGATATTAAATTCAACTGCTTCATGGTCACTGCAGCCAAGGCCGTCTCTGAGCCTCACATTTGTTACCAGCCCTTCCCTGTTGGTGAGAACAAGGTCCAGCGTAGCACCTTTTCTTGTTGGTTCCTCTACCATTTGGAGGAGGAAGTTGTCTTCTATGCAGTCCAGGAACATCCTGGAAGAAAAGTGGGCATGTAAGCTGAACGTCATCAGGCAATCTCTGCCAATGAAGTATGTTGAAAATACTGTTTGAAAAGCATGGGATTTTTTAAAAAGCTAGATAAAATACTGCAAGATACATGGGGGAGAGAAATGTCCTATCGAGATGACAGAGATAAGCAAAATATTTCTTTCATCTCCACACTTCTGGGACATACTCTGTTATTTTCTGTGTTTAGTCTGTCATGGGCTATCAAAGTCACACTGAGTCGTCATTTGTTTTCCTCTGGTGAGAGACAAACTGATTGCTTCTCAGAGCTTCCCCTGAACTTCATGTGGTTGTGGTAAGGGAGTAGTTTCTTGCAGCTGCTGATGAACATTTTGACTGAAATGTTCTATACAATACAATACAATACAATACAATACAATACAATAAACCAGGTTGGAAGAGACCTTCAAGATCATCGCGTTCAACCAATCCAACCCACCCAAACAACTAGACCATGGCACCAAGCACCCCATCAAGTTTCCTCCTGAACATCTCCGATGAAGGTGACTCCACCAGGATCAAAGTGGATGTCTTTAGCTTAAATTAATCATTAAAACTGATCACTGTTTTCCCTTATCTTTTACCAAAGCTTTCCTGGAACTTCTAAGCACAATGAAAATGGGAGCTTTAGAGTGGGTTTGTGGTTTTTACTGTATTCTGTGTGTTGTTCTTATCTTCTAAAGTGTGGAAGAATGTTTGTGGAACATTGGTCAGGATTTGCAGTATCTAGTTTCTAGCTTCCAAGTGGCATTGCAATTATCAGATATAATCCCATCTAACACAACACTTACTGATGTCTAACAAGCGTGCCATTGTGGAACTTTGGAAAAGCATGAATACTTAACAGTTATGATTGACTGTGAAAGATTTGCTAGCACACACATACCCCCACCCCCCATCCCCCTTTCTTTCTTTACCTTCTGTGCTTGCAGAATACATGAGAAAAGCTCTAGAGTCGGAGAGGGAAATTCCCCCATTGTTGTATTACAGAGCTGTGTTGGTAACACAACATATAAACAGCAGTGTGGGGAACACAGCACCTCGGTGCCTCAGGTCCATGTATTTTCTATTGAACCTCATGAGATCCCTCCTGTCACTACTCTGTCTTGCACATCATCCATCTAAGCCTGCAGTACATCCTTAACAAATTATCGCTATTTGTTATACCTCAGAACTGTAGCAAGCTCTTCAGGGTGCAAGATACATCATTTCATTCTGTATTTGCACAGCTGCTCAGACAGTGAAGGCCTTGCAGTGTTGCTTTACACACATTTAGATGAAATTTTACTTCTTTTCTTTGTGGCTGTGTTTTTTTACTTCCTTCACATTTCAAGTGACACTTTATCATGTGCAGAGAAGGCTGCTAGTCCTGTCAGGTGTGTTTTGGGAAGTAGCCAGCTGGCTGGAGTACATCTGATATATTGCTTTTCTCTTGGGGCCTCTCTTCCAGCACTTAATCCATGTGCAGAGGGTAAGGACCTAATGGGTGGGTGTGATACCCAAATGTGGCCAGACCCAGGAGCTGCAGACTTATTTCTGTGTGATTGGGGGATGCATCCTGGCATTCTGCACCCACCTAAAAAAGTGCTGGACTATGCTGGTCTAACCCTGCTGGAAGGTAGAGAGAGAGAAAATAAGATTTTTTTACTGTAACTTTGTTTTTCCCAGTGTCATGTAAACCAGAGTAATATTTAGTATTGCAATGATGTTTAGTATCGATGTTTATTTTCATAAATAGATTCTTTCACAAGAGAAATTTGTCAGAGGGGTTTGATGATGAATATTTTGATAAGTGCCTGAGCTGAAAGACTGAAGGTTGAACTTTTGTATGGGTTCTCACTGCTCGATACAACAGTCGTCAATAACTGCATTAGTCACTTGCAATCACTACACTGCCAGGGACCCAGCAACTCATTCTCCCAGAGCTGGGAGAGTAGCAGGTTTGTAGCACAAGAGATTGTAACTCTCTTCACTGACACAAAACAGATTTTGCCAGCATGGAATATTCATGTTTTGCCAGGTAGTGTAGTTGAACTAGATTTTTTTTCCTCCAAATGTAAAAGTTTCTTGTCCCATAATCTCCCAAGTTTTGAAAAATTCTGCTGTGTGTGCTCCATGTACATGCTGACTCTAAGATACTCCCTGCCATTTTCAATGAGTGCTCAGAGAACAAACTCTTCTCACAAGGAGTCACAAAATACACGTGTTCATAGGACTGCATCTCCCCATCACTTTGTGGACTTATTTAGCAGGTTGTTGTAAACAAAAATGCTACCTGAGCTCTGTCAGTTTTTATACCTAGGTCTCAATGCATCAGAAATTTCAAGGATGTTGAAAGTTTCCATTGCATCTAGGTTAATATTGAGGGAAAATATTTGCTATAGCTAGGATGGATGATAAAGATTATCAGCCTCCTTTTCTGTTAATAGCTACTATTGCCTACTTAAAAAAATTAAATAATTAAGGTATCTTTTCAAGTATAATACTTATTACAAAATGCAAGAGGTGTCAGTAAGGTAGCCACTTGTGAGGATTGATTTAAAACAGGTGGTGAAGAAACAATTTAATGAAAAAGTCAAAATCATGGCATAATCATGGCCCCTCTAATTTGAGAAGGATATTGAGAGATTTGAATGTGTCCAGAGAAGGGCAATGAGGCTGGTGAGAGGTCTTAAGCACAAGCCTTACGAGGAGAGGCTGAGGGAGCTGGGGCTGTTTAGCCTGGAGAAGAGGAGGCTCAGGGGAGACTTTATTGCTCTCTACAACTTCCTGAAGGGAGGTTGTAGACAGGTGGGGGTTGGCTGTCTCAGGCTGTGCCATGGGATGTTTAGGCTGGATGTTAGGAAGAAGTTCTACACAGAGAGAGTGATTGCCCATTGGAATGAGCTGCTCAGGGAGGTGGTGGAGTCACCATCATTGGAGGTGTTCAGGAGGAGACTTGATAGGGTGCTTGGTGCCAGGGTTTAGTTGATTAGGTGGGTTGGATTAGTTGATAGGTTGGACACGATTGAACTTGAAGGTCTCTTCCAACCTGGTCTGGTCTGGTCTGGTCTGGTCTGGTCTATTCTATTCTATTCTATTCTATTCTATTCTATTCTATTCTATTCTATTCTATTCTATTCTATTCTATTCTATTCTATTCATCAATACATTTTATGTAACAGAAAATTATTCTAGCAGTTATTACATTTCAAAGGATTTTCTGAGCTGTATTTTAGAAAACGCCACAGGATTAATTTTTAGCTTTGTGTATATGAGTTCCATGTAAGGTTAATTTACTTTGTGATATGTGAAATATACATAATTGAAACAGCTCTTAAGGGCTAAATTAAATCCCACTGGCTTTCAAAGCAGGGCTCCTCATTACTGTCAAGCCCTTACTACAGATAAATTAGAACAGACTGGACTATTGCATTTGGAAGGTAGCTATAATGATCACCTAGTCAACTGCCTGCCAATTCAGTGCCGACCAAAAGTTAAATCATGGTATTAAGGGTATTGTCCAAATGCCCCTTAAACATTGACAGGCTTAGGGCATTAATCACCTCTCTAGGAAGCTTGCTCCAGTGTGCCACCGCCTTCTCAGTACGGAATTGCCTCTTGATGCCCAGTGTAAATCTCCCCTGCCACAACTTTCAACTATTACCATGTGTTCTATCACTGGATACCAGGGAGAAGAGACCAGCACCTCTGCATCATATCATCAGGAAGCTGCAGAGAGCAATGAGATCTCCCCTTAACCTCATTTTCTCTACACTAAACAAGCCCAAAGTCCTTAGCTGCTCCTATAAAATGGAATTGGAACTCTTATTTCTGTTTGATTATTAATCATCTATTAAGGAAATGACTATGAAAATAAAAGGGAATATGAGGAAGATATAACTCTGGATGAGAAAATAATGTTTAATGTGTAGTGAATTACATGTGCACAGTTAATACCGAGGCCAGAATGCTTAGCCCTAAAGAATAAACTCACAAGGGGATTGAGTTGGAAAAAGCAGGAAGCGATGGAAAAATGGCCTTTGTGCTAACAACCACGCTTGTTTTCCTCTTTCAAATATTATCACTAGTGTCTAGAATCAGCAGACTTCACCTACAACGAGCTCAAAAGAGCTCTGTGGAAGATTGTACCAATCATAAACTTGCCAGATGATAGTGCTAAACTAGGAATGCTAGCATTTCCATTGATAAAGTAGTGGACAACAAATGCTACCTATTAACTGATCAAGTAGTGTCATTCACAGAAAAATGGCACTCATTTCTTTGCCACCATCCCTTCAGTCCAAGCATTGCAACTGAAATAGAGGATGCAGCTCAAATCTGCAGTCTGGAGATGATAACATGCAGCTGATTTGGCTGTTGAAAGTATTGAGAGTACAGAATTGGGGAAGAACAAATATGCCAAGACCTTATTTATAGATGGTAAGACAAAAATTGGATTAGTAAAACTTAATACAGAGGTGACCCATTCCAGTCATCTTTTCATCTCCCACTCAGTGGTTTGAACAATACTTAGACACTTGTGTTACATAGACTAAGCTATTTATTTTTCACACGGAGAATTCTCATCCACTTTCTCTCTTTTGCCTTTCTGTCAAGTGCTTAAGAGTAGGTGTTTCTAAACTGTTGATCTATGTGGCTCCCTGATCTCTTCCAGTGTGGGAGGCCACAGTGATGGATGCATGTAGGTGCGCACAGGTCCCTATTTCAAGTTCTAAAAAACGTGTTTAGAGATCAGAAAATATCCACGGTACCTTTCAGCCATTGGTTTTACATCCTGCTTTTTAATAGCTTTTTTAAAGGTCACCGTAAGAACAACTTTGTGGCCTGTAAATCCACTGAAGAAAAGCAACTTTCTCATTTGGATCTCAATTACTTGTGCCTTGGACTTCACTCAGTTGGAGACAGAGAGGTCTGAGTTCACACCTGATTTGTGTTATGGTCAAATCTTTAGAGGAACAACCTAGATCTTTCTGGCTTTATTGTTTTTAAGTACATGTTGTGACAAGTCCCCATTCATTTTCCAGGAAGGTTCTTGTTCTTGTCTGTGGAGAATGAAACTGGAAATTTGAGTTCCAATTGCAATTCTGTAAGGTGAAAATGCATGAAGTGGTTTAAAATGACATTATCCAAGCAGCAGCCCTTTCTGACCTGATGACTCTCTAGTGTCAACATTAATGCTTGTTACTAGGAAAGTCAAAACTATACCCTGGCTTTTTTTTTTTGAAAGTGGTGTGACATCACTGCCATTTGAGGAGGAAATAAAAATCCCTTCTGTGGTTAAGGGAAATAGACCTATTAAAATACTCTTTTTCCTCAGTTGCCATTTGTTCCCAAGAACAATAATTTTGTTTAATCCTAAGGTCTTCCTGATTATCTAAGTGTTTTTCACATGCTATTTACAATATGTATTTTGACAACCAGTTTCAGCCCAAAATTGGCATGCTTGTTTCCACAGGGAGACCTTGCTGTTTTGGGTGTAAAACCTGAGTGCTTTGCAGATTTTAGCCCTAGCTCTGATTATTAAACACACTCCTGGCTTAGTGTACTGTAGTTTTTACTTGCAGTGAAAACTTAGTGCTTTAAAAGCAATTCTTAAAAAAGTTAATTAAAAAAATGTGAAACATTACCTAGTTTAAATGACTCATAGTAGCTTACTTAGGGTGGATTATCATCTTACATTTCACCTTTATATCATCTTAATGTTATTTCTGTCCTAGACACTTTAATAAGCCAGTCCATTTAAATAAGCTCATTGCTTGAATATTGGAAAGAAAATGGAGTAAAAAGTAATTTAAAAAGTCAAGTTTAGAGTGGTTCTCACTTTCTCTTATATGTATCTGGCCTGATGAAATGCAACTGGATTTTCAGAAATTACATTCTAGGAAGAAAAGGAAGGCACTTGTTTCCAAAAGACATTTACAAATAGGTTCAGGTGTACCATGTATTCCATGAGCTCCAGCATAACAACTGTAAGCAGTTAAGGAGCCCTGCATGGAGATTTTCCAACCAGACTGGAAATTGGTCATTTGAGTAAATTGAATTGTGTGAAACCTATTGACATGTTTGATTCAGCACAGATAAAAAGCAGACTTGCCTAACTGGGTTCTTGCCAAATAGCATCCTGGAAGGTACACAGGCTGACTGGGACCTCCATCATCACCTTTGCACTTTTCTGTGTCCCAGGGGCTATTTTAAGATACCTGCATTCTGAAGGCAGGTAGGCAAATCCCAATTTGGCCAGTTTGCTTTCTGGTTCCTTCCTTGTCTGGCCTCTTACCATTCTTCTTGTCTCCTTGTACAGTGCTGAAGATTGGTACCGTGTTTACATCCTTAGTATTAACAACATTCTTCATCATGAGAACTCTCCTGTAGAATGCAAATTCCCATTCCTACCAGTAAAAGAGAGAAGTGGTCCAGGGATGTTGTGACAGCTTTTTTAAAAAAGCTGTCTTTGAAACTAAATGCTTTGTCCCATTTAAACTGTGCTTGCATAAAGGGCTGAGAATAAATAAGACTTGGATTAAATATTTTACATTCTGCCAGGAAGAAGAATGGCAACAAGGAATTGTTTGTGGCTCAGAGAATCTTTTGTTTGTCAGCATGATCTCAGTTCTTGGGTCCAAAACTTTTCGACATAAACAAGTGGGACATACTTGAAACTGTTCTGCCAGACAGGGGTAAAGTGTAGAGCTATATAAGGTTATATAATCTACAAGGTCAATGAGAAAAGCAGGAAGAGAAAGAAGAGCATGCAGTGAGATGTGGCTATAGTTGCTGCCATTCTTATAGGAAAATGAAGAGTGTGATTGTGGTGATAAAGTGATAAACGGCAAGAGGAGCATTCATGCACATGCAATCAGTGTGAGGAGACAAATAGCCACACAGGAACATACAGCTGTTGAAGTCATAGAATGTGAATAATCAGTGTTGGAAGTGACACTGTCACAATATCACCTGGTCCAACCATCTGACCAAAGCAGGACCAACTTCAAAGCAAGGCCCGTCTGCCTTGTAATTGCGTGCCTGTGCCGGTTTGAGCCTTAACTGAAGTTTAAGAGCTCAGATGATAACAAATTGAGAACTCCTGCCCTGCATCCCTCCCTTTCCCTGGTAAGGAAAGGGAAAGAAAAGGGAGAAAAGAGGGGAAAAGGGGGAGGTAGGGAAAAGGGAAGGAGGTGAAGCTATAAAAAAAATAGTCTGGAATCAGTTTGGAAGTAAGAGAAGAAAATTTTTTAACTCTCTCTCTTTATATAGCAGTAACAGGGAGGGTTTACAAGGGCAGGGGATAAGAATAAATAGGAAAATATACAAAACCAAGCCTGGATGGCCTTGGATTTCCCTGGATATGTGGATTCAGTCCTTTAGGAAACGTGGATGCAGCTTGGAGAGCCCAACCACATGGTCAGCACAAGAAACCAGCAGCAGCTGATGTTCTTTCAAGCAGGCAAGGCAGGAGAAGAGGGCAACAGCAGTAAATGCCCCCCTTTTTATAGGCTTACTGGATAGGAAGGGAGAGTGGAATAGGCCACCTTTGGCCTGGGGGACCCTCCTCCTGGGAGGGGGAAAACCAAGTCATTCTCTGCCCACCTGGATCAAGTTTCTTTTGTTCTCTTAGGGGTTGGGATCTTTGAGCCCCCTACCCAGGAGGAGTGTAACCTAGCACAGTGCCCAAACTGCTCTCAGAGGTCTTAAACAGAGGGAGTCACTACTTCCCTGGATCTACTGGATACAGTCCAACTAAAGCAGGCCAGGATCTCAGCTCAGTATCTCCAAAGACCCAGGAGGACCTGGAGCACTCCAGCAATGCAAAGCAACCGTAAGCCATCCTAACTTCTATGTTAAAACAGGTTTATGACTGTGTAAGTCAGTGCTGTATTTCAATGTCTGTAGAGGACTGTAGTGACTCCCGTTCTTAATCATTCAGTGGCTGAGAGTTCACATTGAGGCAGACACTCAGAGATTCATTCTGGTCTTGCTTTCACCTTGGTAAGTCAGGAGTAACTTCAAGGCTGTAAATTGAATTGTGTTGTGGGTAGGGGCAAGAGGCCAGAACAAACTACATTGCTGCATATTTTCTCTAGACAATAACTTTAAAAAAAAATCTTTAATGTAGAAGGGGATTAGAATCCTCCATTGAGCTGCTTTTCTGTGCATCTTTATTAATTTGCTTTTAATTTGTTTGCTGCTAATACATGACATTTTCTTTCATAATCACTTGGTAGCATGGTAATTTTTCTTAAACTGTATTCAGATCACAACAATTTTCTGGCAAACAAAAGCATGAAACTCATTGCCCTTGAAATCTGCATCTGTATAGAGGAGAGCATACCCTTTCATATTTCACTGTCAGAAAAGAGTAGTAGCCTTGGAGTAATACTTAGATATTGAACCTTGCAGTATTCAAAAGAGAAACAAAATAATATCTAAAGGATGATGATTTTTCTCACTTAAGCAGCACGTTTGTTATTTAACTGACAATATTTAGATGATAATTTGTTACAAAAACCTTCATGTGTTTGAGAATAATGTAGGAGGATGACACTGAACAGACTGCTGTTATTGTCCATATGGCTGTGGTCTCACAATCCCTGAAAGAATCTTCTAGCCAGTGAGAAAGCTGGAGAAAAAGCTGGTCAGATTTCCAAGTCCTTCTCACGTTCTTTTATCTGACTGCTAATTCTGGTTTAGGGTGGAAAACAGCTTCTTGAAATATTGCACAAATAGAAATGCTGAGCATATACTGCACATACTTTATACTTCTCTTCCTCAAGTTGTTCTGTTACTTTAATACATTACAAAGAGAGTGTCAGAATTTCAGAAATTATGTGGGCATCAAACTCATGAAGAGAATCTGTAGATCTTGTGGATAATATAATTATTATTTCATTTACCTACATGGGAGTAGCAGAATAGAACTCAGAACATGTTGATTTGTATGAGCAAGACCTATGAGTTTTCTCTGCTATCTCTTGACTTTGGGAACGAGCTGGGGAGCAAATGTTCCTGAACAAAAAACTGACTGAGAACTAAATCTGCTGATTTCTCTAAAAGAACTTTCAGAATACTGAATTTTCCTCATCTTATTTAGTGTTATAAAATTGGCTATGCTAGTATATTATTTGTTAGCAGAGTTATAATAATCAAGAAGAAATATTGCAGCAAATCTCCTCATTCATCAATGACAGAATTTGTGAAACTACCCTTTTATGCTTTGTAACCAGTTTTCTCCTTTCAGTGCTGTCCCTAAAATAAAATTGCCCCAATTGCTGTTTCTGTTTACCTAGCACGGCCACTTGCATACAGTGACACCCTTATTTCTTTATTAACTCAGTTTTAGCCTGTCATCAGCATCTTTATAGTAAAATTTTGACTCAGATGTGTTTCTCCCATAGAAATGTTTCCTTGTTCAAAAGAGGTTCACTGGGAGTGTACCAGGATACATTGATGTTAACTGGCTCCAGTGAATACTATTGTGGAGGACCAAGGAAAGACAAGGCTGATTCAGATATTTAGTATTTTCTTTTTGCTTTAGTGATTCAGAAATTCCTTCTGTGACCTTTTTTTTTTTTTTTTCTAATTCAGGGTTAACTGGGCACCCTTTTAGTTATGTCTGAAAACAAAAAGGTTCCAAGTTCTTCTTCACCTGAATATTAGGGATCTAGAGGAAAATCCCTTCAGTCTAAAGAGATCATGCAGTATGAGAGTTCATTGCTTTGCAAATAAGCTCCAGGATCACCCTGTAGCTCTTTGAGTTGAAAGGTGTGCATATTCTCCCTTGTGTAAAGTTAAAAATATATGTTATCCAGTTAAGCAAGATATGGGAACTTTATCATCCACCATTGGGCACTGTTGAGCATATATTTTCCTCACTTTTTTAGGTTAAATATTTAACTCGGTGATTGGTTAGTATTGGTCTGTCATAAAGCAGCTGTTCTCAGTGTGTTATCTCATTGACAATATCTCTGAGGAAACTGGATATTCGAGTATGTACATGATGCCTGTGTCTTCTCTGATAACTCCATTATTTTGTTCCATCTCAGGTGAAGCTCTGCTCCGTTTCCAAATGCACACCCATTCTTTCCTTTGTAAAAACCCAGGCCTAGTTTGTACCAGTGATAGAAGGGATGGTGGTGCCAAGCTTTCTTTTTCTCTTCATTTCACAGGGACCATGTAGACCCCAGGGGTGACTGTACTGCTGTTATGTCTGTAAAGCAAAAAATGTTTTCCTGTCACCGCTCACTAGTTGGTGTCTAAACTCTTGCAGTACCTTGCTGTCACAGATCTGGGCCTGCTTCTCAGTGTGGAGAAAGAGCCTATCCTGGATATCTCTTGTCTTGGCTACTTTTTACTTTGTGTTTGCATTTTAGCACATACCATTATTAAGAGCCCCCAGGCATGCCTGTTTGGCTCTTCCTCTTCTTTGCCATTACATCTGAGCACCTGATGGATGGAAGTAGAATGTTAGCAGATGGCAGATATTCTTTTCCTGTCAAATAAATGATCTGAAAAAATTGTCAACTTTTATAAAAAAGGGGCCAGAAGCTTGTTCCCTGACCATGATTTATCACAGTATATCTCATTTCTGTTTACACCAGGTTCTCACATGGACCCAAATCTTTAATGTCTGTGCCCTGCACACTCACTATGTTATTTCAGAGTAAGTGACAAGACAACAGTTTCTTGGTATGCCTTATTTTTCTTTGAAGAAAAGAATAATCACCATTTATCTAAAGAAAGTCTGTGAGACAGTGGCATGTCCACTGAATGTGTAAACAGCTGCTCAGAGAGCCTGGTTTTCCTCTGCTCTCTGGTGTAAGGCAGTCTGAGTAGAGAGGGGAAAAGAACTGAGAGGCACAGAAAGGTCAATAGAGATTTTGCTTTCAATGTGATATTAGTTCTGTTGTGCTTGAATATTGCACACTGGAAAAAATGCTAGAAGGTAAGAGGGAAAGTACTTGATTAGTTATGATGCTTCATACAGAAAAGTCAATCCTTCTTCAGATAAGCAGCAAATCTAACTGGCTGCATTTGCTGAAACTGGAACTGTATTGCAGAAATATAATATGTACATTTGACCCTTTTTTCTTTTTCAAAAAATGCTTGGCTATTTCACTGACAAAGACGTAGATTTCCTTAGTGTTCTTTTGGTTTTTGTCAGCTTAGATACATTTGCCTGGAAAATAAATAAAGCATTTTGCTTGAGGTATTTCTACAGGGAGTTCTGTTAAATGTGTACAGCCAGAGGGTAAAGTTAATCTGAAATTAATAATGTAGAGCACTGAAGAGGACTACCAGGTATGCTACAAAAATGGGACCTAAAAATCTCCCTCAACTAAATTTTTTACATTGTACTGAGAAGGAGGGAGCAAACATTATAAATTCAAGAAGTGTTTGGCAAGTCTGCTGCAAGTGTAGACAGCTAAAAGATGTCAATGGAGATTATTGTCATAACACTGAGAATAATGTGTTATCTAGTGCTTAACACTAAACACCATCTAAACAATTAATGATAGAAGAGAAGCTACTGTGATTTGCATTTTCAGCCTTGCACTAATCCATGAAGTTGTGCTTATTTGACCTTTTTTATTTGACATCATATGTCAGCATCTTAAACACCTGCATCATTGTGCTGGTTCTGAGATCTTATTTCTGGAGGGAGAGTGAATACAAATGTTTCTTTTTCTGCAGTGGGATGTGTGTGGATTGAAGAAAACTGCGGATGAGCCTTGTAAAAGAGACAAATAATGAGAAATATGATTGCTAAACCTTAGAGTGCGGTGCTGTTCATAATATATAGTCTCATATACACACATATAAAATAGTCATAATGCAAAGGCAGCCATTGTGCTTTGCAACTTTATCACCATCTACTACCCTCAGTCATGCAGTGACATGCACTGAAGTTTCAGCTTTTTCATAAAATGCCAAAGCATTGTTTTAGTCATGATGCAAGAACTGGTAGGGGGAGATTTCAGTGCCCAGTGTTGTGAAAAGAACTCTGTGCATGAAACAGATTTCACAGGATGTCATCTTACAAACCTTGCCTATTTTACACCATACCTGGAAGAATATTCTTTCTTGATAGGGGAGGTTAGTATTTTGCTGCAGGAGACTATTCTTGAATTAAGCAGAGAGACAATACAGCCTGACATCTCACAGAAGGTGGCCAGCTGGTGTCTGGGCCAGTACTTAACAGAGGTGGGGTTACCACTTACTGCTTCCAGTTTTCTTTCTATGTATGAGCTGTCAGCCTTCTAAGAAATAGCTTCTTTCTCCATCCATGGAAACAAAGTGTTCTGCTATTTGATTTAACAAGAACAGGGCACTCTCATTACCATAAAGAAATTAGAGGTGGCCTGTTTTGCTTGCAAAGAATTTTCCTCTAAGCTTCTGAGACCAAAGCAGGTCTCAGACTGAGAAGCAGGACTGAGTGTTCTCTGAAAGTCCCCCCCCCAAAGAGACAATTATTACAAAATTTGTTACTGAAACTTTATCTTGCTACTGGTGTTAAATGGCTTAACAATAAGTTATAATAATTTTGCTCCGAGCAAGAGTTGTTTCCATTCACGGAAGTTAGTATCTAAACTGGTTGATCTCATTCACATTTGGAACTCAAAGGGAAGTTGGACCTCTCTTCCTTTCGCCTAAAAAGTTCTCCAAGGCACAAAAGATTAATCTCTTATTAACGTTTGCCTGCAGCTATTTCTAAAATGCATTAGTTGGTTTCTGGAAAATTAAATAATACTAAAGGAATGATCAAGTGTTCTTGGCTTTGTGGCTTTTATACAGGACTAGGTCCTTACCAAAAGACAGAGCGTTTGAAGAGAAAAACATTGAAGGGCTAAGTTCAGTGCAATGCAACTTGACCTTTTCAGCTTCCCAGCTCTGTTAAACTCATCTAAGACTCATTTTCATAAATCACAAAGTGGCAATTACACCATAAGGAACAGCGGTAAATGTGCTAATATTTCTGGTATTTAAATTGGGTTTTCATAATATAAAGATCCACTTAGAAAGACACTGAAGTCCATATAATTATTGAATAGCAAGGGAGTCAGGCCAGCCTGCTGGACCCTTTTGTGCCTATTCTGTGTTTTCTAGTCAGGCATGCCTATCACTGACCTTCCTGCCAAAGACAAGATGCTGAGTTTTTAATGCATTTCTGTTGAGATCTCACCCTTCAGATCTCTTCACAGTTACAAACCAATGGTTTAGAAGCACAGAAGTCTCTTCCCCAAGTTTGTATTGTAAATTTCCTCTCATGATGTTAAGGTCGATACGAATCATCCTCTGTAGCATTCCTATCCTGCGTGATAGGACAACTTCACTAATGCTGCTGCTCCAGAACAGGTATCATTAGCAAAGCCTGTAGGGATGGAGCATTACTGGCTGTGCTGTGATGCCCTTTGTAGACACTAGACTCTCTCTGGTAAGTGTGAATTAAAGGCCTGCAATAATGGATTTTAATGCTAACACTATAAAGAGGTGAATGTCATCATTCCCTGCTTAGGGATGTGACATGAAGTATGAAATATAAGGGAGGAAAGGAGGAAGCATGTGAAATAAAACTGAGAACTTGAAAAATAGGTGAAATAGATAGGATATGCTGTTACAGGATATATGCAGACAAGTTTCAGTTCTTAAACAGGAATCATTTGTTGCACAACTAATCATTATTGCCATGATCTGTAGATGTTAGTCAGCAATGTCATGCTGTCAAGAAAAAGTGAGGATGTTACAAGCAAGATGAGAGTCTGCAAAACAAGATAAGGCAGCCTTCTGCTTTACTTCACACTGCCAAGGTCTCAACCATAGTACAGTGTACAGCTGTGGACATGCACATTAAGAAAGAGGTAGATAGTTTTCAGAAACCCTAGAAGACAACAGCAAGACCTGCTGAGGCTATAAATATGACCTGTGAGGACAGAGGTGAAGAACAGGGCCTTAACCAGAAATGGAGAAATCAGAGGGGAGATATTAAATTCTTTTTCAGCTATGAGATAACTGAAGAGGAACTGAATCTTCTCCATCTCTGCTATTGTTGGGATAAAACATAATTGGCTTAGCAATTAAGGTGTTGGATTAGAAGCCAGGAAAACTTGCTGATGACTGGAGTGATTAAATGCTGGCATAGGATTTTGGTGATGTTACGGAGTTGCTGCTGATTCTTTTCTGCAAGCCAGTAGGACAGATCATCATAAATTGCTTCAGGGCTAGTCAGTCCTACCTTTTGGTAGGAGGGTATCTGAGAGGACCTCCTCATGTCAATTCCAGCGCTAGTATCTATAGTATTATAAATTACACAGGGATGAGAAAGATCAAGTCTATCCTATCAATGCCATGGTAGCAGAAAATGATGGACACATTTGGAGTTTCTCAGCTATTAGTGCTGTACAAGGGTGGATTAATTCAGCTTTCCTATTGATTGTTGCTGCCTTGCTGCCTGGATGAGACTCCTTGGTCGCCTACAGAAGGTTGGAGCAGGATTTCTGTATGGGCAGTCTCTGATTTGGGTCTTACGTTGAAAAATGTGGACTTTGATGTGTAGCTAATGCTGAGTAGCAAGGTAGAAGTAGCTAAGTAGGCATCTCAGCTTTCTCTTGCATCTGCCAGTTTATCTCCTGTACTCTTTCAGGTTCTGTGAAATGAAGCTAATTTCATGGTTTGTACTGCATAAGCTCCATAGCAGGAACAATTTTTTTATTCTGAGTTTGCAAAGTGCCTGGCAAAAAGCAGCTTCACAGTAACGCAACAAAGCCCCACAATTATAATGGCACGGAGGCAGTTGTTCCCTCACTAAAGGATTTTTTTTCTGTAGCTTTCTTATGGCTCTGTACATCTCACAGTGGCAGCACAAAGGAGCAATCTCTAAGCACGCCTAGCAAACTGACAGCTTTTACTTCTATTCACTGCAGGGCAGCCACATGCCAAATATTAAAAAGAGTACTTTAAAAATACCAAAATGAGCAATAACATCTGTAAGGCACTAACAGTGAAGGCAGTAAACAAAACAAAATAAAACAGAATACACCAAGGGTGGTATTTTTTTAGTGGTTGTTCCCCTTAAGTTATAAATAATTTCTTAGATCATTGACACATAGGACTGAATTAATCTGAAAAGCTTACTTATTTGCATCCTTTGAAAACTGTTGGCCATGCATAAGCCTGAGGAAGTTACATAACTGTCATCCAGAGTTGTGCATTCAACTATTTGTCAAATAAGTTTTGACAAATGATGTTTCTTAATGCTTCTGTAAGAAGTACTTTGTAATTCTACAAAAACATAGCAAGCCTGATATTCCTCTGTATATTCTAAGAACATGGATGTTTGCCTCTCATGTCTAAATACAGCAACTGAGATACCCTGTTGTTCTTTTGAACAACAGTCACAATTTCCTTATAGCTCATTTGTGCTTCCACTGTTATCTTCAAGTTGATTGTTTGATCTTGATGATGGAGTTTTCTTATCTAAGAAAGTGCAGTCTAGTGGTGCAAGTGTAAAAGGCTTAAGTTTAAACCCACCACTGCCGCTGTTGTTTTTCTTTATAATGAGCTTTTGTCCCCGACTCCCAGCTTCAGGTATGAATTGTACAAAAAGGGGAATTAAATACCTGTGACTTTGCTCTTTTGAAAATGCATTTGTGTGTGAGTCTTATTGTATGATCTGTTACAAGCCACTAATTCTTACTGCTAGCTTGGAATCCAGAAGTGTACATTAAAAGGTTCAGTATTAACACGAGGCCTGTAAAAAATACCCAGCATTGCCTGAGAACAGATTCACTGGAAGAGGAGACCCTATTATGATAGTTTGAGAAACTAAAATGAAGACCTACCATTGTGTCAATTGTTAGCAGATGTAGCATCTATCCTCCTCCTATTGTCTGGCTTGAGTATTGTGTCTGAAGCAAGAAGCAGAGCATAGGATTTTGGTTAGGTGATTGGGGAGGTTCTATGCAGCAATAACTTCTGCTGCCATGGCTCTCCATACACTTAGGCATCTGATATGGGTAATATTTGCATAGTGAAAAGAATGCATAAAAATGAGGACAGTAAACGTAGCACCTCTGGCACTACTGCTTTTATTCCTTGGATAAAACTCAGTACACAGCAGCAGCAGCAAAACATGGTATCAGTGGGTTTGTGTGTGTATCTGTGCATGCAGGAGTCACATGGTTGTTTGGAAACAAAGGCTTATTGGTTTGTTTTGCTCTTCTTCCAGTAGCTGTGATAGATAGGTGTGCAATTTCCACATTCATAACTGCTTCTTTAAATTGTTCTTTTTGTGTGCTCTGCAGGGGTGTGAGGAGAACAGGTGTGTACTTGATAGACTACTGGTATTTAAGTGGTGATCTGGGAAGTGTTAGGTTTATGTTTTCTCCTTTTTATTATGAGCAGTCTTGTCTCCTTTTCCTTCTCCCCTACTGCCTTTTACTTAATTTTTAATACCTGGTTGTTTCAATGTCTTCATGCATCTGTTTCTTAATTTCAGTACATTTTAACTTCTTTCCCTAAAGTAGGTTACTCATTTATGTGTATACTAGGCAGTTAAGATTGAATTGTTTTAATGACTGTTTGGCTTCTCTTTGGTAAGATGTGAGGATATCTGTGTCTGTGTAACCCATGCTTCCTTAGTCTCTCCCTCAGTGATGTGGAGAATGTAGGCCCTAAGAGTCCAAGTCCGTGTCTATCAAGTCTAGCTTTCAGAAATCTGTCACCTCTTCCCCTTCTCTCTCTGGAATTGATTGATTTTTTTTTTTTTTTTTTGGATCTTTTAGGTTGTTAAATTACTTAACTCAGCAATAATAATTTAATTTTTTAAAAATGAACAAAGCCGACAGATTATACTTGATTTACACCCATATTCCTCTTCATAAATTCTTCTAAGAAGATGAGGTGAGGTGGGACCCACTGTGGAGAGAATGAGATAGTGGAGAGCCTCTGGTGGTTGGAGGAACAGGCTTGTGGAACAGCAAGATTTGGAAGGAGAGTTAGAGCAGGAAGCCAAAAGCCTGTATCTCCTGCAAAAAGACTTCAGGAGTACCTTCTCGTGACTGAAGAGCTCTGGAGACAGTGTGCTACTACTCAGAAAGTTACTGAGTTGATCAAAAATCAGGAACACAGCTGCTTTGAGCTTTCTCATACTACAATGAAACTTTACAGGTTTTATTGAGGCAAACCCAGCCTTTCGTTTAAAGTCATTTGTTATGGGGAGTATCCTCTGGAGATCTAGATGGATCTAGCTCAGAGCACTGGCCAAGTTTTTGTCTCTCTTTCTGCTAACGCTCATACTAATTATGGTACTCTGGTGTTTGTTCATATGTGCTACACCACTCTGTGTGGGTTTCCTCCAAGATAAAGTCCTTTGGCATTTTATTGCCTCTGGGGATTTTCCCTGCTTTGCCACCATACTAGCAATCTGTAGGCCATCTTCTGTCTCCTCTTCCTGTCTGGAAGCGCTATAGGTGAGGAACTGTTCGGTTTTGATGTGGTTCTTTGTAGTCCTTAATCGCTTGCTCAAGAACTCATAAGCTATACACAAGTTCATTGCTTCTAGATGTACCATTGGTTTGGTAAAAACCCTATGCTGTTCACATATGTTGAGTCCTACACCGAAAATGTATAGCAGAGCTCCTATGGACTCCTATATGCCCACAGTGTGGGCATAACTAGGTGTTACTAGAGCATGACTAGGTATTACAGATGCTTCCCCTCAGCCAAGTTATGTTTCATGTCAACAGAACGTCCTAAATCCAGCATTATGCTAAATAGCATTATGCTAAATATCAGAGTTGCCTTCACTGGTTTAGGGGCTTGCTGAATCCAGACCCAAAGGAAATTAAAAGTGCAGCTGAAGATTAAGAATGTACATGTATAAGTCTGCACATTGTTTGGGGCATTGCTTGTTTTATTTTCAGGATTTGTTTACATCTAAAAGATAAATGCTGGATTAATTTTTTGATGGGAAAATTTACACTGTTACAAGTAGGCAAAAAGGGGCAAGAACCATACCTTCAAGCCAGCTCATCTAGCTAAATAATGTTTCTTGAGTCTCACAACTTGACATTGTACAAGCAGAGTTCCTGAAGAGCAAAGACAGGCAATTTGGTAAATTTACTGTCAGCAAAATACAGTTTGCGTGACTAAGGTAATGAAATATGCATTAATGTAATAATGAATTTTTTCCTGTATAAAGAACATTCTAAAACTTTCATATAAAAAGCTGTTTGTATGAAAATGGAGAAAAAGTATTTTAAATTAATCTATTTTCTGATTTTCTCCTGTCTCTTATAACTGAAGTGAGTTTTAAGTGCAAGGAATAATTTTAGTAGCAGTTGGATTTAAAAAGTAATGGAAAGCAACTAAGTCATATGTCAAATCTCTTCAGATCTTAATAATATTAAAAATCCTGTAGGTCATGTTTACTTCTATAAAATTACCACGCAAAGTCAGCAGCAGGCAAAATGCAATATGCATAATTGAAGCAAGTTAAATGATAGGAAGAATGCCTTGAACAAATAGCTACGAGGGACATGTACTTATACATAACCATTAGTGTAACTCTGTAAGTCTACTTAATTAGACTTAATTACACTACTGCAGAAGTCAACACAGAAGCTGTGAGATGTTAAAAGAGACATTTTTACATATTGCTGTAGGAATCATTGTATTTATGCAAGATATTGACATGGCTTGCTCTAAAGGGCTAATTGAAATAATTGCTTTTGACTACACTAGCAATATGGAAAGTGAGCAACTAAAGCACCGCCAAATGCTGCAGGACTGCTCAGAAATCAGAGCTGTCATCTGCTCTGATTTGCACATCATATCAGAAGCATTCTAATGCCTGACTCCAACCTTTTTGTTCAAGGAAACACACATGCACCCGACCCCACATCTCATCAAAAGACTTTAATTTCACCACAAATAAAACACTCCACAGTCCTGTCAACATGCCTGGAAAAATCAGCAATAAGGTATTGCTACCCGGAGTCACCTAGCTGGAAAGGGTTAGAGCTTGACATTGTTATTACTTACATCAACATAAATCATAAGAGACTTTATGACAGTTAGTGGTGTAACTGCAGTGAGGAGCTGATAAGTCTACAGTTTATCAAAACCACTAAAGGCAAGGTAGGATTGCAAATACTGGAGTTCAAAAAACAACAAACCATTTTGTAAAGTTAACTATATAAAGTTCTCTCCAAACTGTATTTTTCCAAACACAGTAATTGCTAAATACAATCCTTTTTGCTAAATACAGTCGTTTCCTAAAGACAACATCAAAGCTTCCAACCCTGTCCCACAATTTTGTGTTATGCCAGTTTAGGATGCTACAGTTTGGGTATGGTCAGACTCTGAAGATTAAAAAAAACAAACAAAACCCCTTACTTTTCTCAGAAGCAACCGGGATTGCTGGAACATTTTTGTTCATTTGTTTGTTGGTCTTTTTCTCTTTCTTCCCCCTCCCAATCACATAACAACCCAGGAATCATGAAGAGATGCAGAAAGAAACAGTGCTGCCTCTGAACTGTAAAATCACTCTACTTTCGGGCCCCATCCCTGGAGGTGTTTAACACCAGGCTGGATGAGGCTCTGGCCAGCCTGATCTAGTGTGGGGTGTCCGTGCCCATGGCAGGGGGTTGGAACTAGATGATCCTTGTGGTCCCTTCCAACCCTGACTGGTACTATGATACTATGATACTTTCCCCTCCTTCTATTTACATTGTTCCTCACAACTCTGGATATGAATCTTTTCTGTTGGAAGTCTTATGAGGTATGATGGGGACAGGAGAGAATAAGGGGATCATAATTTATGAAGACAAACATTACTTTACATGTCCAACACTGCTTACTGCTAATTAATGCAGTTAAGGAGATATAAGACATAAGTTTCACTAAAATTAGAATTACTGTTCTTAGGAAGGGTGACATCTATTTAAAAAGAAAAATAAAAGAGCTTTTCTGTGCTTAGAGTTTTAAGCTTTAATCATTTTAGAAGCACTTTTAAGGCAAAATAACCAGAAATTTGCAACCTTGGCCCAGCTCCTCAAGTGGTGTGAAGTGGCATGGATCCACTGTCTTCTGTGGGGTAGATCCCAATGATCATGAAGACCTAAACATCCTTCAAGGCAGAAGGTAAATATTCCTATATATGGAAAAAAGCTTACAAAGATTTTGTCTGAGAGTAGAGTATTGCCAAAACCTTTCTCACAAAAAAAAAAAAAAAAAAAAAAAAAAAAAAAAAAAAAGGCAACAGATTAAGAAGTCACATTCAAGGCTGAGGAAAAGAAAATGTTGTTAGTTTGTTTCTCCTCAGATCAGAAATAAACACATCAATGAAATAGAGACCATCTGGCTCCTAGACTCCCAAAGTATGAGAGCTCCTGTGGCTGAAATTTCTTCTTTAGGAAAGAGTGTTCAGTCTACCTGTCACTCAGTGATAGAAAAATATGTTAAAAATTAAAATTTATGAGAACAGAAGAAGAAGCTGGAATAGTGAAGTCCAGAGAGGTGAAATAAAATCACTTAGGATAAACTGATGAAGTGTCTCGAGAAGATGAATGACATATTTCATGGAAAAACACCAGCCAACAATTATTACTATACTGAACTGAAAATGGACATTGGAGTAGATCCCTGTTCTTATATAGAGAAGGGGAAAAGGTTCAAAATCTTTTTTCCCGTGCATTGGCATAGGAATTCTGACTTACAAGTCTGAAGGTATATTTGTGACTTGGAAGGAAACCATTCCAGGAGAGCACTAGGAATGTGCTATTATTTCAGAAGCTAAGATCAAGTTTATTTAATCTAGAAAGAATCAGCAAACACAAAAAGGAAAATAAAGCCTGTTCCAAAGGACGATCACATCTGAAATGTTTTAAATTACATTTTAAGCCAATGTTCTCTACTGCCTGCTGTAAAGTCTCTGAGTGGACTGGAAAGTCTTGTCATGATTGCTAGACTGCAAAATAATATGAATAATGCAGACATTAATTGATGTTAGTTTTTAATAATAAAATGGTACCAGAACTGTAATAAATTTTAGGAGGATGGTGTTAGATTTCAATATCTTATTTCATTGTACTAATATAAGAAATTATGCTATTTAATGATAACTTTATGAAGAGCATGAATTCAGCTACGTAAATCCTATAGTACTGTTATCGGATTAGTGTGCATCACAACATCAGATAGTTGTTCTGTCTACAGCCAAGGCCCAGTTTTTGTGAAGGGCTTCTCCTGAGTACAGTGAGAGAGAGTCCAAGACCCAAAGAACTTCTTGTAAGAGAGTAAAAGTGACAGAAGTAGTGAAGTGTATTGGTAACGAATGATAGCGTCAAATACAATTGCTACATGTATGTCCACGTGCACATTGTGTACTAATATCCTGGGGGTTTTGACTGGAGAATTTTAAATCCTCTTGATTTTTGGCAGTACTTGTCATGTTCCCAAGATCAAATGCATCATCTTTCTGGGTATTTTTAAGACCTTCCAAGTGTTAATTCATGTTGTTATGCCACGAAATGAATTTTTGGGAACTGTGCATGGTTTGCAGATTCTAAAAGAAGTTTTCCAAAGATGATATATACAATGAAGGGCAAGTTTCATAGGATCCTTAGTTAGATTTCCTATGTAAGTTTGCATTTTGGGAGGCTGCAGATGTCTAGTGGGAAGTTTCTTTCTGGCTAGAAGAATCAAACTCACTCAAGAGTAAGTTCCATGGATTTTAGAAGACTTAGAAAACAATTAATATGGTCTGTTTTATTTATTAGACTTGTCAGGCATCTATGCAATATGATATCAGATCAGTGTGGCATACATCAGATCGGGTTTGCATGCTCTAGTTACACAATTTATTTGCTCCACACATATAATCAAAGCATACAGAATGTGCTGTACCATAGGGGAAGGCAAAACTAAGCAGTCTTGATTTTATCCATGCCTCTATAAAAAAAAGTATACCTGAGCTGCCTCTCTGCATATAAAATCATATATTGAATTAAGGCATGCATCCAGCTTTTTATGCTAACTTTAAATTTTGTACCTCCACATTGGTCATTGCACCGATTCAGAGAGGCTTATCCAGCAGTACTCAGTATATCAGATTCTGCTCATCAGAACCCACTGGGCCTGGAATCTTGCTGCCATAAGGGGCTGCTTCATTCCCAGTAAAGATTTTGATCAAAGCACTTGAGCCTTCTCCATTTTTTCAGAGTGAAGTAATGTACAGAGATATGGAACAAGAGCAAAATAGGGCTCTTCTTCAATCTTTCTTGCTTGCGATCAGAGAGAGTATTTTTGAGAAATGTTAAAAGTCAAAGTCTTCTATTCTAAAGGGAATAATTTATGTATATATTTATAACTTTTTTTCAGAAAGCTTAGCTTTATGACAATAGATTTTCATCAGAATGTTGTTTATAAAGACTCAACCCTTTAGCTGTAAATGACTCCTCCAAAAATATGCAATTGGTCTTTTATACTGAAAAGATGTTATTTGCTCACAATTACACTAAGATCATCAGTAACTGATGTCATAGAGGTTCAATTCAGATGTAAATGAGAAGTGTCAGTAGTAAACTTTATAAACTAATCTATTATAGGACACATCAACATTTCCAACTTTTAAAACATACTTTAGAAGGTGAGTCACTGAACTTATCCTGAAGCCTCATACTGCTTAGTTTGCTAAGCTGTTTAAAAACCCAGCTGGCCATGGCCCTGAGCAGCCTGCTCAAGTTGACCCTGCTCTGAGCAGGATAGCTGGATTTGCCACCTCCTGAGATGTCTTCCAATGTCAACTGTTCTTTGATTCTGTAAATTCTAAAAGCTTGCCCTTCTAGTGCTATTCTTTTTGTAAGGAAGCACTGGTGGCAAGTTACTGTATAAACTTGAATTTTAGGAAAGCCTCAACCTATTTTCATCAAATGACTTGAACTGAATTTGTAGTGGGTTGAAATTTTCCCCCAGCATTAACTTTGCCATATCAACGCAGTTAGAAGTAAATGGAAGCTGTATTTACAAGCAAAACTACACTCTACAATGGAATGCAAGGAATATGTACAAAATATACAGTATTTACAATATTATACAGATATTTACAATTAGCAAACAACATGAAAATCCCCCTGGTCAGTGACCACGCAAGCTGTTCCACTGTCCCCATGCCCTCCCCCCAGTCCCAAGAGAGAAAGGAGCAGAGAGAAAGCAACGGGTTAGACTTAACTAAACAACACAGCCAAGCCAAGGTCAGCCAGAAGCAGATTAATCTCTCCCAGGTAAAGCAAGCAGAGAGAGATCAGAAAAGAAAAATAATTGTTTTGGTACAGCCTGCATTATAGCAGATACCCCTCCAATGAATTTGTTTAGAATAATATTTAGTTTTCCTTTTTACACCCAATAGTGATTGATTTATATTTTTCTATTTTTCTGCTCAAATTCAGTAACTAAATTTTAAAGGCATAGCCTAAAACCACCACAGAATTGTAAGCTTGTCTTTGAGGATATGGTATAGCTACCCATGTAGTGATTTTGTTAATTACAGCAAAAAAAAAAAAAAAATCGTTAAGATTATTCAACTGCAGTCATCTTAAAGAGAAAATTATATATGCAGTAGCATCCAAATGTTCTTCCCATAGCTAGACAGCAATTTCTCTTGCTGATGGAGCACTCCATCATGAAAACAAGGAGACAAATTCTACACTGTTTTGTAGCTGGCAGAACTCCATGGGCTTCATTTGGTGGGTTTATCCTGAGTGTAGGATATTTTCAGATGTTGTATGAATATGACATAAAAAGGCATCTAGATGTGAGAAATCAAAACAAAAATCTACTAGCTCTGGCCCGCTAAAACCAAAGTGATACTACTGGCTGTATATGGTCCAGATGTAGGAGGCTGAATTTACTAAATTATTTCCAAACTAGGATTAGAATAGTAAGAATTTCATAACTGTTTTTGACAGACAGACAATATTTTTTAAATGACTTGCAAGAAGGAGTTTTTCACTGGAACTTTGAGCAAGTATAGTATTTCTCCTATCACAAGGGAAACTAATTTATTGTAGTTTTGTTCTTTGTCCCAGAGAGACAAAACCAAACCTTATAAAAGCCAGGACAGAAAGTCTAAACTACGTTTTTGACCTTTCCAGGATTGCACTCTAAAGAGGCAGAATCTATATTGCCTCAGTGTCACGTGTATGCTAGTGAGCACCCTGCTTGACAGGTTGTCAGCATCTTAAGCAGGGAAAGGCTCTTTTGAAAATTCTAGCACTTGTCTGCTGGGTGCTGATGCCAGAAGCCAGTCCTGGGGATTAGCTGAAGTGCTTGGTATTTTTGTGATGTCTGTCACAATGTGATATATGCCTGTAGGTCTACAAACTAATGATGCTTGTATGCCCTTCCTTCCACTTTGATCCAGAGAAAAGAGATGAGTGGAAATGAAATGAGGGAAGAGCAGACAGAGGTGAAAAAAATAACAGATGCAAAAAAGAAAGTAGGAATAAAAGGCCAAATGGTCATCCAAAGAGTGAAACAGAAAGCTATGAAGAGCCTGAGGAAAAGGGAGCTGCAAAGAAATGTTTCTTCAGGATATTTCTACAGGTGCTAGTCTGGTTTTCCCACAAAGACGAAACATGGCTTTTCATGCCATGTGCATCCCCTCTCCCCAAAGGAATTGTTGAACTACATGACCAGTTTAAATCAAATTTTGTAGAAGCATGATCCCTATAGGTTTTATAAACGTGAGTGACAATACATGAGAAAAGGAAAATCTCCTCTTCTTTGGGATCCGATTAGAAAATGTAGTATAAATGCATGCTAGGTTATTTTGAGAATCTATACTGAAAAGAAAGATGATAGGCACCTAAACATTGGAAAAGCTTCAGGAAAAGCTTATACTTCAGCCTATCAACTATGTAACCAAAATAAGGAGGAAATACAGTTTTGTTAGTTCTGTAATGTTTGTATTTCCCTATGTGTTTTTAGAGAAAAAATGACTAGAGAATGAGAAATCTTGTGAGAGCTAGCTTACTAGCTAAAAGCTATTTTTTATTAACTTTAGCTTTGCAAAAGTTAGAATTGGGCTTCTGAATGGCTCTCTGATGGGGTGAAAATAAGAGTTGTGATAAACAGCTGGAGAACTGAGCCCTCCCTCTGAGCAAAATTCAGCAAAATTTCAGGACTAGTTATATAAGCAAACACTGTCATTTCTCATCAGAGAGGAGGCCTAGTGTAAGATAATAATGAAAGAAGTCAATCAAAATAGATGCATTAATGGAGAATGACACCTACAATAAAAGGGAGTGAAACTCAGTCACACAGCCTGCAACCTGGCTATATCTCAGTCCAATGACAGCTGCCATCTTTGATAGTTTCAGCCATGCATGCTTTTCACAAACCACAGCTGATCTGTGACAACACAGCCAGCTGTTACAGCAGTGCTGGTATGCAGAACCTACAAAGCATGTATTCCAACATGTATCAAATAGAGAGAGCAAATAAGTTCTTCACTGATACTGGTGATGTTTCCCTAATGTCTGCTACGGGGAGAATTCATGTTGTATACTTGAAGCAGGTAATTTAGTTGAGAGTCATCTCAGAAAATGTAATGCTTTGGCTGTGAATGTCATCAATAAAAAGATATAGATGTTTTCCCAAGGTGATTGAAGACTTGCAGTGAAATAACTGCCCTATTCAATAAAACCCCAAACCCACTGATAGTTATTGACAGTTTTTGCTAGCTCAGAGCTTCAGAAAATGAACTTTTTAAAACAAATACAGAAAGGTAAATTTAAGACCATTCTAAGGGAAGAAAAGAGAAAGAAAATGCAAAAATAAGACTGTTTTAGCCTGTTCTAGGGAAAAAAAAAAGTACTCATTTACCTTACACCAAACAATTTTTCAATCACAGTAGCAGTTTCTTCCTGGAAAACCTGAGGCTTTGAAGTGAAGCTTAAATCATGTTTTAACACTCAAGACATTTTGCAAATGTAGTGCTTACTCTCCAGTTGAGTAGAATCCCCTTATGAAAATATCATGTTCCTTCCTTAGCCAAGTAATTTGAAGTTGTTTTCAACTTTCACGTCACTCAGACCATGATGCGAGCCTTACAGGAATGATTGATTAACATCAGCTCCCACATTTTCCATAAATATTTGTATCCATTTAGCATCTTTTGATTGCCATATTTCTTCTAATTTCAAAGCTCATGTAATCATGTGTTGCTTAACTTACATTTGACTGGAAGTAGGCACAGAGAGATAGTATTCAGACTAAACACAGTTTCTTACATATTTCTGTTATAGAGCCCAACTTGTTTACATTGGCATAGCCACGCTGACCTCAGTGGAACTCAGTATGCTCAGCCAATGTGAAAATCTGGTCCATACAAATGATTTCTTTTATTACAGCATGCTTGTTGTATGTGGAATTCAAAATGTTTTATCACTTTGTTCTCAAGCATCACATCTTAAGATTGTTAATATCAGATTTTTTTTTTAGAATAATACATTCAACACTAAAGCCTTTCACTGTAATAGATAAAGGAATAAATATAGTTATCCAACCACCCCCTTTTGTGTAACAAACACATTCTCCTTTCTAAGTCTATTTGAACCACTTTACAAAGTTCATATAATGACTGTGGACTATATTGTATGAAAAATACATCCCTATTAAGGCTTGATCATGTGATGGCAAATGTAACTGCTACGAATTTACAATATATAACATACCTGTTTAAAATAGAAATACAGCAAGAAATATTTTATTTCCTGTTATATGGGGTTTTGTGTAGAAAGATTGACTAAAAAATCATTTGGAATTCACTCTAAAAGCAAAACCTTTTTTCCAGGTATAGCAAATGACTATATGTTTTATTTTGCTTCATGCATCATTAGCAAAACTACCTGTTAATTTCTTCTAATAGAATCCACAGTGTGGGTGCTAACATTGAGAATAATAAAAGGGGCACAGAAATAGTTTTAGCCATTGTGTGGTGAGTGCAAGACCAAAGGTTAGAAAAATTGTGTTTGGACTGATATGCTGAGTATTGTTGAGATCTACTCAACTGAGAAAATAATTGGGTGTTGGGTTTTTTTCTGATGTATTTTGGCAAGGCAGCTACAACTTAAAAAGGGATTACTTTATGTGCTCATAGAACTCTGTGTTTTTCCCTCAGCAAACTTAAATTGTGACCCTGTGCATGATTTAAGTCAAATGATGTTGAAGAGGGTGATGTAGGATAGAGACTATTTATAACTATTACAGCAGAAGAAAGATATAATTGCTGATCACTACAGCAGATCCTCAGAGCATCATAGTACCTTGACGATGCTTTAAAATAATGCTTATAAAAGAAGACCATTTACAAAGCAGAATACTTCACAAGACATAAAAAACAGTTAAAAGAATATTTTTTTTCACTTAATGTTAGCATATCTGTCATTTCAAGTGACTGGAAAAATAGTATGAATGTAATTTGTTACCTTTACAAACTTGCTTTAAGCCACAGATATAGTGCTTTATTTTTGAAACTGAGAGCAATACCAGCACTAAAGGCATGCTTTCACTTTGATTAAATTGTATCTGTATTAATGTAAACTTTAGATATATGATAATTAAGGCTGAAGTTATTTCAATTTACTTTTACAGTTGCTGTTCATTGTTGCATTTTGTTAGTTTTGGGGTGAGTCTTTCAAACAGACCTAAAGGAGTTAAGTGTCTAAATCTGACTGAAATCTAATGGTAAGTGGCTATTTAATTACTTTGCATCCTCTGGAAATTCCTAGCTAGGAATTTGTCAGCTTCCTCAGTTTTTGTAACACATAAATACAGCTGCAAGTGCTGTGTTTAGGGACATGGGTTAGTGTTGACCCTTCATTGCTGCGTTGAGGGTTGGACTGGATGACCTTTGAAGAATCTTCCAAGTGGACGTTTTCTGTCATATTTGTAATTTCTTAAGGCACAAAAAGCATGGTTCACTGTGCTCCCACCATGCATGAAACAGGCTTCAACTGGAAGCATGCAGGCAGAGGGCTGTGCAATGTGAACAGTCAAGGGGGTCCCCTTAGTAGGGAAGAAAGTCAAGAACGCATGTCCTCTGGAGCTAGCAGTGCTAAGCCAGGGGAGAAGGAACTCGAGGACCAGGCCCTCTGGAGAATGTGCTGACATCAGTATTTATGAACTTTTGTAGTGGTGTTTTGTCATGTTTATGATGTGTGTCAGTAATGGTCTTCTCTCCAAGGGTACTTGTTTGTTAGTTTTCAAACACAAATCATATAACACTTTCAGTAAATGTCAGAGCCCGAGCTACCCACTGTAGAAACAAGGCCACTGGAAGAGCACTCATTCTGAAGGCCTCATTTGTTGGTCTTTGAAACAAATTTGAATGTGTAAATGGTTGATAAACTCTGTTCCATTTTCAGTGTGTTTTTGTAGACTGAACTTGTTAATGTGTTTAAGGATACCTTGTTAATTAGCTCATACAAATCTGGAGTCTTGGACTGCATGCTGGTAAATTAATGCTCCAGGAAACCCAAAGTATTGTCGTGGCTTTGAAGTGATAATCTGGATGTTTTAACGTGTTTTTTCTGACTACATTTGAGCCTTTTCTCCCCCAGGAATCCCACTGTCCTGGTCTACCGCACCCCAACAGACTTCCTGCAGTGTTGGAGGTATGGGATAATCATGAAAAAATGGTGGCTTTCATGCTGTTATACAACTTTGTGATTATAACTCATACATTAAAGTTCTGAATATTATACTTTCCCCCCCAGAAAAAAAAAAAAAAAAAAAAAAGATCATGCCATTCCATAATAACATGATCTTGTCACATTTTTACTGAGGAAAAATCCTGGTATGTTTCTGTTTTATTTGACATTTTGATATGTTGTGTCAGGGTGTATCAGTCACATCTTGGCCACGTGCAGCAGTGTGACTGACAGAGCTGGAGGAGCATACAGCAGTCCCATCCATTCTCTTGCAAAAGAAGATATATTCAAAGAGATGCAAACACTCCTGTTTCTCATCTTTT
Source organism: Picus viridis (assembly GCA_033816785.1). NCBI lineage: Eukaryota > Metazoa > Chordata > Aves > Piciformes > Picidae > Picus > Picus viridis. Next base: position 19,608,616 of record CM066586.1, on the reverse strand, counting down.
CAAGTTCAGTTTACTACTCAAGACATACACCCACACCTTCACATTGTGGTCAGCTCCTTAACTGTCATGAGAGCCACTTGGTCACATCCATCCCTCAGTCAAATCACCACCGGTGCCTGCCTGGTGTGCAGGAGCTGACTCCTGTGCATCTCATTGTCCCTGAGTGGAGTGCTTTCCGCTCTCCGAGGAGCTCAGCTCTCTCCTGCTTGAGAAACAGCTTCTGCTGCTGAAAATACTAGCCATCACATGGCAACGTCTGCTCAAATTACCCCAGACCAGCCAGTGATGAGGCATGATGAAAAAGCCAGCTCATTTGTTCATCACTGCTTCAGCGTTACAAATGGGATGGATTTGCTTTTCGCTGTTAGTACTTTCAAAACCAGTTGTCCTGGGCTGTGTTGTGATGTGCTGGGAGCAGAGGCGTCCCCCTGACTTAACTTGCCACTGTAGCCTGCTCCTTAGTCTTCTTGGATCAATAGTGAAGAGACGATCTTACAAAAATGAAGAAGTAGCTTCATGGGACTAATTTCCTTGAGCTCAGAAGGCATCTAGACTCACCTTCCCATGTAAGCCCTTTCCCTTTTGCACCCAGGAAAATTAAAAGGAGGCCGTGGTACTCAGAGTTCCAGCTGTTTCTGTAGCTGCTTCTTATGGTTTAAGCCGATTTCACTTCCCTTTGCACCTCACCTAATGAGGCGAAAGCTGCCTGTCAGTGGCAGGCTGGGGTGGGGTCCCGTCCGGTCCGGTCCGGTCCGGTCCGGTCCGGTTTCCCTGGTGTGGGCGGGAGCTGCGAGGGTGCCCCCAGCACGGGCACGCGCACCAGCCCCCTTTCCCCCTCCCAGGCCTAGGCTGTGTCTAACCTGTGCTGCCGGGGCCGCGGGGCTTTGCCTGAGGTAAAAGACAAAGAAGACGGTGCTGAGTGTTTTCGGTCGTGAGATTTTTGTTGTGTGTAGGTTTTTTCCTTCCCTGTTTGTTTCTTTGTTGTTGTTTTTGATCGGTTTTATTTTGTTTTGCTTCCGTGTGGGTAGATGGTGGCTGGCGGCAGGTGGGGCTGGGCCGGGCTTTGCTGCAGGATCCCTCATGGTGCTGGAGCGCCTCAAAAGGAGACAATGAAATGGGCGGAGGATTATTTGTTTGTTAGTTTACTTCTTTGTTTTCTTACCTAGTGTAATAAACGAGTTTGGCAAGTCTGGCTGTGGTAGTACAGGAGAGGAAAGGAACGATGTGCTCCTCCGTGCAGATCGTCGCCTCGAGTTGAGCACTGTGAGGGCAGCCCGGGGCTGCCTGCGCGCACCTAGCTGCCGGCCCTCGGGCCGCAGCGGCTTCCTGGGGCTGCTTCTAGATTCTGTGCCACGAGGGAAGAGGTGCCCCCGAAAATGACGCAGAAATTGCTGCCGAGTGCACAGACAGTAGTGAATAGAGACAGGTAGCTATGACTGGTTGTAGTGCCTGCAAAAGCTGCCTAGGGCTAGGCAGTGTTACAGAAAATACGGGGGGTCGTACCTCAGGTTTGTTTTTAAAATGGGTATTTGGTTTGCTTGAAAGCAGGTTGTCTGGAAGACTGTTATTATGTGTCAAGAATCTCAGCTTACTCCTTTGACTTCTGAATTTCTATAAAAGCACCTCCCTCTCCCCCTGACCCCGACATGAAGCTTTAAAGGCTGGGATTCTGTAAGTAAACACAAATCCACTAAAATAGGGATTCTCTGAGCTTTCTCTTAAAGCTACATCTGAAGAAGGGGATCTGGAAAAACCCAAACACATGCACCTATGCTATTGGTATTATTTGGAGAGAGACAAGATGACCAGTTTCTGAAGAACCTTTGTTGATTGAAATAGAGCTGCAATCATTTGTATCCATTGAGGACTTGGCTTGATACAGTGAAAAGTAAAACACAGATGTAACCTCTTGAAATCCTTCAGAAATTTTTTCCCTTCCCTATACAATTTGCTTGCAACCAACCTTTTTTTTTTTTTTTTTTTTTAACCCATGAAAACAGCTCAAGTTGTGAAAACTTTGCTCTTTTAAACACATCCCTCTCTATGGCATGAGTGTTAAGTAATAGCCTGACAATTTTCTGTTGTATAGTATACTGAACACCAAACAAACAGCGTCCAAGAAGGAAAAAAAGTGAATAAATTTATTACTTGCATCTAATTAAACTGCTTTGGTGTGCCTGATCAACAGTGTATTAACAGAAATTGTTGAGAGAGCAGAAGTGGGATTCAGATTTTGTGCTTCATTAGAGCCAGAAGGAAAAACATTATTTAAATTCCATTTTATTTTACTGTGTTGTCATTTGCTTAACTGTGTGGAAGATATTTGGTTGGGATAAATGGCATTTGTCATCTACACACTTTAAGTTGATGTTCAGGGTTTTGAGTCACAATTTGCACATCTTATGAAAGACCACCTATAATGAAAAAAAGAGGCAGATATATATGTAACTGTTCTTTTCTTAATCTGACCTCTAGCCTTTTATGCTCTTTACAAAATTATGATGAAACGTTTGTCTTTCCTCTTTGTTATTGGTGAGAGTAAGCAAGTTCTGTGCTGCAGTCATGTAAGGTACTAAGATTTGGCTTACGTTAGCATCCACCACAATGTTAACTCTCCAGATCTTGTCCTGGATTCTTCTGCTAAAACCCTGGGATGCACATAAAATACAAGTCCAGGTCTCATCTGGAGAGCTGGCATCTAAATGTGGTGTTTTATGCATTCTGCAAGACTATTGGAGAATCATCAAATTGCTTTGGCATTTGTTTAAATTGAGTTCTGTCTGGAATGGTTCAAAACTAGGTTAAAGCCAACAGTTTTGTCAAGTGCTAATTCAATGGAGCTCCAGAAGGTTCTCAAACTTGTGTAGATGTCCTTGTGAACTGAGCAGCTTTTCCAGATTCTTAAGTGAATTAAGGTGCAACAGGTAGGAGCACTGTTGTAAGTGATGACCCCAAATTGAGAGTCTGAGTAGGTGATACAAGCCAAGTGTTTATCTTATGAAATGTTCCTTGTTTGAAAGGGAGCAAGTGCAGAGTGAAAATGACAGTAAGAATCCACATTCATAAATTGTCGCCAATGTCTTAACAGTGTGCCTGTGCCCTCACTGAAACTCTAATTTCCTCTACTTCCATCCAGGATAACGGCATGACTGTCTTCCAATTGATTTTCATCTGTGGTGTACACATAGTTATACTTAATCTCCTTCCTTAGGTAATGCTTCTTGAAAGACTGAATTCTGCTCACAATTTGCCTTCTTTTCAGGAAAGAAGACAGACCTCTGTTCTCCCTGCACTTCCAATGTGATCCCTGCCCTGTGATCTGGAGAGGTGTTGTGAACATAGCCACCAGCTTCTAAAGGTACTTTGCAATTATTTGTAGAAGTAACTTACTCAATGACAACTGCTAAGAGACAAATATGCCTGTGTATGTTGACATAATATGTAGAAGCCATTTTGTTCTTCTGTGGTCAGCAAACAGCTGATTTTCCCTCTAAAGAACAACAGCAGTAGATGTCAGGTCACAATGTACATCTTGTTCATTGTTAATAAACAAACATGAAGAAACATGCACACTCACTGTCCTTATAAACTTCCTAGATTGCTCAAGTAGCATCTCAGTTGTTGGCAAGATATCAGTCATCTGTAAGAATGCAGTGGAAGACTGTCACTCATAACAAAGCATGGGAAAACAACATACTTTATGTGGCTTCAGTCGATGTAAATCCTGACATCAGTTTCTTAAAGAGTCTGGGGAAGCTGATAGGGCAGAGTAGTTGTGAGAGCCATTTCATGCTGTTAGTTGCAGACAGAAGTGATTTAAGCTGGGGTCAGGCCCGTGGTGTTTGTGCTAGTAAGAAGTTGTTGCTATTAGAAATCACATGCTCTGTATCAATGGGCTTTGTACCTGGCAAACTGTATACAAATTTGTCGTGCTTGGGAAACAAAGCAAGCTCCTGAGCTGAGGGAAGATGAGAATTTTCAGGTTGTTTGGCTATGGATTGTCTCAAAGAATAATAGGATGCTAACACATGCTGCTCTCGCGTATTTGAATAGGCAGAGGCAATGGCATATGAGATGAGATGAGGTGCTTTAAAAAAAAAAAGGGGTGGATGGAAGAAGTCTGACACACTACACCTAGAGTCCAGAAAGGTCCTCTGTTAAGATCTTCTGAGAAACATTAGTGGTAAAAAGTGGGAAAATATTTCTTGGTTTCTTTCAGTGTTTTGAGTGGGTTATGTTCATGTCTTTCTGCTACCCAGTGTTTGTTTAGGTTAAAATTATAACTGCTAAGATGCTAGGAAGTATCTTATTCTAGCAGAAGTATTTTTAACTGGAGAAAAAATGTGTTTGAATCCCAGTTGCAGCAGTATTTTTTCAGACTCTGATAATAAAATCCTGGCCTTGCCATGAATGTTCAGAGAGTTTAGCTGTGCTTTGAATCTTTTGTTCCACAGGATTCTTACCTAATGTATTTCTGCTTTCAGTAAATTCTATTATTGCGTTGATTCCGTGCATTGCATTATCTTCTATACAGAGGAAATAGCTTTTAAAAAAAGAAATATGCTTAGCTTTTTGTGCACACATTTATCATTCATGATAAAATAATGCCAAACCCTGAAAATGGGCTTTTAGTTTAGTAACGGAGACCTGCTGAAGACTTAGATATTCTCTGTTTTGGTGTGCTGTTAACTTTGTTTTTATAATTCTAATTGGGTAACTCTAGACAATTGATGATGGTGTTATTTAATAAACTTTCAAAGTTACTGGCTAGTGATTTGGCTCATTAAATATGGATTGTATTCAGAATAAGCTTATAGAAAGATACTCTATTTTCTGACATGTTTTAAGTTTATGAAGACATTATGTCACATTGTATCTAATCACATTATGTTAATTGAGTACTGTGTAGGCTTTTGATGTGATATGCTTTAGCTCATACAATGTTACAGTATCACAGTATTGCTAAGGTTGGAAGAGACCTTGAAGATCATCGAGTCCAACCTGTCACCACAGACCTCATGACTAGACCATGGCACCAAGTGCCATGTCCAGTCCCCTCTTGAACACCTCCAGTGATGGTGACTCCACCACCTCCCCAGGCAGCCCATTCCAATGGCGAATGACTCTCTCGGTGAAGAACTTTCTCCTCACCTCAAGCCTAAACTTCCCCTGGTACAGCTTGAGACTGTGTCCCCTTGTTCTGGTGCTGGTTGCTAGGGAGAAGAGGCCAACCTCTTCCTGGCTACAACCATCTTTCAGGGCTTGTGCTCAAGGCCTCTCACCAGCCTTGTTGCCCTTCTCTGGACACGTTCAAGTGTCTCAATGTCCTTCTTAAACTGAGGCACCCAGAACTGGACACAGTACTCAAGGTGCAGCCTAACCAAAGCAGAGTACAGGGGCACCCCCTGCTCCTGCTGGCCACACTATTCCTAATGCAGGCCAGGATGCCGTTGGCCTTCTTGGCCACCTGGGCACTCTGCTGGCTGGTTTTCCAACTTTAGAAAAATTTGTTACCAAGATGCACAGACTTGGCTCATTTGACAAAGCTATTCTAACCTGTTGGAGGGTCATAATTTTAAAAGCTACCCAGATTAAACGCATTGTGGTGGAGTAGGAAGGTTCCCCCCCGCAAAAAGAATCCACAGCTAACTCAGCCGGAGAAGCAGATGAAAGCTATATTTTACAAGCAGAAAATGGAATGCAGTGAATATGTACAAAACCATACAATATTTACAATATATACAGAAATATACAGCAATGTATGTAATACAAGAAACCTTTCCCCAACCCCTCCCTGCGGCCAGGGGGTTTTGGCCTGTCCCTCCCTTCTCCCTCCCTACCTCCCCTTTTTCCCAAAAGGGTTAGAGAGAAAGAGAAAGGAAGGTAATTAAAAGGGTAAATCTCTGGTAAGCTCAAAGCGTTAGTTTTCTTATCTGGTTAGCAAGAGTCGTCCCTGCGTAGCAAGCTGTTGCTTCAGAGAGAGAAAACAGTCCAGCTCACGGGACAGGGAGAAGAAGACGACTGACTGTCCCCCCTGACTGAAAAACTAAGCTAGAACTTACAGCCGGGTTCTACCAATGAAATTGGTTTAGCATATCTTTGTTTTCATTCTAATATCAAAACATTCAGCCAGAGTGTTCAGAAAGTGTCCCTTTTTTAAAGGCACAGCCTAAACCGGTCACACGCATGTATTTGTGTGTGTGTAGGCATACAGGTGTGCCTTAGTTTTAAAACTAATTGCAGAAATGGACTTGGCACTTCCCAGTAAGAAAAGTCAATGACTGTTCTGTTTTTCAGACTTGATCTTAGCAAGATAGGTCAATTCAGAGGTCAGGTAAGGTATCTGCCATGGGAAAATCAACTGTTTCTTTTTTTCAAGTCTAAGGTAATGTATTCTTTTCTCCTGTCCTCAATGTGCATATTTTTTGTGAGTCGTTGGCAGCCAGCATTATTTTGTGTTAAATTTGAAGACAGCTGGCAGGAATGGCCTTTTGAACCAATCATTATTTATTTAGGTCTAGATAATACCCATGTGTATGCACAATTAAAAAAAAAAAAAAAAACAACCAAAAACACAACAAAACAACAAACAAACCCCACAGCAAAAGCAGCACAATTTAAGTGACAGAAAAGGAGAATTAATTCACAACATGAAGCAAGAATGGTTCTTTCTTGTGCTTACAGTTTTACTGCCTGAAACTGAATCCACCATGCCCTGGATCTTTTTGAAGGTTCTGTCAGATATCTGAAGGCAAAATTAATCTCCTTTCTTGTTAGAATACTGGCAAAAATCAGAGACAGGAGAAAGGTATTATATGAAAAAGGAATTAGTCTTGAGTCTTCCTTTGTAGCACAAACCCAGCCCTCTCCACCTCTACTTTCTCCAAACCTTCTTCCCTCTCTCCCTGGATTTTCTGTTGTCATGTTGTTACTCTTGAGGCGTGACCAGGTCCTTAGTAGTTGTCTTCTCACACACAGCAGCCTGTTTGGAGGTACATGGGTTAGATACATAGTGTAATAAAATAGCAGGTATTTGGAGGTAGTACTAGAAAGAGGTTTTTTTTTTCATGTGCTGGTGAAATGGGCAACAATGTTGTATGAACTAAATTAAGAGTCAGTCCTGCCCTGAGGGGAACATGCTCTTGAACTTGCAGTGCTGAAGCATGAAGACTGTTTTCTGCCTCCTAAGTGTACTTCCATCCCTGTATTAATCCCCTGCTTTATGTGCTTCATTCAAGACCCTGATAAGGGCATTTCATAGGACTCAGATAAAAAGTAGTAAGGTGAGTGAGTTCAAGAGGTCTGGTTGTAAAGTAATGTCAGTGGAGCTTGGCTTGTGCTGACATTCTGAAAGACTTTTGCAGGGCAAAATCTTCTACTGGGTATTGCTTGTATTTTTACCTTTGTAGTTAACTAATATGCAATAAAAATCTTCTCCATCCTGCCTCCAGGCCATAGAATTATTGGGAAGCGAAAGTTAGACAGGTTGCAAAGAGCATTTGAAAGTTTACAGGTGAACAGGACTGTAGTGAAAGGATAACATGTTTTACCCAGAAAGGTGACCTGGGTGCGCTCTCAGCAGAGGTTCCCTTTCGTCAGATGTAAACACTTCAGCCAACTGACAGGACTGTGTGTGCCTTCCCTGCCAACAGCAGAGCTCGTTATCCAGTCTTCTGTGTGCAGCTGTGCATGAAAATCAGGGTTGTGTGGGGAGCGTTAGTGTTGAGCTGGGGGAAATGACTGAACTGAGTCCATCCAGCAAGGGAAGGGGCAGGGATGTGCAAGGATGTGTATTTTGACATCTATATGCTTTCTGAAAGTAGGGTCTGATACATTCATGGGTTAATTGGGACATTCCCCCAAAAGTTGCAATATTATGACAAGAAAATAGAAGCAATTTACTAAAAAGTGTTAGAATTGTTTTAAAATTGGTATTTTCCACTATTATCATAGAAACTGATCACTTGAACATTGAGAACAGAATCAGTTCTGGATGTCTCACCTCCCTCTCCCTGACATAGAATGATAGAATTGTGTCCATCCTTTCACTAATCCCCAGTATTTTCCTTCACTTCTTAGGGAAAAGTACAGTAGAGATTATTTTGCTGGCTTTTTCTGGTTTGCTATATTTTTTTCAGTATGGTCATACCATTAGTTTCCCTTGTGTCAGACAGCTGAACTCTGAGAATACTCAAAGTGCATGATTAATGGCAAATTCTGTCAACACAAGTGCAAATGGAGTCAGTAGTAACCAGTGGAAAAATGTGCAAAATACAAAGGTGAGCTGAAGTTACTTAGTGCTCAGTTGCTGGTTAGTGCCAAGTGATGTGAAAATGGTTGACTTAAAATAAGCAGTAAAATACAATTTTCTAAATTAATTCATAGTCTTTATAAAATAGGGAGGACCTAATAATAGTTTTCACTATGACTTAGTAGTCCTCCTTCTTTCACTCAGTATATGTGGGGTTGAACCTTGAAAATTTTGTGCATATATTTTTGAGACAGCAATAAGTGGTAAAAGTAAAATTTGAGGCAAATTTATAGGTCCTTGTGAAACATGCCATTTGAAGAACATAACTCTAATGGTGTAAGTTTGGCTTCCAGTTTTATGACCTTGTCTTCTACCATGATCCTTACAATACCTTATACTTGACACATCCAATGTTAGCCAGAAATCTGTGCTGCAAGGAAAGGGGTGCCAGGACAGGGATTTATTCTCTTTTGCAGGATGCTTTATGCAATTTCTTTCCCTGCTTTTGTCACAATACGCTTACAGCTGTGAGCTTTGTGCCAGATAGTATGACTAAGTTGTTTCACCTTCACCTCAACTAATTTCTGTCTTGTCAGGTTTTGCTTTTTATTACTTAGTATTTTTTTGTCTTTTTAAGTAAATGTCTTCTTGGCCTTTTTGAAAAGGACAGGGTCGGTCTTCTGTTCCAGTTTGGGACTGACCTCTAAAGAAACTGTGCCCTGGATAGATATTCTTTTCTTGTACTCTTCATACTTTGAAGTCTTTCATGCCTGAGGAGCTCATTTCTAAAATGTTTTGAAGATAGAAACAAGGCCACTGCATGCCTTGAAGATAAAAATTGAGCCTACTCTAGTGTTCTGTAGGAAGCCAAAGTAGAGAGCAGGAATATGTTGTTCCTTTTGGAGTTTCCAAAGGGCTGAAGGATGCATGCCTGAAATGTTGGATTCCTGAATAAAAGAAACCAGGAGGTCGTAGCTGAGGCCAGTTTCAGCTTCTGTTAGGTAATCTTGCCCTTGCTATTAAGTATCTTATTAGTGTATGGTCATATAGGGCATTTCTCACTGATGGGTTTACAGGCCTCATAGCATATCACCCCTGACTCATCCGTCCTTTTAGAGTGGGCAATGGCATTACTTGATCAACAGTGTCAAACGGTTTAGAGAGGCCTGGGAGGGTGAGAGCTGGTGCTTGTTTATCATCTATTGACATTAGGAGACCATCTGCTGATACTGTGTCTGCCCAGAGGCTGGCCTGAATGGCGGCTACAGTGAGTACAGTATGCTGGATTCAGCTGCAGTCCCTCTATTAGCTGTTTTCTATCTTTCCTAGGAGTTTTATTCAAAGAGGTATTAATTGTTTGGCTGTGATCCATGTATTCTTGTTGCATTTTATAAAGGAAGAAACCCTCACTATTGGGAATTGTGTGTTTTAAAGGATGAAAGGAATGTTTCTGCTCCAAGTCTGACATTGGTAGTTGCGACCAGCTTGAAGCAGAAAGGCAAACAGTATCTTTAGTATCTTTATTAGGTAATACTCTATGAGTGCCCAGAGCTGTGGGCTTAGGGCCTTTCTGAGACTAAAGTGCCATCTCTGAATTTTTCTACTTTGTGTTTTTCCATCTTCTTTGTGGAGCACTGTACATCTACAAACATTTCACAGTAGAACTTTGTATTCTGGAAATAACTTTGCTAATTTTACATGACCCTTTGTTCTTGTTTTGGAACAGAGAGTGAACAATAATTTCCTTTCACATCCTGCTCATTACTCAACATTTCAGTCTGTGAATTGAAGATTTGCTTACTGGTGCCTCTGAAGTTTTCTTTTGATAGAGAAGAAATAATGTCTTGCATAAGACACACCATTCACATGTTGTATTTTTTAAAGCAGGGCAACATTTTGTCTTATTTTTGGTGTCTATTCATGATGGGTGAAAAACTCCACTGACAGAGTGAAGCAGCTTTGCAGAGTTTTTTTATGTCAGATCTTAAAAATGTCCTTGGTTGTTGTTTCTGGGTTTGCTATATTCTGTACCTCTTGTTAAAAGGTGTTAGTTTTAGCCATGGAAGTTGTTGGATTTTCTAAGTTCCAGAACTTCATCATCCCACAGAACTGGTTCAGCTTTACCTAGCTGCCCAGCAGTGGGAGTGGCTCTAGCAAGGCTTCCCCCTAGAACTGGGAAGACATCTGAATTTCTGTCAAAAATTTTAGACATTTGGGAGGGAAAGATGGTCTCTTGTCTCTTTCAGAAATGAGAGAGCAAACATGGAAACATTGGAGTTTTCTGAAGAAATAAAACTTAAATAAAAAAATTAGTGGTATTTAAACTTTTCATTCTTTCACTCAACTTCTTCATAATGTCCTACCTACTGACAAATGTGTAAGGATCCTGAAGATCTCCCTGCAAAAGCAAGTTCTAAACCCAAACTTGTTTGTTTTTTTATGCAGATTGGAGATTGCCACAGTTCTCCTAGTGAGGAGGAGAACTGGACTCAGAAGTGTTGTGCTCTGATATCAAATGCTCATCCCTTGCTCAGTAGTTATCTGGTGAATTTAAATTATGAGGTTACTTTCTGCAATTGGAAGTGGACAAAAAGGCCCTGGACAAGAAACTTAGAGCCTTAGAAACCTCAGGTCCTGCTAGGGTTTGGGGTAGATAAGAATTACATTGTGAGAGAAAAATAATGAAACAGGAGCCTTACCTCTGCTTTGCTTCTGTAGTAAATACCTGGTACGTGGTTGTGAGGGGATGGAATTGAAGTTGCTGTGAACAGTAGTCAAGTACTTAAAGTCCACTTACTGTAATTTTTTAAAGTGACTGTTCTAATGCCTTTCAAATGGTTTTTATCTGACTGCAAAAATGGTTTATTATGCTGTTTTGCTACACTGCTTTTCAAGTGACAGAACTGTCCCTCCAAAGCTGTTTTTGGAAGTGTTTGCTTCTAATCCATACTTGTGGCAACAGTAAGAGGTTGGAATTGGTCATTCTGAACCCCAGCAAATGTGATGAGTATTGACTGGTATCAAAATCATCTTGTACAAAAATGCAGAGTGCTAGAAGGGTAAAGTTTGGTAAACAAAGTTAACCATGTTAAGTAATTTCTAATTTATAGAAATATGAAATGCCTCCACAGCTGACTTTCTTACTCTGATTTCAGGTAAGACAGATGTTCCCTTATAATATTCAGAATTATTCATGAAGACTAGGTGAGTGAAATTAGTGCAAAGATGTAGATTTCTGTTATGTTTTTACAATTACCAGCTTCTCTTGAATACTTTTTATTCCTATGTAAAAACTTAAACAGAGAGATGAGAGTATAAAAATACCTATTTAAGAACCTGATTATTGCGGTGATCTAGAGCAGCTATTTATTTAGCTGAGGATACTGCGAACTTCCTCAGTAACAGAATAATTGTTTTACATGCTGTGAAAAAACCCTATATTATTTGATATCAGAGATCTTACAGGGCAAGATGAACTTCCAGAAATTTAAAAAGAAACAACGTAGTTCACTTAGGTACTTTTGAGCTGTGGTTACTGAACACCTTTGCAGTTTGAACAGCTAAGTTTGACAAGTCCCTGTATTTTTTGATTCTGCTTCCTCTTTTTTATTTTACTTTTTCCTTTTGAAAACTCCCAGGGAAGAATTGAAATAAATAAATTGAAAATAACCACTTTTAACTTTTTCTAGTGTGCAAGTTGTGAAAATGTAATTTTAATTGTTGTAATACAATTTTTACTTCCTCCCTATGCTGGGGAAAAAAGCAAGTAAAGAAAAATAGGAGGAATATCCAGGAGAGAAAAAAAATAGGCTATATTTTGTAGATCTGAATTTTTACTGAGAATAGCATGGTTGGCATGGCAAAGGAGATAGAACAGTAGGGAGGCAGATGATGCTTTGTCATTTTTGGGGTCTTTTCCTTAAATTTACTAGGTGAGAGGCCAGAAATGCATGGAAGTTATAGACAAATGAGAGTATCTGCTGCATTTATTCCAGAATTAAGATTTCAGCTGAAACAAAATCTAATGCAAAAAAAAGAGAGTTTGTTTTGCAATGTGAGGTCAGATGATTGGGTTTGATGCAAGAGTGCTGCAATATTGCACAAAGCATGGGATCCTTTACATCTGTGCTTTATATACTCAAAGTATTGGAGACAAGACTGTAGGGATGATGGAAAATCTTGACTGAAATTGTGTTGACTCATCCACCTTCCAACTCTGTGTTATGTCACCCATTTAGTTTTGCCCCTTTTCTTCCCACTGCCTCCCTCCCAGTCCTTCTTTTTTTGTAACACATCATATTTTTTGAAATTTAGTTACTCACTCAAAGCCTGGGGAAGAAAAAAGGCCAAACAGAATTTCAAAAGCCAGTGAAGGTTAGATCATGACTAATTCATTTTTGAACAGTAGACCAGTGGAGGAAAAAAACCCCTTCTTCTACTTCAGAGTTGCTCTGTGTTCCTGTGGTTTCAATCAGGTTACACAAGCTGCAATAATTTTTGGTTTTTTTTTAGTGGCCCAAAAAATGATTATTTCTGTGAGATGCTAGTGTGCAAGACATTAAAAAACAACCATAAAACTTTTGTCAGGGCAAGCTGCTTCTACTACTAGTGGAAGTTCTGTTTGTTGCACTCCAGAGAGACTACATTTTTATATGTACAGGTATTCTTAGGAAGGTCAGTGTTTCATGCAAAGAAAACTGTTGTTATTTTTACATGGTGTGTGTAGTGTGACCAGCAACAGCCTTGCATTTTGCCCAAGCTCCATTGTGCCCAGCCTCACAGCTCTCTCTATTGTTTACTAGGAAATCAGCAGGATCTAGTACATTAGTGCTCCAGCATTACAAAATGAGTTTTCAAACTGCGCTATGGCTGCTAACAATTCTTTTTTCCCCAATACCTGGCTAATTACTGTTAATAAATCATAGAATCAGTCAGGGTTGGAAGGGACCACAAGGATCATCTAGTTCCAACCCCTGCCATGGGCAGGGACACCCTACACTAGATCAGGCTGGCCAGAGCCTCATCCAGCCTGGTCTTAAACACTTTCAGGGACGGGGCCTCAGCCACCTCCCTGGATAACCCTGGATAATCTGACTGAGAAAGCACCTGGCAGTTGAATCAAACAAGCACATGGCAGTTGTATCACAGAATCACAGAATCTGAAGGGTCAGAAGGAACCTTGAAATATCATCTAGTCCAACACCCCTGCAGGACCACCTAGAACAGATGACACAGGAGCACATCTAGGCAGGTTTTGAATGTCTCCAGAGAAGGAGACTCCACAACCTCTCTGGGCAGCCTCCACAATGAGTGGAGTACATGTTTATCTAAGAAGCAGTTGTGCAGTCCTAGTGAAAATCTTACTTTGCGGAACAAAAAAAGATTGCGACTTGTCTCTGCAGAAATGACTCCTTTATATAGTCATGATCTATCATAATTTGTCTGTGCTAAAGTGCTGATAATTTATGTTCTTTGCACCTCTAGAGATTTAATTTTGGTTTGCATTATCTGTATTGTTTCTCAACTTAATGCAGTAAGTGTGAATTCTGTCCTCTGTCTCTGATCACCCAAATCTGACATTAATAATGAGAAGTGGTGATATGGGCAAAGCCGCTGAAGTGAGAAGAGCTGCGTTGTTAAGGTTTGTCTCCAGCATATTGCAGACTTAGCTGTTTAGAGCAGTACATGGGATAGTAAGATCGCTGCTGTTATTCAAGGCAGCAAAACTTCAGTCAGGCTATTTTATCAGTATGGTATAGTCAACGCTTTTAATATAGGATGGTCTTTCCACAAGGATGGATTTTTCCCAAGGTAGTCACTGCAATATCCAGTGCAGTAATGTAATTTTGCTTGTTTTTCTGCTATTACTGCTTTTAGTGATGTGAGGAGGGTGTCTTATGCAGCCTGCCATACCAATTTAATTTTTTTGTAGGCTAAGCCTGTTTCCTTGACTTGAATTCACTCCCTTCTCAGTTACTGTAGCTTTGCTCTCAGTATAATACCATCCAAATGTTCTGAAGCTTTTGTTTATGGTAGGATTTAAAAAAAATTCTAGGGTCTTTAGTGTGTTGTTTTCAATGAGATTGAATTGGTGGTACTGTATTCACATTCAACTTTTTGAACAACTTAGGAAACTGCAGTGTGACTGCTGATCTGAGCAGCTGTTAGAGTTGTAACTCATTAATTATTTCTGTGTCCTGAAGCGAGACTAGATTTGTGCCTGAATCGTATGAAGTTGTACTTATTCATGTTTGTATGCTTGTTTAGGTGGTAGACCACTGGCTTCATACATCACTGGTAATAATAAATGTAACCAGGGTCACTCTAGGTATAGAGTGTGTACACAGGCTCAGCACAACTGAAACCATCCCCAAACCTGTCAGTGTTGTAACTGAAGTGAATATTGTGAAAATTCATCATGTCAGCAAAACATTTGAAGAGTGTGTGATATGGATGTGGTCTGCAGTGCTACATGAAGATTCAGAAATCTATAGAATTGGTAGTGTAATTGAATTTGACAGATTGCAGTAAAACATTTTGAGATATAATGGATGTATCCAACAAAAGCATTCATTTAAAAAATATAGCTGTGGATCAAAAATTCTAACAGTGATAAAGAATAGTATCTGGCAAGAAATCAGGCCTCATCAGTTCTTAGCCCAAGAAGAGAAATATGGAAAACAAGCTAAATAAGCTGTATGATTAAATTTCTATACAACTGGTGATGCATTCCCATATGAGACCACTATGGGGAAGTACAATATCTCAAATTAGCATGCAAAGAAGCATGTGTTCTGAATGTACTGCGTGCATCAAACAGTAAAGATACAAGGATTCCAGTACTTTAACTTGAACTTAATAATTGTGGGATTTGTCCAGTCTAACAAATGGGAGCTGTTACCTATACAATGAGTGTTATCATCAAACTGAAAAGTTTCTGCAGACCTAGGAACTCCATGCAATGTTTAAAATTTAGTGATATTTCAGAATGTAAGTAAACAAGGGCTATCTTTATGCCCCTATGTGCACTACAGCCAAAGGTGGCAAATGCCATCAGCTCCTCTGTTAAAACTGATGGCACTGACTCAGCCTGCTTCCATCATCCAGTATGTATTTAGCATGTGTCATGTGCAGATAATCAAGCATGATCCAGGAGAATGTCTCCACAAAGTATACCTTGGAGCTTATGAAATGCAGCTGTCAGTTCTTGCTAAATCAGTGATTCTGTATGCTTTAATAATGGCTGCAAGTGGAATGATATGTACATGCAAACTGCCATCTTGTACGGATCAAAAGATTCCCCACAAAAAGTAGGCTAGTATGCAAGATCATTTCAAGGAAATCCCGAAGGAGAGGAGCTGCACATTTTCAATGCCATTACTGTTTGGTGCTTTACTTTTATCCCAACATGACTAATATTTTCAATGGAACCAAATGATTTCTTATATCATTAATCAGTAAATAGAAATAAATCCTTCTCAAGGTCATAATTATTGGTACTGCAACTAGTGTGCAGCAGAAGTTAATGTAAAGTCTACAGATACAGACAGATATGGATGTCTTTAGAAGGCATCATTAAAAGCAGCCACTTCAGTGTAAGAAGCCAAAATTGATCATCTCGGTGTAGTGACGTTGACCTGAGTGCCGTGAAGTCACTGAGCAACTTGCATGTCTTCCATGAATTTATAAATCTCAGCTCCTAAGCTCAGCAAAGTCTAATTACATGCAAAAAGCCCCAAATGTTGTGTTTTAATGTTCAGCCAAAAGAGTAAGTCTCCCTCATCAAGAGCTGCAGTACTTCTCACCATACAGAGATCTTGACATGCTCAGTCAAAGAGAAGGAATAAGGAACAGAGATCTTGTTTTGGGCTCAGTCAGTTTGCCCTGTTCATGAGAGACGTCAAACTTTGAGGGAGGCTTTTTAAAGGGAAACTCCTACTTGGGTCTTCTGCTTGGGTAGGAAAGGCAGATGTTTCCAGCTTTCTCACTCCAGTCATCATTTTGATTGCTAATAATTCTGCCTTTCAGAGCAGTAAGCCAATTTCTTCCCTTCCTGTTTTGATTAATTTAGTCAATCATATACAACATATCTTTAGTGGAAAGTTTTGCAATTTTTTGCTGGTACTTAGTCCCAAGGGGCTCTGGGATGTCTCTAATTATAGCAGAGTGGAACTTTCCTTGGCAGTATGAAAAGTAGCCCAGGCAAATAACAGCTGTGTTTTGGTTTTATAACACCTTGGCATGTATTGCTTTGCAGTGACATATATAAATCCCAGTTCTGATTTTGGATTCCTAGACAAAATCTGCAATAAGTTTTATTCTCTCATACAACTTGCTATGTCTCTTTTGAGTTACATTTTCCAGTAAGATTCCAGGTGCCTTGTGTGCAAGGCACATTCTGGAGGCACTTCAGTTGTGTGGGCACTTCAGCACAATAATCCAATTTGTGGATAACGCGGCACAAATCCAAAGGAAAAGGGACCTGCCAAAATCAAAGTGTCCTTAGACACAGCTGCCATGAGGCAAAACTGGTGTAGCAGCACTGTCTGAGCAGTGCAAGGGAAGACACACTGCTGGCCTGTCCCAGTGAACAGTTGCAGTTTTTCAGCAGGCAGGGTCACTCCAGCATGAGGTGGAGAGAAGGACCCCGGGGTAGGCAGGTCCGGGGAGAAGCCAGGTCCGAGTGCTGATCTCTCCAATTTTGCCACAAATTGGGAGCGAGAGAGAGCAAGTCCAAAATGAGCGCCAAAACGGATCCAAAAATGAGAACCAAACTGCGAGCACAGACTGCTTTCTGGTCACTTGATTTAAGATTTTCCTAGACAGTGTGTCCTGTGCCAATATATACTGGGTGCAAAGAACCCAGCCAATCACAGTTCAAAATCCCAGCACATCTTACCCCCATGGGTGAGTACATGTGAGGGCCTTCAGCTCCTGACAGGAAGAATGGGCACCTATTTTACCTGTCCCCCAAGCTCCCAGAGGAGAGGGGAAGGCAATTTTGTGGCTTTGTCTTCCCTCATTCAAACATCTGCTGATGGAGGTGGGGGGAGGGGGTTTGGGGCACCCCGTAACAACTTTGTCAGTGTTATCTTCCATGTATTTATACATACACTTGAAGTTTTTTCACTGTATTGATGCTAATACATCAGCTGGATGCTGAAACTGCTGAAGTTTGCATGTGATAGGGCAGAAGTCCAATTTTTAAGGATATATTGAATTGTTCTTTGCTCAGTATTAAGCTGTTAGTTATTTTAATAGGGAGACAAGGCTGTAAGTGCCCCAAGCTTGATGTAGAAATTATTGTATAGTTTTATGACGTGTATTATTCTGCAGACCAGACAAGATGCTCTCTTCTGGTCATAAATCCTGTAAAATGCTTAGATACCACATGGCAACAGTGTTGGCATAAATATGCTGATGAATAAAGATGTAATTAATTTTTAGACATTTCTTGTAATTATTCCAGTGATAAATGTCTAGATTTACCCATAACATATTAGAGAAAATGTCCTGCTGTATTACTGCTACTTGTAAAATTTAATGGCTGCAGAGCCTGAAGTTGTGGTTCTGCTGTTGCCATTTTGTTCCACAAACGTACTTGTGTTTCCACTGAAATTATGTCCTGAACTGCAGAGTAAAGCATGAAGTTAGCTCCTTGTAGTTGTAGCCTGTGAGTGCTTGAGAAGGACTCTCTGGCTAGGAGGAGGTGTATGCTAGTGGGGCTGATAGAGCTTTAGAGCATGGATCTGAAGCATGCCAGGTGAAAAAGTGAAGATGTTGACATTCAGTTTTGAGGCTGAGCAATATTGCCTAAAGGGTTCTTTTTGAATTTTGTGGTGGTACACAACTTGTACTCACTGAGAGGTTGATAGTGCTACTGTTCTGCAGTAGGTTTTAACTTCCAGGGCATTCCAGTGGTTTTCAAAGGAAGGAGTAGTGACATCATGGCGAGTGAGCGCTTATTTTTCTTTTTTGCTTACAAGAACCCGTGATGTTTATGTTTTATTAAATGTGTTGTGTTGACAAAAAGTACCCTGGGAGATGCAAGAAGTAAAACAATATATGGTCAACTTATTTATACGTTCTTGTTTTGACAAAGGCAGCACTATCATGACACCAGCACCACTTCAGTTGCCTTAGTTACTGTGATCCACTTTGTTAGTGCAAACAGGTTTTAGAAAGTAGTGCTGTTATAGCTAGGGGGTTAAAGAGAACAGGCCTGTATGTGTAGCCTGTTAATTTCTACCAGGTACTGCTATGGTGTCAAAGAAAGGAATTAAAGAAATAAGATGATGGTGGTTAGCTGTGTGTGGCTACAACTGAACCTGGTGCAACTGAAACTACTGCTAGACTAAATGGATGACATTTAGAGAACTAATGCAGACAGTGTCCTTTTATATATTTTCCCTAGTAAGAGAATGACAGGAAATGCAGCTGTGAAAAGTATCATCCATCTGCCAGCCTTTGACCCATGGTGGGCTTTTTATCTTGCATATTTTGGCAGTCTGACATTAATTCTGTCTATTTTATTGTCACGTGGTAAAGATAAATGATATACTCTGATTTTTTTAAAACCTGGAAAAGGTCTGAATATTCTATGACAGAGCTTTGCATAAATAACTACTGCTATTTCTTTAGCAAAGAATGCATCAGTTGCATTTATGGTGGCCATAAAAGAACGACTATATTCAAAGTAAAGAACTTATTTTTATTTCAAATACTGTTTTAATAGTCCATTAATTCGAATTAGTAGTCTATTCACAATATATATACAGTCACAGTCCAAGTTAACATAGGGAGAAGTTCAATAGTCACATTTAGTTTCCTACAGCTGGTGGGAATCTGCACTGAGAGAGTGGTTTAGCGATTAGAGGCTGTGCCAACACATGCTAAAATAAAACTTATTGGCCTTGAATATATGCAAGTGCTCCTTGGTTCCATTGTTAGCAGCGCTCTCCAAAATGGTGAGACCTCACAGCAATCAGGAAGCCTTTTGATATTCAAAGGCTCAAAAATGAGTATTCACTGCATACTAATGATGAACAAGGGAAAGGGGCTACCTTAGATAAGAAAGAAGATGCACAAGAAAAATGAGCTGATACAGGCTGATTGACAGAGTCTTGAGTTTTGCAAAGTCAAGATGTGCTTTCAGGGAAGAGGCAAGGCTGCTAGACCCGCTCAACCTTGACCGGTGAAAAGGTTCTGTCTCATTCCCAAGTCCCATGTTAGCTGAAGCCTTGTACCCTGAGTACAGGCTGGGGAGGCAGTGGCTTCATCTTCTCCATTAGCTCATGGGCTGCTGCTAGGGAGCAGAGAGCAATTAGTGGGTGGGCTAAAGCCCCACTTGCCTTCCTTGAAGGTGTGTGCAGAAATATTTTCTGTAATAGCTGCAAAAGCAAGTTCTTCTATTTCTTTCCTCCCCCAGCTCCTCTGTCCCAAATGCTTCCTTTTCCTGGAGAAGAGACAGGAAGACTTCAGGCCTTCAAGCTTCCCCTTTAATTTTAATGTGCTAACCTGTTTTTGTGTAAATAGCAGCCTCCAACTATGTGCATGTTTTTTTAATACCTTGACTTGAGTCACTTAAATATTTGTGCTGTGAGCAGCTTCTCATGTGAAAAACATGTAAACCTGCATGGAGTTTTCCTTAGGGTAATGATAACCCCTGAAAAAAAGTTAGTAAAAGAGGCAAACAGTCTGTGTAAACTCAACAGTCTAAATCATGGAGTCAAGATTTTAATTAAGGTGGCTCTGAGAGGATGCAGGTGGTGAGCAGCTGTCTGCAATGTGGAGCCTTGCTCTGTGATGCCTCACTGTGCGTTACTGGTCTTTCATGGCAAGCACCTTTGGTTTGCCAATGAAGGTAAGTATCAGCAAGAAAGATGGACAAGTGTTTTCCTCTAGGGCTTACCGCTTGTTCAAAAGCACAAACCATTACTTGCTTTCCAAACTCCAAGGCAGGTGCATCTTTGGCCACAGCATTGCATTGACAATGAGAAAGCTTTAACAAAAAACCTGCAAGCTCAAGAGTACATAATCTCCTAACACTTACTGTTTTGCTCATCTCTGCCTACTTGATGCTTCAGGTAGACCTTAGAGAAAAACACTTGTCCATCTTTCTTGCTGATACTTACCTTCATACGATGTGTATTTATAGCCTTACTGTTCTAGTAATCTTAAACGTGGCCCTCAAGATAACTGAAGTGTGACTTTTGTTGCAATTTATCCTTCATGCTGAAATGGATTAAATAATATAAATAAAGAGTTAATGGAAGCATCACCTTGAATTTTGGAGGCTTTACAGTGCATCTTTTAGAAGGCTCTCTGCATTTCTTGGTTACAAATACTTTTGTAGGGGGAAAACATCACTTGGGATCTGTATGTTATTCAGCAATTGTTGTGCTGATAGCAGGAGAATACAGTGGGTGTCAAAAGAACCAGGTGCAAGAATGGTTTTCTAGATGCATAGCAATTCTATGAACAAGTTTAGGTCCATGTGCTGTATAGTACTTAGTGAGACTGGTGGCAGCCAGAATTTCTGTAACTTTTGAGGACTAGAGATGAAGTCTATATTCATCAATTATCAACAGCTGTCTCTTTAACAGCTTTGGGTAAGAGAATGTTCAGCAAATTGTAACCATTTTGTTTGTTTGTTTTTTAAAGCCCATAATTTATAGCCTGTTCATTTTATCCGTTGTTGACTCCACTGGTGCTGGCTGTACTCTATTCAGTGCAGCTGTGCTGAAGGTGACCCAGAGTGTTGGTTGAGGAAGGCTACATTATTGTTTCCCAAAAGTTTTGATGGACACCAAGTAAACTTTGATTTGTCTAGGTTGCCCATACATCGAGTTCCTGGAACTTTAAAACAAAATTTAACCGAAGGTATGGTTTGAGTGTGGGTTTGGTTTTAGTTGGCTTTGTTTGTGGTTTTGTTTTACTTAGCTACTGACCTTAAAATAGATATATGAGTAGTAACAGAGATTGTCAAATGTAAACCAAATGTAACAAGCCAAATACCAACTTAGAAAAAAGTCTTAATCAAATCCTGTTTTTATTATCTATTCGAGGGATTTTCTATTATTGCAAAATAAACTACAAAGGGCATTCATGCATCTTCTGGTATAGATAAATGCAGTAGTACTATTGGAGAGCTAACCCCTAGTACACTGGTGCCTGATCTTTTTGGATGAGGTAGCCACTTAGTTCCTTCTAGAGCCAGACAATCTCCATTATGGCCTCCCTGTTAGCTAGCAGTGTGTTGGAAAGAATCCCCCCTGTGGATTCAGTGTCTCAGAGAGGACCACTGCTTCCATTTATTTCACTGCTGCCAGGAGTGGCTGCTGCTGAATCACCTTGGCCTCTGGGCTAGAGGTTGAGGGTCTGACAGCAGCTCACTGGAACCTCCTCAATTGCAGGTTGTAGGACCCTTGTCAGGTGTGCTATTTCTTCCAGCAGGACAGATGGATCTAGTCAGAGCTCAGGGTTTACCTGTGTCTTTGACCTTTTCAGGCTCATTGTGCCCCTCTCAGTCCCCAAATGAGAAGCATCTACATGGCACATTTTATCTGCACAAGATGTCATGTTTCTCTTAGATCAGGATCCCAAATCAATAACAGCTGTCTTGTCACTTGCTGTAATTAGACTCTAAAGACTTGCCTCTAGGCCAGAATCTGGAGTTGTTCTTAGGCACAATGGCAGGCCAATGCTGCAGCAGGATCTTACATCAGAGTCCTATCTGTTTTAAAGCAGAAGCACAAGAACAGAGCAAACATTTTATAACCCAGTGATTCTTTACGTGTTTCAAAGCTTGGTGTGTACTGTTAGTTACCTGCTGGAGGAGTGTTTTGCAGTTCTCAAGTTTATTGCTTTTTCATTTTCAGATGAGTTCTCCCTGTGTCATAGGGGAGACCAGTTCAGGTGAAAGACAACTCATGTACTGTGCTGGTTTCTTTATTTCAGTGCTCACTGTTGGTAGCATTCACATCAGGATACAGAATTAGTCAGGAAGCTACAGGTTTTTGCAAGACCTGTTTATTAATCTCTCCTCTACAGGCACACCCAGCCTTGACTTTTCTGTAGTTAGCTCTGCAGTCTCAATGTGAAGAGGCTGAATGGCTCAGGTTTCCAATGCATTTGGCACACCTTGGTAATTTTGAGGGTCCCTTGGTTTGTGTCGCTTATGATTCCTTTCATTCCCTCTGGAAATGAGGGAAGGAGCTAATCAATGTGAAGGTAGTCTGAATTTCAGAGAAGTCATATATGATGATCATTGTGTCACAGCCTGTCCAGTTACTGTAGAAGGAGGATACGATTCTACTTACTATTGCTAAAAGATACATTCTGAAGTTTGAAAGCAAAGAGCTAAGTCATGCTTTTTTACCAGTCATCCCATATTTGAGTTATTAAAGACTTTTTTAGTGAAAAGTATTCTATTTTCAACAAAGGTTGTGCGCGTTGTCATACCTTGCAATCTAAATTTAAGCTGGTGGCAGAGAATGTTCTTGCTATGCATTTTGAGGGACACAATATTTTCTTTTCATGTAGTTTTTTTTCTCAGTGGAGGAATGTGGATTTAATTTTTATTAAAGGATTGTCTTAGTTGTGCACATGTAAAAGAATATTTCCCTCCTAGAGCTGATGAAGAAGAGGTTCCAGGGTTCATGCATGAGGTGTTAGTAATCTGTGGGTCTGTGTGAAGAGTATGAACCAAATTTCTTGTGCCAGATCCATCTGTTTACAAAAGCCTACAGCTGTGCAGTCTGGGTTGTTTAGAACAGTGATTACTTCAGTCTTAGTCATCCAGCTGTCCCTAAAAATGGCTTTTTTGTAAGTACAGAGGGAAATTACTCCAAGTGCATGCAGAGAGTGGGATGCATTCATGTCATCATTCAGACACGTTGGATATCCTCTATCCTACTGCTTTTAGACTTGCTGGCACAGTTGCTCTAAAGAAGAGACAAAAGATGATCTCTAAGGAAGCTTGATAGACACAAACTTCTTTTTGGTTACTTGTGACCAGTGACTTAAAAATATGCCTGAAATAATTGCTGGTTTCCAAACTGCACTGGATGGCTGTGAGCAACTACAGTTGAAAGGTGTGAGGCAATGTCTCTTGGAAAGGTTTGTGGTTATCAGGGTCTGCAGTGGAGGCATGGGTTGCAGAGGAAGGATCTTTGATACTACAGTGAGAAATGTAGAAAAGGTACATGACACAAAGTAGTGGGAAGCTGAAGCACATGTGCCTCGTTGAAGGCTGTTTTATTTTCTCTTAATGCCAGCAGGGTTATTATTACTAGTGCTATAAACATTGCCTGCGTGACTGCTGTGAGGAATGCTGCAAGACACCTTCTTTTTGACTTCTTGGTAATTTTGCATGGGATGGAGCTGGGACTGAAACTCAGGCTAAGGTTTCTTATGCAAGTGAATAAATGAATTGATTAAAATAGGTTGCACAAGGGATGTCTCTAACCATGCAGAACAGCACGGAAGAAAAGTTTGGTATGAATTCAGATTACGTTATCTAATTTGCTCGGGAACCTGCCTGAAGCCCAACAGGGAGTTAAATTCACCCTGTGAAATGCTGGTCAGTGCAAAACATGTTTTGTAAGTGATTTATATTCTCTAATTATTAAAAAATCAGACATGTAGTATGTACTTACTTTTTTTTGCAGTTGCCTACTACTGGAGAAGAAAATGGGTTTAATTAAGCAAGTGTGCCTTGGAAACAAACAATTCCAGGTTGTTACTAATTTCATAATATGTTTGAGGTACAATAAAGTAGAAATACAATTTAACATCCAACAATAACCTTCAACTGATGTGAAACAAACCCCACACCCTATCTTGAATGCTTCCGTGATCAGGAAGTTAAAGGTTTTCTGCCAAGCTGCAGATGTCTCTAAGGTATATCCAAGCAGAGAAACATGTTCAAATGTTGTTTGTTATGTGGAGTATGCACTTGAAATGCAGTGTTTTAGTGGAAGTAGTGGGAAAGTGTCTTAATTGTAATAGCGTAACTTGAAGCAACTGGTTTGTTTTGGCATGTGCAGAGCTGATCACAGGAGGCTGGGCAGTGCGGTCACTGTGTGCTCTGTTGGTCTTTGGAGCACTTGTTTGTAGATTGAATAAACCCTGCAGAGGCAGACGGAAAGAGGCTTGAGCTTCTGCCCTGTGAACTGTACTCTCATACTTTGACAATGATGCTTATCTAAGGAAAGCAGTCATGTAAAGATGGGGGGATTTCCTGACTGAGGATCGCTTGCTACGTAAAAAAGATTTTGGATTTCTGTGGTGTGATTTGACCAGAAAAAAGAAAGGAAAGCATGTTTTTCATGCACCAATCTCAATGCTTGAGCTGCAGGGATTAAATTTGTGGCTCTGAACTTGGGAAGGAAAGAAAAGGGATGTTTGAGCAGTCAAGTCACCAGTTCTGGATATATTTGCAGTCTCACAAATTACACAGCCTGTAAGAAAAAAAGAAACCAACAAGTAACCAAACAATGCCTTCTAGTGTTATACAACCAATTCTTATGTGCACAGTTGTGAATAGGATTTTCTACTTAAAACAAACAAACCAAACCAAAACAAACCACTCCAAATTAAGATTTTATGAAAACCAAGTAAAATGCACTGATGGGTCTTGTAGAAAAACACTCTTTCACCAGGATCAGTTTTCAGTATTTAGTCAGAAAATTTAATTCTGACTTTGCAGTTTCTTTTTTGCTTCATC
Organism: Picus viridis; assembly: GCA_033816785.1. Classification (NCBI taxonomy): domain Eukaryota; kingdom Metazoa; phylum Chordata; class Aves; order Piciformes; family Picidae; genus Picus; species Picus viridis. Next base: position 19,583,636 of record CM066586.1, on the reverse strand, counting down.
TTGATGTCTCCATTAAGCTTTCCTAGCTCCTGCACAGGTTGATAAATCCTATGTTGGCAAAGCCCTCAACATCACTCAGTGGTCACAGAGGGTGTGGTACTGGTGGGGCTGGTCCCTGGCTGTGTCAGCAGTGTGTGCTACAGGTCAGGTCAGTGAGGTGGGGACTGCAAGCTTTGCAGGAGATATTCACAGAATTAATCACAGAATTTTCCAGATTGGAAAAGAGCTTTGAGATCATCAAGTCCCACCTATCATCCAACACCATCTAATCAACTAAACCATGGCACTAAGTGCCTCATCCAGTTTTATTTTAAACACTTCCAGGGATGGTGACTCCACCACTTCCCTGGGCAGCTCATTCCAATAGGCAGTCACTCTTTCTGTGAAGAATTTCTTTGTAATATCCAGCCTAAACCTCCCCTGGTGCAGCTTGAGACTGTGTCCTCTTGTTCTGTCACTGGTTGCCTGGGAGAAGAGACCAACCCCCACCTGGCTACAACAACCCCAGTTCCCTCAGCCATTCCTCACAGGGCTTGTGCTCCAGACCCCTCACCAGCTTTGTTGCCTTTCTCTGGACCCATTCAAGAAACTCAACACCTTTCTTAAACTGAGGAGCCCAGAACTGGACACAGTACTCAATGTGTGGCCCAACCAGTGCTGAGTACTACAGGGGCAGAATGACTTTCCTGGTCCTGCTGGCCACACTGTTCCTGATACTGGCCAGGATGCCATTTGCCTTCTAGGCCACCTGGGCACACTACTGCTGGCTCATGTTCAGCCTCCTGTCAGCCAGTGCCCCCAGGTCCCTTTATGCCTGGCCACTCTCCAGCCACTCTTTGCCCAGCCTGTAGCACTGTAAGGGGTTGTTGTGGCCAAAGTGTAGAACCCAGCACTTAGATGTGTTGCATCTCATGCCGTTGGACTCTGTCCTTCTGTCCAGCCTGTCAAAGTTCCTCTGCAGAGCTCCTCCCTCCCCCTCCAACAGATCAACACCTGCCCCCAACTTGGTGTCATCTGCAAATCCACTGATGATGGATTCAATCCCCATGTCCAGATTACCACCAAAGATATTGATCAGGGCTGGGCCCAACAGTGATCCCTGGGGACACCACTAGTGACTGGCTGCCAGCTGGAAGTGGCACCATTCACCACTACTCTATGGGCTCAGCCCTCCAGCCAGTTCCTAACCCAGCACAGAGAGCATCTGTCTAAGCCATGGGCTGACAGCTTGGCCAGGAGTTTGCTTTGGGGGACAGTATCAAAGGCCTTGCTGAAGTCCAGGTAGACTCCATCCATAGCCTTCCCCACATCCACCAGGTGGATCACCTGATCATAGAAGGAGATCAGGTTGGTCAGGCAGAACCTGCCCCTCCTAAATCCTTGGCCATCCTGTAGGTGCTGTGTGATTGCACTCAAGATGACCTGTTCGTTAATCTTCCGTGGCACTGAGGTCAGGCTGACAGGCCTGTAATTCCCTGGCTCCTTCTCTGGCCCTTTTTGTGGATGGACATCACATTGGCCAGTTTCCAATCATCTGGGACCTCTCCAGTGAGCCAGGACTGTTGAAAAACATTGGAGAACAGCTTGGCAAGCTCATCTGTCAGTTCCCTCATTACCTTAGGATGGATCTGAAGCCAGTTCATAAGCTAAATGGCATTCCCTGGGCTTCCCATGGTGAAAAGTTGACACATTTGTATACTTCAAAAAGCTTCAAGAAAAGAAACATTTGACTGTTTAAAAAAACCCAAACCAACCAAACTTCTTGTTTTAATGTAGAGGTTGTTTCAGGTATCAGACACTGGCTCTGTGCCTCAGTCAGGATATCTGTGCAGAGGAATGACTTCTAATGTAACAGATTAAGCCTGTGTGACCTCAGTATTATCTCTTCATAATTTGCTATAATTACATACAGCAGAAACCAAGCAAGGATGTCTGCAACTACAGCTTTAGAAAATAGATACAGTCATTTATCATCTTGGTCACAAGAAACAGGAACATTGTTAAGAATCTTTAACAAACTATTTTCAAATAAAAATTCCTTTAATATGATCTCAGTGTGTTTATTTATTAAAAAAAAAAAAAAAAAAAAGGTCAACACATGGAAAACAAAGCTGTATGAAAATAGCAGCATGTGAACATAGAATTATAGAGCAGTGTGGGTTGGAAGGGACCTCCAAAGATCATCTAGTCCAACCCCCCTGCAGTCAGCAGTGACATCTTGTGCTAGATCACAGCCTTGTCCAGCCTGATCTTGAGTATCTCCAAGGATAGGGCCTCAACTACCTCTCTGGGCAACCTGTGACAGTGTTCCACCACCCTCCTGTTAGGAACTTGTTCCTAATGTCCAGTCTAAATCGACTCTTGTCCAATTTCAAGCCACTTCCTTCATCCTTTCTCTACAGGGCTTTGTAAACCGTCCCTCTGCAGCCTTCTAGTAGGTCCCCTTCAGATTTTGGAAGGCCACTATTAGGTCTTCTGGAGCCTCCTCTTCTCCAGGCTGAACGACTCCAGCTCCCTCAGCCTGTCCTTGTAGGAGAAGTGTTCCAGCCCCCTGATTATTTTTGTGGCCCTCCTCTGGACCTGCTCCATCAAGTCCATGTCCTTCCTGTATTGGAAATTCCAGATCTGGGCACAGTATTTTCAGTTCATTTCTGTTTGAAAGCAAAACTAAGGGCATTTATTTTATGGAGCATAAAATTGAAATATTGTGTCCTGTAAATTTTGAAAAGAAAAAGTTCTAGAAGAGTATTTGTTCATTTCACATAATTCTGAACTTGATGATTGGGAAAACATATTCTGTATACACATGCACAGCTGTTCTTGAATATGGAATGAGTGGGAGCTCACAAGCTGTGGGTTTACACTATGCTTCCAGTGCCTGGATCTCATTGATTCACCACTGGGTTGGGATTTCTTGTGTTTGATGTAGGTGTGACTTGGGAAGCAGTTGTACATCTCTTTCCTTTTTCTCCATGCCTGCTCTGCATTGGCCAGTGAGTATTTCCCTGCATTTTTATGTTGGAGATGTGATTTTTTTTTCTGTCTCTGAGCATAAACATTCCATTAGCATGTGCAAATTCTATTTTGCAGAAGGTATTATGCATACTGCTAGATTGAAGAGCAAAATAGCTAATAGGTTGTCAAGTGGTACTTTTTTCAGATAATATGGTACACCCAGCGATTTTTGTCTAATCCTTTGATATGAACAACATGGGCTCCTAAACTGTTTAAAGATCAGTATTTTGATAGTGTTCATATTTACTTATTTTCTTCATTACTGTAGTGGGTTGAGGCAGCCCCCTCCCCACCACGGGCAAAAATAATAACTCAGACAAACGGATTGCAAAAGTGATGAAAGTTTAAATGAAAAAGAGTGAATGTTTACAGAGAGCCAGAAGCACAGTGACAAAAGAAATCCCAAAAGAGACCCAGAAGCATCCCATCCTGACCTGGGGGTACATCCTAGACCCCCAGGGCTCCTTCTTCCCCCTTCCCACTGCTAGGCTAGTCTCAGCTGGCCAGATCTGAGACTGCCCATCCCCCGTGGCCGGGAGACAACATCTCCCCCAGTTACCGGGTGATGGCGAGGAAGAAAGAGGAGGTGCTAGACCTTATAGTGGTGCAGAGAATTATGGTAGAAATACCTAGTTTCCTGTTTCCACCCACTGGGCTGGACCTCTGGACACAGGAAGCACCTCATGTAGCAGAGGGCACCCAGCCCAAACTGCAACAATTACTTTCTGTGATTTTTATTTACTTTCTGAAGAGGCAGAAAACAATTCTGTCATCTCTATCCATACTAATTATCCATTACTTAAAATGTAAACTCAATCTAGTTTTAGCAAACACATTTTTAACCATTTAACACTTCTCTAGAGCTTGAAACCATATTTCAGTTGAAAAATGAATTTGTTACTTTTTAGGGAAAAAAAATCTTGCTGTGAGTGAGGAGATAGGAAAGGGAAGCAAATGTCCAAAGCAATAAAATCTGTTCCTCATTAAGAGCATTATCTGCCTTAATGTAATCATGTTCAAGTCCAGACATCCCTTGATCAATGAAGTCTGGACAGATATCACAACAGCTCTTCGGAAAGTACAGATAACACCAGTGTCAGTAGCTGAACTCAGGGACAAGCTTAAATGTGCATCCAGAAAGCAATGAAAGCAGGAGGAGATAAGAGAGAGAGCTCTGAACTGTGTCTCTGGTGACACAAGTAATACACTTCGGGCAGTAACTTTTTGATAGCAGTCTGTACATTTTTCATCAATAGAGGCAGAATAACCAGAATAAAAAGTACTTGCTGCAAGGACAGAAGCTGAAATATTTTTTTATGAACTTAACATTCAGTGCAGAGACCTGTAGTTGTTTCTCAGTAGCTCTGATCAGAATCCAACTGTTCAAGCATTCCAGGAAAAGAAAAAATAATGTTTGGTTTTGGTGTCCAGTGTCATGTCCCCCCCAAGTTTATATATTTATTTAATATGGTTTTCTTGTTGATCAAGTATTCTGGCCACCCAGGATGTTGTCTGGTCTGAAGTGTGATCCCTGGCTCCATCAGTTAACCAAGAAAAGCAGTTATGTTGGGAGCTGGAAGGGAAGAGCAAGTGCCCTGGGTAGAAGCCCTTAAGAACAAAGGGGTCCAGGATGGTGGGACCTGCTTCAAACAGGAACTCTTGAAGCCACAGGAACTGGCTGGGCCCATGTGCTGAAAGATGAGCTGGTGGGGAAGGCAACTGGCCTGGATGGGCAAGCAGCTCTTGGAGGAATTAAGGGTGAAAAAGAGAATGTATTGCCTTTGGAAATGGGGGGAGGCAACTCGTGATATGTTTAAGATGTTGTTATGTCATGTTGGAGAAAAATTGGGGAGGCAAAAGCCCAGTTAGAACTCAAGTTGGCCACTTCTGTAAAAGGTAATAGAAAGCATTTTATAAATATATTAATGCTAAAAGAGAGGCAAGAAGAACCTCCACTCCTTGTTGAACCTGGAGGGGAACATTGTAACTAAAGATGGGGAAAAGGCTGAGGTATTAAATACCTTCTTTGCCTCCATTTTCAACAGTAAGGCAGGAGGACTTCAGGGTAACTGGCTTCCTGAACTGGTAGACAGGGTCAGGGAGCAGTATAATGCCCCTGAAATCCATGAGGAAGTGGTTAGGGACTTGCTGAACCACTTGGATACTCACAAGTCCATGGGGCTGGATGGGATCCATCCTAGGGTGCTGAGAGAGCTGGCAGATCACCAACCTGTCTCACTGGTTAGGTCCCAGATGACTGGAAACTGGAAATGTGATGTCCATCCACAAGAAGGGCTGGAAGGAGGAGCCAGGAAAATTACAGGTCTGTCAGCCTGACCTCAGTGCCATGAAAGATTAATGAACAGGTCATCTTGAATGCAATCACACAGCACCTACAGGATGGCCAAGGATTTAGGAGGGGCAGGTTCTGCCTGACCAACCTGATTTCCTTCTATGACCAGGTGATCCACCTGGTGGATGTGGGGAAGGCTATGGATGGAGTCTACCTGGACTTCAGCAAGGCCTTTGGTACTGTCCCCCCACAGTGTTAGGTTGTTTAGGGTTTTTCAACTCAGGAATTAGGCCAGTTGCACTCCGGGAGCAAGTAGGCTTCTGCAAGTGCAAGACATCTCATTCATGTGCAACACTGAGGGCAGTGACCTACAGAGGGGGAATCCTTAAAGGGTGGGTAGATCCTGAGAGACCTACAGCTGTTCAGAAAAGGATCTCATGAATGTGGCCTCAGCATTAAATAGTTTAAATGTAAAAAGTAAAGCTACAGTGGTGCACAATAGGGATTAAAGTGGGAGAGTCACTTCCAGTGTGTACAACAGCTACCCAGCTGTTGGCTTTATATGTCTTCCTGCCAGGTAACATAGGGGAGTGTGGGACCCCCGACCTTGCACTGCTTTTGTCACATGTATTATGAAAAGGCAGATGAAGCTGTTATTTCCACTTCCTTTGATAGGTGTTATGAGCTTTTTAAATAACAAAGATGAAACTAAAATTGTTAATACAGGTGCTGTCTTGTGTGTTTATCTCACTTCAGCACTAATCCTGCAAATCACTATTCCTGTAGAGCACATATGTACGCATTTCTAATGACAATAATGAGACTAGTCACGTGAAAATCTGCAGGGTTACAATCACAGCTCTGAGTGTGTTGCATCTGTAAATGCTGGTGAGACTGCCTTCTGCAGTCTTATGCTTGATTTTCCAGGGCTCACCAAGGCAGAAAATAGCTATAGAGCTATAAAGCTATTACTTCAGCTTTTCCCTTTCTTACTATCCTTTATCTTAGATTTCTTCCTGTATCAGCAGGATTGATTGAGAGCCCATTGTTGCATAGAAGATATTCTCAGAAGGCTTTCTGTGATTTCCATTACAGTTTGTTTGTGCCTCTGAAGCCTCCCAAAGAGTAACATTTTGAAGCAGAATTTTTAGTTAGGATAGGAGAAGATTGTAGTTCTCCTGAAAAGAACGGACAGTTTCATCTGTGTCTTAATAGACTCAAGGGTCTGAATGAATATTTTCTGCCTTTAAAGCTGAAAAATATGAAACCTGTGCAATGTTAGGGTCTTGTAACATATATAGGTTTGCTGTTTGTGCAAGATTTGCCTCTTGTCCTGACACCAGTGGATAGAAGACAAAGAACTTTTTGACTTGATTCTTATTTTATTCTGTATATCAATAATGATTCTACTGGAATGAAGGTTCTCTCTAGGACTGTGGCAAGAACATCTGCCATTTCTGCCTTGCTTTCAAAATCATTGTTTTCTTCTCCATGTCACTGATGTAATTTCTGATAAAACTCTTCCTCTCTCATTTTAGCTAGAGAAAGCACTGAAGGTGACCGTGGCAAGAGCTGCATAAGATACTTCTAGCTGTGTCCCTTGTGCTCTGATATTTGAATGATCACAGTGCTATTGCTGCTGTGAAGGTTTAATGCCCACCTTGAGAGAAACCATTCCTGCCTAGTTCTTCCCTGAGAAGAATTGCCCCTGTAGTGTTTGATCCTTTGGATCCATTTTATCTTCTGTGTCTGAAATGATGTGTTCAGGGTAGGAAAGAAACTGGCTTTATGAAGTAGGAGTTGCACTGTGAATTTCAGTAGCTTATATTTTGGCATTTCTAGCTGAGAAGGGATAAAAAGAAAACTTTGCCTTAAGAAATTTCCACCACTGACTCCTGTGTCTTCTGGAAGAACTTCAGGCTTTTCACTTTTTTCCCCCCACCCTGGGGAAAGACAGCGGGCCTGAACAGTTTTAAAAGTACAGTAGTGCTGGATCAGCAAGGGCAAAGAAATTAATGTAGATTTTCTGTTATTATCATTTACAACCTCTGCTTAGCCGGAAGAACATAGGTAGAACATTGTATTTTTGAATTTACTGACATGCACAGGGGTGATGTTTAATTAAGCCTTTGTGATTATAGGCACTGGCCTCAAGCACAAACAAAGCTGCAGCTGTTTGGGATGATGCAGGTTGTGCAATCTCTACTGCATAGACCATGGTCACTGCCAGAGGGGAGTGAAGGGAAGAAAACAAATCACTGTCAGAGCATGATGCACCTTGCATGGATCTGGAAAGGAAAGCTGTTACTTCACCGCTTTCCTTTTAGTGCTTTGAAACATCCAAGTTTGAAAGGGTGCATATAGGAAATAGAGATATAACCAGTGAACCAAACTATCTGTGTTTTGGTATTTGGATGTTATTTTATATGTTCTTCTGCTTTTGTAATTGCTCTTTGTGTGTGCCAGGTTATTTAGAAAGCAGGGTCCTTGTTAGATGCACCCCAGAAAAGGATTGAATTGAGATTTAGCCTTCTCTGTAGACAGATGAGTGTGAGCATGTGGCTGGGTAGCCTAGATTTCTCATTTTGAGAGGAAAGAAAAAGGAAAAGAGGAAACCCTCTTTTTCCCTACTGATTCTAGACTTTGCCAGTCAGAAAGTAAGGGAAAACAAACATATTAGGAGAGGGATGACCTAGGAAGTTTAAAAAGGATGCAAGGAATAAACTTAATGTGTGTGGTTTTTCCCCAAATTTTTAAACATGTAAAGTACTTGTTTGAAATACTGTGTGATGAAGCACCTGGTAAATGCTTTAAAATTAACAAAACAATATTTATTTCTTCATCCAGCTATACTTTGGAAAGCAACTGAGAATGTGCTAAGCCTGTATTTGTTTGTGACTGAATATGAAAGCCTGTATCATTTTAGTAGTGCTTGTTTCAAGTTTTACACATATTACAGCACTCAGATTATGTCTTTTATGCTAATGAAACATTAAAACATGACTTGTAACTATGTTTTAGTAGTAAACCTCCACATAAACCAAAAGGCAATACATCTTTAGTGTGGTTTCATCATTCCTTATTAATGTCATAAACGGGGACTATAAATTTTTCTCTCCTACAATACATGTAATAAAATACTTAATGGGTTGTGAATGACATGTTATAAAACATGGCATTAGATACTGCAATTTGTATTTAAAAGTATCTCACATAAATAAATGCTCTATAAATAGAAATCTATCTGGGTTCAGAATACATATAGCCACCCCTTAGGAGTAGCAGTTTAGATGATGAAATCATTAGGTAGTAATTTATTTCTGCAGAAATACGCATTTGTTGTATTCTGAAGGGAACTCCCCAACCACCCTGAATAAACACTCCTAACCATATGAATATTTTGCCAAAAGCCAGAAGTATTTTGTGTATTCCTAGAGCGTTGTTAACCTCTGAACAGAATTCATCATTTCAAAAGCACCAAACCAGAGTGACTGCTAAAAGTTAAAACAATAATCACAGGGAACGAGACTGAGGGCCTGAAGCAGCCAAACATGACATACTCACCCAAACCACCAGTTATTCAGATTCCAGCCCCTCAGTGCATTTATCTTTGTGGTAACAATTTAATAGCAGTTTAAAACTGGCACTGCACCTGTTGCCTGAACTGCCACTGTTTGCCATGACACTTCCTCATTATAGAAAGCAAGTGGAATTCAGTGGTGGAGCAAGAGGGAAGTATGAAGCTTTAGTGGAGAGCTTACACAAAAGAAAAACCCCACCATTGGTCTTCCATAAAGAGACAGAAGAATCACAGTAAGAGCTGTTTCACAAATCTTAGTGAGGGCTGATGATCAGGATGTTAAACTATATGTTGAGCCATAAAGTGAGAGCCAGAGGATCTAAAGGCTAGTTTGAATGAAAGTGGCCTCATCGTTTATTTCCAGCATGCAGAGGAGTGTGGGAATACTTGGAAAAATGCCACTGAGTCTGTTCAAATCATTCTCTTCAGGATTTTAGATTGAAAACAGGGTAGGTGTTTTGATAGGGTCAGAGCTAAGGACTTCCTTTTTCCTCTTGTGAGAAAGGTTATGAGCCATACCCTCAAGACAAGCTGTGCAGAATATTTGCAGCATAGTTCAGCCATGAAAAAAAATGAAAGAATTTACCTGATTTTCTGCCCTCACTCTCTATTTGTCTGTCTGTTCATTCCAACTACAGTCAGGGGCTGTGTCCTGCTATCTCTTTGGCAAAGGGCTTGTAAATTAATGTTGCTTTTGGCCAAAAGATACCTCTATAGAACAGGTCTCCTGCACTGATTTTTCCATGCATGCCTTCAGTCTTGCTGCTACTAAAGATGCATAATTCAAGAAGTAGCTTTCAGCCTCTTTTTATTTTTCTGTGATTTTCAGTGCTGTGTTCTTTGGCTGTGTGCATATCTTTGTTCTTTGTGATGTCAACATGGAGAGCAGCTGAGCTGCAAAAGCTTCCTAATGGTCAGAGCTTCAGTGACATGTTTCTTGGTGGGCTGAACTTAGTGCTTGGACAGACAAGATTTATTAGACTGCAAAAAACAGGGTCAGGGAGGTGGAGACAGAAGGGCTGATTTTGAAGCTGAGTGGCTGTTTCTGCTGTGCAGAGTGAGAGTGAGGCTGCATTGTGCAGAGATACAGCATTAGCTCTTGGGCAAAATTTTTGTGAGACTGCTCTAAGGTGTTTTCTCCCTTGCCTGACTTGTCTTTGATGAAGCTGGACAGAGATTAATGTGTTGCCATTGCAGATGGGTTTGGATATCATTAACCAGATATTCCTTCTACTAGCAGCAGCAGTATAAAGGATCATGAGGAAACTACTGGGTGATATCCTGGGGCGGGGGAGAGGGCGGGAAACAAACAAACAAAAAAATCCAAATCCAACAAAACCCAGGTCCTGCTGCACAGGTGCTACTGTGGGTTCTGTCTGGGTCCGGAGAGGGAAAGAGACTCAGTTCTTATGAATATTCCCGTGTTTTATCTTTGTTGAGTCACACCAGGAGAGACAAGCTTTAGTCTCTCACAGGTTCTAACTCTATCTCAAATTACATTGACAGTGGTTAAAAATGTAGTGGGGAAGGGGCAGGAATGTGATAAGTGCATACACTTATTTTTAAGGTTAGTAATTAACAGTTGCTAAGTTCATGCTAAGAAGTAGTAATTTGGGAGGGGAGCAATGTCTGGGCTGGTACCACTTCTTGGAGAAGGTTTTTTTTAACCCTGTTTATTTTTCACTCACATATTTGAACTTCTAGTGGAAACGAGAATCAGCAAGAAGTTGCTGTGCACTCTGGGCTGAAGTTGAGCTAATGGGATTTCTATATGTAAGACGACATCACTATTTCATGACATGCCTGCTGTTTTTGTATCTCTGTGTCACTGATGCATACTTGCTGAGGTGGCAAAGCCAAAAAGGTGCTTTTGCTTCTGTCTCTGTCATGGGAAAGAAAGTTAGAGGAGAGGCTCTTACTTGTCATTCTGAGAACCTGCTATGTAATTTTAGCCAGCAGTACCTCTAAACATAATTCTACTGATAACAATTCTGCCACTGAGAAGATGTTGAAAGAAGGTGTGAAAAGTTTACGTATTTTCATTTTCATCAGATTACAGAGTCTTCTCTTGAGCATCAGTAATAGCTAAGTATCATTTTGAAAATGTTCTCAAGAGGGAGAAAGTTAGTCATAGTGAATTTTTACTTTAGTATATTATAAAGCTCTTTTTCCTTGTTAGAATTACTTCAACTTGAATAAATTGAGGATTTCTTTTTGAGATGAAGATCTGTCGAGCACAGAGAGTTATTTTCACTTACATTACTAGATATAATCTGGAATTCTACAAAAAAGATAGAACCTATATGGCACCTGATACTGTAAACTCTTGTGGTTCCACAGAGATAATACTGCTTTGTTCTATCTTACAGTCCTCTATTTTTCAGACCCTTGTTATCAGGAGTATCATGAGATGTCTTTCAGTACACAGCAATAACTAGATGGAGTTATCTAGTGCCTTAGTGCCCTCGTACTCAAATAGAAGACCAGTGCAGACTATGTTTCATCTAGGTCTATTAAACTTCTAAATGTTTCTTACAGGACTCCTGGAAGACTCAGTCTGTGCTGATAGAAGTAGTTCAGACAGTTTGACTTAGTCCTAAGGTGTCATTCTGACTGAGAATATGCTGTTGAACTGCTATGGGTATACTAGAAGAGTAATGATTGTTTGCATCACTTTCCAGATACTCTTTCTGTGTTCTCCTCAATTCTGTTAATCTGTACGGCTAATACTTAGCATTGTTTATGAGATGGTCTTTCTGGCTGTAAGGTAGCTGAATTGGCTGTTTTCCCTTTACTTTAGGGGAAAGAGTGCAAACAGGTAGGTACTCCTAGCAGCACCCTTCACAGCTCAAGAGGCATGCAACGACCAGAATTGAATTAGCTTGAGACAATCTGTCTTAAGGCCAAAACAAAAACTTGCCAAAACAAATCAAAAAGCATGTAGATTTCCTTCCATTAATGCTACATTTCCTCTGCTTGGATCTGGTTCATTAAACTGAAAATTATTCAAAACAGGCATCTCTGTAAAGAACGCCTGAAGCAAAATTAGTTTTGCTAGGTTAGTAATGCACCTTTCTTGGACTACAATTGAAATTATTTTTGGCAATAAAGACACTTTTGTCAGAATTGTCACTAATTGTAGGAAATAGGAATGTGATGGAAGAATTTGTCAAGTCTAATTTAGTCATACGGTGACCCTTAAAAATCACTGGTTTGCTCCATGCAGCAGGATGTCTGTATCTCATCTGAGGAATTTCCAAGCCTTCCTTTCCTGTTGTTAAGCAATAGATAGGTAAATCATGCCTAAGGGTGTTCATAAGAGGTTGAAAAAACCTGATTTAATCTGACAATGTTCATGTTTGCTGCTCCTTTTTTTTTTTTTTTTTTTTTTTTTTAATAAAGATTTGTGTCCTTTTTAAGTTGCAGTAGAATTTGGAGAAGAGCTTTATTTTTACACAGTGTTTGTGTGTAAGTAATCTGCTGAGAAAGCTCATAAAGCTTTACTTCATTTTAATTCTGCAGTTGTTTCTTTGATACCTTGAAAGGCTGGGTTTGATAGTCTCCAGTGGCTAAGGCAAAACACAACTGCAAAGTCAGATGAGCAAATCTTGCTAAGAACTTTTTTTTTTTCCTGAAGTGAATACCCTCAGAAAATCATGACTGTTACCAAATTGCCCATCACAGAAACTAGGTTACAGGCAAGCTCATGGAGGCAGTACCCCTGCTAAGAATTTAAAGCAGTTCATGAGTTTTAAACTGATGCACTGAGAATTTTGGCTGGAAAATCCAAATAGATTTGCTTAATGATCATTGATGCTTGCTTCTGGTATCATCCCTGGGTATTTTTTTAAAATTAAGAATGAGTATTTATAGATGTGCATTAATCCAGCTTTCATCTTGCCCCATCAGGATATTGTCATATTTCTAAGACTGACAACAGGTCAGCCTTGTGCTGATATTCTGATTCCCTCTGAAAATAATTGAAATGTTGCTGTTGCAGTTTCACCAGAAACAGCATGGTTTGGTTTTTGTGGGGAGGGTTTATTTTTATTTTTCTAAAAGACAACTTGAAAAGATTTCTTCCCACCAATGTTCTGGTGAGAATGGTACCAAACCTGTGGAAAAAATAGATACACATTCCCAGGCCTCTTATTCTCACATCTTTGCAATGATCCACCAATCCCTATTGCAAGTGTCAGACTCCTTAAATTAAAAATGTTCTGTGTGTAAATTTAGATATAGGTCTGACATCTTTATCTTCATGGACTCTTTGATGCGATTCAAGATACAGCCTGAACTATGTCTGCAAGCCTGCACTTCATGGGGAATGTTTTCTCCATGTTTGCCTTCCACAGAAAGGAAGAATTACTGTCCAGAATTTTCTGCATACCTTTCTAATCACCCAGTAACTAAAGTGGTTACAAGTGGTATGACACCAGTCAATATAGAAATATGTCTAGAGGTTTGCTGGTGGTTGCTATTCCCTTTTCTGCCTCTGGCTTATCAGAAGTGCATACATGTAATTTGACACTAGTTTTTGTGTGACAGGAGACCTATCACAGGGATTTTTCTTCTACATTAAAGTGAGTGTGTCAGGCCTGCCATCTGAGCTTAGGCTACAACAAATACAAATCAGTGAACAGTTTGTTCTCAGTTAGAGGACTGGCTTTGGAGTAAGGGACAGAAATGTGTGAATAATTGATTTGGAAAGGAGGCACTGTTTGGATGGGTTTGGATGAGCTAAGTAATTTCTGATTGAAAGGTTTTTGAAAAGTCTTCTTTCTCATTTAAATGCAAACAACATAATAGGATGCATCAGTTCTGCGCTTCCCCCTCCCCCCACCCTCCGGCAGATGTATTTACTACCTCTGGGATTAATTTTTAACATTATTTTTCCTGAAATGTAATGTAATTCAGTGGCTCTGAAGGTATGTGGACAAGACTCTGCTCCATCTCTATTGAGTTACTTCTAATGTTCTCTAAACATTTCACAACTGTATTCTCACCCCATCTGTCCAGTTGTCTAGTGCCTGCATCTTGCCTCATGGTGCAGCAGGTGTTTCATAAGTCAGATAGTGATTTCAGTGTGCTCCCAATTCACACTATGGGCAATGACAGCTCAGTTCTTTCTCTGTCACTGCAGGCTCCCTTCTTGTCTCCAGACTGATAAAGGTCTTTTCCAACCTGGTTGATTCTGTGATTTACCACTTAATTAATAGCCTTGGGAGTGTGTTTTCAATCTACCGATGATGACAGGGAACAGGAGTTTGAAGTGACATACTGTGGGGACACTCCTCTGTTCTTGTCCCCCTTACTGTTTGTTGCAAAGTAATTATAACTGATGATAGTTTAAGGTACTTGGCACAAGATTTGGAAAGAAATTAATTCCACTTTGGCAAATACTCGTTCTTGGAAATCTTGCAGCAGAGTAGCAAAACCAGTAACTCTGAGAGATCTGTTTACTTCACACAAACTGGCTCCATGAGAATTCCATTAATATGTTCTCTTCAGCAAATATGTGGTTTGTTGTTTGTTTTATAGTATTTTGTCTTTGAATGGCTCACATTTTTATATGTGTGGGGTTTTTTGTTGTTTGTTTTGTTTTGTTTTGTTTTGTTTTGTTTTGTTTTGTTTTGTTTTGTTTTGTTTTGTTTTGGTAGAAGTGTAGTGTGTTTGGAACCACTGATAGAAGTTTATCCTGAAGGAAGATGACAGGTCTAGTTTTCCTGTGAATTGAATAGGCAATAGAAATGAGAAAGGAATTAAAGGATTTTAAAAACAAGACATAAACTAAAAGGAAATAGTCTGAAATAAACACTTGTGTTAACTAGGGAAACTGCCTGGGAAACCTACTGGAGACTATGATTCTTTTTATTACATGGGTCAGAAACGTAGGACATTTTTGTCAGCTCAAACGTAACAAGATTAGATTTTTCAGTGTTGTTTCAATAATGAAGGTTAATAACTTGCTTCTGATTCGTTACTTGCTAGGAAATTAACTGAGCATGGAAAAAATCTTAAAGTTATGTGATGAGTGAGGGGATAGTTGAAAATTTATTATGTTGGAGGTAATTGACACCCTTAAAATAACTGAGACTTAAATGGGCATGGGAGTATTACATGAATAATTCATACTTACTCCTAATAAACGGTTCTAATGGTTCTAACATGTAAAGCACGTGTATCAAACGGCAAACAAGAATAATGGCAAACTAAGTTTTCCCAACTAACTAAGATCTGTGTATGGGAGATGGGTAAATGCTGTTTTGTATTCACAATGGGAACTGCCCAGCATTACTCAACAACTGATGAGATTCCAGCTGTCTCTATTGGGAAAAGATGTCTATGTACACTAGCGAAAAAAATCCTAGCTGTCGGTATTTGATTCTGAATTTCTGGTCTAACTTGGACCATTACCCATTACTATAGACATAAGGGTATCATTCATTCAACATTTATTGCTCACAAGTTGTATTTAAACCCCTAACAGTGATAATGAAACTGAGTGGCATCTGCAAGTATGCTCAAGAGCATGGAGGTGAGTGGTGGTGATACAGAAGTGGAAAACCAGAATGAAAGAAATCCCAGAGATGGACATTTTATAGCTGTAGAAAAGCATATTTGTGTGATCTTCCAGTGCATTGATGAACATAAATAGCTTTGAGAATCTCTTGGGGGGGTTGTTTACAAGTGTAAATGTCTGTGTTATACTTAATCTTGACAGACACTGTTTTAACTATATAATAATTTGTTGTGTACCTCTTGTCAGATATCTTAGAAGCCTAGTAGAAAAGCTCAGTATTTCTCAGGAAGGAAAGTGGGAATGCACAAAGAAATGTCTCCACTAGTCACCCTTCTCACAAAAACCTTTCTGCACTGTGTTTTTGTTTGGGTTCTCCATGCAGAAAGGTTTCTATGTAGCGGCACTAGTAAATAGTTTTTCTTGCACTACTAGGCAAACATGTCAGGTACTATCAAATCACAGTAAACTGATTAGCTTGTTTTTTCACTCTATCTCGGCATAAAGAGGACTCCATTACACCAGTGTTTCACACAGACTGTTGTTGTAGCTGAAGTGTAGTGACTATGCTGTTATCTGTCAATGGGTATGAAAACTAAAAGCAGACGAGCATTACTGTGCTGTTCAGTGTTCCTCTAATGCTGCTTACCTTCTGCAGATACAGAGATGGGTGTCATTTTACTGTGTGTGTTGATATTCATTGAAGTCAAGAACCAAATACTTAATAAGACTTTAAATATAGTAATTAGTTATTTAAAGATTTTGAGGAAGTGATATGGCAATTACTATTATTATAGGGCTCAGTGCTTCTCTTTGAAAGCTCTGTGTGGCTAAGGTCTCCAAACCTGTTCTATCAGTCTTGGAGTTGGGGCTTTTAAAGATTATAGGCTGCCCTTTATGATTTGTTTTTGCTGTGCCTTCCAGTCCTCAGGGATAGAGTGTGCAATTTGTGGGGAAAGGAGTGGGGCAGAAAGCAGAAAGACTTGCTCTCCAAGAAGGGTTAAATGCCTGGTATAGGGCAGTAAGTAACATGTAAGTCAGTAAATCAGAAGTAACACATCTATCAAATTTAGATGTCTGTTCAGCACTTAAAGGCTCTTAGGAAGCTTCAGTGAAAAGTACTAAGATCACCAAGCAAGCCATTTTTTACTCTGTTTTTAAAATGCACAGTATTTGATGTTCCCTTTGGACCACAGCTGTAATTTAACTATAACCTGCAACATGAGGAGTATTAAACATGCCAGAATTTCTTTTTATTCTGTCTTGATTACTGTATTTCACAATTTAGATCTGTTACATTCTCAGTTAATTTTTTACAGTGTCCATGTATTGCTTGTAAAGATCTTCTTCATCCTACTAGATATTTGGAAGTGTTTATTAGTTTACAATAGTAGTCATTTCTCAATTCTACTCATGTGGAGTAAAGTCAACTCTTTTAAATCTTTACTCTGATACCATTTCTTGAAATAAAGTTTTCAAGATCTATGTTTAAAACAGTTTTCTGTCTTTTGAAGCTCATTTATATTCCTTCTAAAAGAAGGATTGAGTTATTTTGACAGAAGTATGCTTATTACTTCAACTCTTAGTCTTTGATAAAGAATTTGTGATGAAGAGAAGAACTTTTTCTAGACAAAAATAGTTTTCAGACAGGATTTCTTTACGAGTCCTTCAAATCTTACCTTGTTTTCCAAGCTTTTGAACCTTTTTTCTTTTCTTTCACTGAACTGTCAGTATGCCTTCTTGAACAATTAACGTTTTAAAAGACCAAAGCTATAAATACAAATATTTGCAGGAATTTGAGCAGGATATCAGACCACGTCTGTGTCTTTGTGGAATTGCAATCTGTGCCTTGAATGAGGATTTCTGCCATCACTTTGGAGGTTGCTGCATGTTAATAGCACACTCAAATAAAACCACCAGGGGTGTGCCAGGTGTTCTAGAGAACTGGTTTTGTGAACACTTCTGTACCCCCGTACAACAGCCTCCTGCACCGACACTGGCACAGCAGGCACCTGCATAGCAAAATGACAAGCTGTGTGGGAACAAGTGACACTCCTTGCTTAAAGGGTTGTTGTCAGCTAGACCCCTTTGCAGGAGATGCACAGGATGAAGGACGTAACTTCTTTAAAGCAGGCCTGTGCTCCAGGCAGGAATTTTGTGCTTGACTTGAAAGTGTGAGAGTCCTGTTTTTTTACTGATTAGGCAGGCGGGGTGTTCATCTTGCGTTTTGTACATGTAATACATAGAGATTTGATATGGTGCCTTGCTTTAAGCCCTGGACTCAGTCTCCACAGTGGGACTGAAATGTACCCAGCAGTCTTCTGGAGGTGCAGGATTCTCACTTGCCAGAGCAGCTATCAGTGGAAGGGCACAGGTGTCCTCAACTTGGGCACAAATGCAGCAATAAAATGTGCTAGTCCTGCTGTGTGGTTTCATTGTTATTTTCTGACAATGTGTGGTCTGGTTTTGTGATCTCCCAAACTTGAGATGCATTCATTTATTAGCAAAGGTGCACAGTGCTGTGCTGTGATGTCTACAAACACATAGGCACCAGTGACATTTCAAAAAAGCCATTCCTATTTGTGTTCATAGGAACTTAATTTTGACTGACAATTTTATGGGGGTCACATTCATTTAATTAGGAGTTGCATTCAGGCCTTTTACTGTTGTTTTATAAAGATCACTCACATTTTTTTGTGCAGTTTAGATCTTCCTGTCTTCTCTAGTCAGAAAACTTCAGATGCAGCAAAAACTATATATCAAGCACTTGTATAATCCTAAAATATACCTCTCTAAGTATATAATGACAGTGTGCACTTGTAGATCAATTCTAGCAGTAACAAAGCTGGCCAATTTCAAGTGAGCAGAGAGAGGCAATTTGTCACAGTCAAGTGATCTTAGGACCTGCTGTCTTTATTTTTCTTTAAAAAAAGATGAAGTATAAAATGTAATGCTGTAATTTTATGGAGATGTACCTAACTCAGTTCACAGGGATTTAAATACAATAAAGTAGCAGTGTATAATCATTTTTATAACAAAAGTTTTTCAAGTCAGCCCACTTACATTGAAATAACTGCCAGAAGATGTAGAGAGAAGTGCATGGGAAAAAAAAACCACCAGTTAATCTAGAATTCTGAGCTCAAAATTCCTGTGGGTTCCCCCCCACCCATCAGAAGATGGGCTCTGGCTTTCAACTGATTTACTCAGGCTAAACACACAAGAAATTTGTTTGCAGAGGATGATTTTGACTTACTATCAGACCTTCTTTACTTGCTTTTTCCAGTCTCTCAGCCTCACTTGTATGCTTTATACAGGGACACAGAAAGTTTATTCTTAGGTGTGATTTATTTTTTCTGCTGTTGTTATACTCAGGGTCATATTTTATCCTAAACTGTTAAAAGTCTAATTTATAATAAGAAAAGTGACTTCTCATATTCCTGTAGTTATTCAAGTCTGCCTATACTGGGAAGTGAGCCATGACATCCCTATAGCATAATCAATTAGGTTTTCTTCTTGGCTGTAGCATTTCTAGTAGATGTTCTTGACAAGAGCTGGATGATGATCATGTCATCCAGTGCTTTACAATACCCTTTCTTTTCGATGTCTAAGTAAGTATTCAAATGTTTTCTTACTAAGTAGTTGTTTCCGTTTAGTAGTTGGTATGGAAAACACTATTAGGACTTAGCTGTGTTGCTTTGTTTGTGTTGCTCTTGCTTGTTCTCACAGGATTGTCTTCACAGAAATGTGTACAGTAGTGAGCATAGGTGGGCAAATTGGGTTGTTTGGAATGATTTGGCATTACTGTATAATACCGTACAGTATCTGTATCTAGTTTTAGTAAATGAATAGTAGCTTGAGTGAAGCTTCTAGATTTAGTACTGTAGGGAAGCTTCAACAATTACAGTGCAGTGTGGCCAGATGTCATTTGTTTGACATAATGGTGTTGAGCTGATGGCTCACTTATTACCTGCAGCTATTTAGAGCTTAAAGAGAAAGGACTTGTAATGTCTTTTCATTATGTCATGAGAGAAAAGGTGAGTCTCCTGCCAGGCTGTTGACTTTCCTCAAAGAAATTAGGAGTGCAGAAATCCAGCACAAACTGGTGAAGGACAAGATAGTCTACAGGAGGAAAAAATGGTCTGACAAAAATACATAACTGTCCTTCTTTTGTGTAAAGTTCAAGAATATCTATTCGCCTTTATTTAAAAAAAAACCACCACCTCTCTCCACTCACTACTGTAGCACAGCAGTAATGTTGCAGTGAGCAGTGTAATGCAACAAGTAGTCCATTATTTATGGCTATTTTTTTTGGTGAGTAAACTGCACATGTTCTGCTGCTTTTGTGTATTCTTTGCTATTGCAATTTATGAAGAAAATTAATTACCCTGGGGATCAGAAAGTGATAATTAATGCCAACAACCAAATGCAATTATGCTTATAAAATTAAACTATTTGAAGAAAGTTTGGGTTTTTAAGTGGTGTAATAATTTCAGCCAGAAGAGGACTACAAAATATGGGTGTGAATCTCCTGTTAGTTATCCTTTTCCCTACTGCCCAGAGCAGTTGGTGCTAGCTGCAAAATTTAGATACAGACTTCTGATTTCTTGCCAAGCTGAGCCAGGTCTGCATCTATAAATTACACAAGGCTCTTTTTCTGCATTAAAAGATTGACTAAACATGGAAAGGAATTTATTGAATTAATCCAATTAATGGGTTTTGGGTATAGAAATATTTCTACTTATATACTGTGCTTCCAAGGGAAAATGGGAAAACAAGGAAAACAACCCAAACCCTTTTTTTTTAATTTTAGAAACTGCTGAAATATCTCAATCCTACAATCTGCTGGAGATGCTGAATATTTTTTTCTGCTTGCTCTGGGGTGTCCCACAGAACGGTGTAATGTGGTCTAAAACTGGAGTCAACATGGCTTCTTCTGAATGCAGCAATAATGATAAAGAAGTGACTTAACCAAACATCCTGTAAGCAGGTGCTAATCTTGCAGAGTGCCATCTGTGCCTCTGCTTCCCAAAGTGGGGTTTTCTGGCTGCCTAGTGGTCTGATACTGGTGAATCCATTGCTCTGGAAATCTCAGTTTTGGAAGAGAGTAGGGAGAGTGTGCTGCAGGGATGGCTGTCACTCCTGCTGCAGTGTCCACAGTTCT
Organism: Picus viridis; assembly: GCA_033816785.1. Classification (NCBI taxonomy): domain Eukaryota; kingdom Metazoa; phylum Chordata; class Aves; order Piciformes; family Picidae; genus Picus; species Picus viridis. The sequence goes on along the minus strand of CM066586.1, from coordinate 19,563,067 downwards.
CCTCTGCTACAGCACCTGGAGGGATTTCTATCAGAGAAATGTGTACCAAAAAAATAGCCAAGAGGAAGCACAGCTCTAGAAGTAGAAGGACACCTACCTGTGACTGCTGCTTTTCTTTCTGCCCCTAGAAAGCGGGGAGAGAATGATGGAAATTGAGAGTTATGGTAATGGGAAGGAGGGGAAATAATGTCTTAATTCAGATGGGAGACCAATTAGTGCTCCAGATTTGTCTGCCAGGTACCTGCAACGCCTTTCTATGTGATGTTCTATGAAAACATCATGTTGGAATAGCACCGAGGAGCAAGGGCAGTCCTGTGGGCTGGTTACCATCAAACTGAGAGCTCCTTCCAGGAAAGAACTCACTGTCCCTGGAGGTGTTCAAGAGGGGATTGGATGTGGCACTTGGTGCCATGGTTTAGTACTCATGTGGTCCTGGTTGACAGGTTGGACTTGATGATCTTTGAGGTCTTTTCCAACCTTATTGAATCTATGATTCTGTGATTCTGTGAAATAAGATTGATTTGATATTCAGTGGAAACATATTTGTTTTGAATTAGAGGGTTTTTGAATTAGAGGGAAGACCAGCAGGGCAGACATCCTGGTTGGAGTCTGTTATAGACCACCCAACCAGGAGGAGGATGTTGATGAGGCATTCTATAGGCAGCTTAAGGCTGTCTCAAGATCGCCTGACCTCGTTCTCATGGGTGACTTCAACCTGCCTGATATCTGCTGGGATCTCAACACAGCAGAGAGGAGGCAGTCTAGGAGGTTCTTAGAGTGCATGGAGGACAGCTTCTTATCCCAGGTGCTGCGCGAGCCTACCAGGGGTGAGGCTATGCTTGACCTCCTCTTCACCAACAGGGAAGGGCTGGTGGGTGATGTGGTGGTCGGAGGGTGTTTAGGCACCAGTGACCACAAGATAATTGAGTTTTCGGTATGCAGCCAAGCCAAGAGGGGCAGCAAGAAGACCTCCACTGTGGACTTCCGGAGGGCAGACTTCAGGCTACTCAAGGAACTAATTCAGAAGGTTCCTTGGGAATCAGCCCTTAAAAACAAAGGGGTCCAGGAGAGCTGGACCTACTTCAAGGAAGAACTATTGAAGGTGCAAGAACAGGCTGTGCCAGTGTGCCGGAAGATGAGCCGCCAGGGCAGACGGCCAGCCTGGATGGGTAATGAACTTTTAATAGAACTAAGGGAAAAAAAGAGGGTGTATCATCTTTGGAAGAAAGGGGAAGCAACCTACGGAATGTTTAGGGATGTTGCTAGGACATGCAGGAAGAAAATTAGGGAGGCAAAAGCCCATTTAGAACTTAGACTGGCCTCTGCTGTGAAGGACAACAAAAAGTCCTTCTATAAATACATTAATAGCAAGAAGAAGGGCAAGGACAACCTCCACTCCTTGGTTGACACGGAGGGGAACGTTGTAACAAAGGATGAGGAAAAGGCAGAGGTACTTAACACCTTCTTTGCCTCAATCTTCACTAGCAGGGCAGAACGTCTTCCAGACAGCTGGCCTGCAGAGCTGGCAGAAAGAGCCAGAGAGCTGCATAGTTTCCCGCTGCTCCAAGAGGAAGTTCGAGATCTTCTGAGCCGCTTGGACCCCCATAAGGCCATGGGACCGGATGGGATCCATCCTAGGGTGCTGAGATTGCTGACAGATGAGCTGTCCAAGCCACTTTCCATCATTTTTCAGCAGTCCTGGCTCACTGGAGAGGTCCCCGAAGACTGGAAGCTGGCCAATGTGGTGCCCATCCACAAGAAGGGCCGGTTGGATGAGCCAGGGAATTATAGGCCTGTCAGCCTGACCTCAGTGCCAGGCAAGATTATGGAGCAGGTCATCTTGTGTGCGATCACACAGCACTTACAGGATGGCCAGGGGCTCAGGCCTAGCCAGCATGGATTTAGGAGGGGCAGGTCCTGCCTGACCAACCTGATCTCCTTCTATGATCAGGTGACCCGCCTGGTGGATGTGGGGAGGCCTGTGGATGTGGCCTACCTGGACCTCAGCAAGGCCTTTGACACCGTCCCCCACAGCAAACTCCTGGCCAAGCTGGCAGCCCATGGTTTGGACAGGAGCACACTGTGTTGGGTTAGGAACTGGCTGGAGGGCCGAGCCCAGAGAGTGATGGTGAATGGCGCCACATCCAGCTGGCGGCCTGTCACTAGTGGTGTGCCCCAGGGATCAGTACTGGGCCCCATGCTCTTCAACATCTTTATTGATGATCTGGATGAGGGCATTGAGTCCATCATCAGTAAATTTGCAGATGACACCAAGCTGGGGGCAGCAGTTGATTTGCTGGAGGGCAGAGAGGCTTTGCAGAGGGACCTCGACAGGCTGGACAGATGGGCAGAGTCCAATGGCATGAGATTTAATACATCCAAGTGCCGGGTTCTGCACATTGGCCACAACAACGCCAGGCAGTGCTACAGGCTGGGGTCAGAGTGGCTGGAGAGTGGCCAGGCAGAGAGGGACCTGGAGGTACTGGTTGATTGTAGGCTGAACATGAGCCTGCAGTGTGCCCAGGAGCCAAGAAGGCCAATGGCATCCTGGCTTGCATCAGGAACAGTGTGGCCAGCAGGAGCAGGGAGGTCATTGTGCCCCTGTACACTGCACTGGTTAGGCCACACCTTGAGTCCTGTGTCCAGTTCTGGGCCCCTCAGTTTAGGAAGGATGTTGACTTGCTGGAACGTGTCCAGAGAAGGGCAACAAAGCTGGTGAGGGTTTGGAACACAAGCCCTACGAGGAAAGGCTGAGGGAGCTGGGGTTGCTTAGCCTGGAGAAGAGGAGACTGAGGGGTGACCTTATTGCTCTCTACAACTCCCTGAAGGGAGGTTGTAGCCAGGCAGAGGTTGGCCTCTTCTCCCAGGCAGCCAGCACCAGAACAAGAGGACTCAGTCTCAGGCTGCGCCAGGGCAGGTTTAGGCTGGATGTTAGGAAGAAGTTCTACACGGAGAGAGTGATTGCCCGTTGGAATCGGCTACCCGTGGAGGTGGTGGAGTCACCTTCACTGGAGGTGTTCAGGAGAAGACTTGATGGGGTGCTTGGCTGTATGGTCTAGTTGTTGGGTGGGTTGGATTGTTTGATGGGTTGGACGCGATGATCTTGAAGGTCTCTTCCAACCTGGTGTATTGTATTGTATTATTGTATAGCTGTCTTAAAGCAGTTTGCAAACACCTGCAGTTTCATTGAGACTTGGTAATATTCTGGAATAAAGTTAAGCTACATTTAAGTATTTAATTTTTTTTTCCTTTTTAGTTTTTATTTTCCCCCTTCCCCTTTGCCCCCCCCCCTTTTTTTTTTTTTTTTTTTTCCTTTCTGTTTTGGGTAGGTGGCAGAGTTAAGTTGTTAAAGATGCATCTAACATAGCGTAGCTTTGATTGGGACCATCAGATAACCTTGTGTGGTGGTGAGAGAAAAGTCAGTTCTCCCCCCACAAAGGAACCACGGCTAACTCAGTCAGAGGAGCGAAATGGATAAGAACTATACTTACAAGCAGGATTAAGTGCAGATGACTATACCCACAATATAGAGTGTTTACTGTCCCTTTCTTAAAGGCATAGCCTATCATGGTCACACTTTGATAACAGATAACACCTCAGTATTCTTCAGTTGGCTCTTCCTGTGTAGGTGAGGGAAGCAAAATAATTGGGCCCTGTCTTTCTGGGTGTTTTCATCTGTGATCCAGCATGTCATTTTGGCTATCCCAGTTGAGTATCCTTGTGAAGTTAGAGAAGCTTGATTTTGCTGGGGGTGACCAAGTGGCTGAATGCAGTTCTTGCACACCACTGCCATAGTCTTAGGGTCATGTAAGATCTTATGTTTAAAAACAGAATCCATGCTTTAGGTGATATGGAGGCAGCTGTTCCCTAAGGATGAGTCACTCTTTTGGAAGGACAGGCAATGTTTATTTGATGATTTCCTCAGGAGTTACCTGGGAGTATCCCTTTAATATAGATCAGTGGTTTCAGAGGAGCCCTGTTAACTAGATACAGCTTGGAAATGTGCCCTCCAGGCTGAAATGGATGCTGCTGCTTGGGAAGGCTGCCAGAGTCTTTAAAATATTTAGAGCAGAAATAATAAAACTCTATGAAATCTCTCTCCTATGGATTCTAAAAATCATTACATAATTTGAGTTGCAAAGTGGGAAGAGGAAAATGAGGGGTTTTACCTTCAGCTGGGTGATTTGCTGAAAACATCATGGTGTTTTGAGGGGAAAAGTCCTCTGTGAAATGATCAATCGGTTTACATGCAATCCTGTTCCTTAGCAACTACACAAACTTTCTCTTCTGATTACATTGTCCAGATCTCAGTAGATTCAACAAATAAAATGAACTTTATCTCCAAAATACAGAACAAAACCTTGCAATGCAGGAAAACAGAGTCTTGCTGTCATGTTATATATTTAAACTTACATCTTAAGAGCAACAGGTGTAATAGAAATGAACTGCAATCTTACGAACTGCTAGAATAACAGCAGTTCACAGCACTAAATATTAGCTGTGTTTCCTAAACTAACATCCTAACATGGAAAATGAGCTCATATACTCATTTTTTTTTCAAGTGCATTCCTTTGATTGGTGTTGAACCAGACTCTCATAGGAGCTATTGATGTAATGGTTTAAGTACAGAGATTATCTGGAGAAGTGGATTGGATTGTATGATTTTGAAGTCCTCTAATCAAATCTTTATTAGGTTTCACTCACCTTCTGATGGCTCTTAAGTTTACAGGCCTTTGAATACAGCCATTTTGGCAGCTGGTGAAAATCTATTGTATGGTTCTGTTGCATTAAAAATAGTTTATCATTAGGTAAATCTTATTGATATTTTATATTTTACTTTCTAATTGAATGTGTTTGGGGTTTGTTTTTCTTTAAAAAAATATTTATTTTTATTGTAATGCTATGTGTTCAAAGAGAAATTGAATGTTAAATGGCTTAGTTATGATGCAGAAGTCCCAGTGAAGGATTCATTTTTCTCAGCATCATTGCTGGGTGAGGACTGCTTTAGAGAGATTGGGTTATATATCTCAGTTAGTTTGCGTCTGTGCCAGACCAGTGCTGGGATGCTTTCAGTAGCTGTATGGTACAAAACGTTTAAAAGGACTTCTCATTTTTTGTCTAGAGATTTGTCTTCAGATCTCAAACTGATGTCTTCACATTAGGTGAATGAATACATGAACTGCATTTAAAAAGAAAGGTGGACAGGAAAGGAGGAACAGGGGAGTTCTGCTGTGGACATGTGGCTCTATCACCAAGACCTGCTGTTTTTACTGAAGTGTGGTGAAGATGCTAACGGATGCAAATTGTGTTCAGGCTCATGAGTTAAAAAGTTGTCATAAAGCAAGGTACATCTAAGCCTCATTACACTCTGGATGTTGCTTTCACCTGCTTGGAACAAAACAAATCTTGCTGCATAGTAACAGGAAAACAGAAGTACCCATCTCAGTAAACTTACTATACTGGTAGGAAGGCATTGTGCTCTTCATTGCAGTGTGATGAAATAACGCCATAGGGTTCAGTCAGCAGGCCACAAATAGAAATTTAAACCAGTGTGGGATTATCCCTTCTTTTGAATAAAAAGCCACATATCTCCTGGAATAATTAGTCTCAAGTTCTTCTGAAATCAACTTTTGATTCTTGCTACAGAGGATACACTTTTGATATATGCACCTTTTCATCATATTTTCCTCTCCTTCAAGACCTGTTGGAGAACACTTAATTGCTAAGCTATTAAGATTTCTCTAGGTGGTGACATGAATATTTCTAAATAGGACTTTCAAAACCTATATTTATGCATTGAAGGTTGCACTGCAACCTACATTTTTTCCCTGTGCTTAAATCTTTGGATGCTCTGGGAATGCCTGTTTCATACAAAAATATAACGAAATAAGTGTTTTGAAAGTATCTAAAATACACATAAAAATTGTTACTGTTCTACTCTCAAAATTTTTGAAGCGTTTTGAAAAGCAAAATACTGTGCACTGATCCCATATCAGTTTTTTACCCAGCAGAGACAAGAAGAAATCATGCTCACAGATGACAGGAGATGGCCTGAGATTTAGAGTTAAAATCAAGTACTCAAAATGGAAAAATACAATGTACATGTGATAAAATATTGATTGAAGGGGCCTGTCCTAAATATACAGCTTGCAAATTAGGTATGTAGTTGGAAGCTGAGTTTGAAGATTTAGCTATGTAGTTTGAAGCAAAGGTTCTCTGAGGTTCTGAGTACTTCTGAAACGTGGGAAAGTCAGGAATTATGGCCTCAGGATAGTAAGTACTCTGAATCCTGACGTGTTTCAGTGGTTGTGTGTTGAAAAAGACATGTGTGTGTGTATCTCTATGTGTAAAACAAGAACTGAAAGCTGTATGGGTTTGGGCTCAGGCCAGAATGAAAGAAGCAGCACAGCTTTTCTACTTAAGAGTTTCCTGTGAAGCATTTAACTCTGGGACACATGGGAGCACTTGTAATCTTTTCTGGCCACTCCAGTTGTTGCATTAGTGAAAACGAATGCTGTTGACTTTGTCTGTAGGTATAAAGTGACATAAAAGACACTGAAAGAAAAGATACAGCCTATTTGCAGCTCTGCAAGGCTGGCAATAGCATCAGTTGGCATTGCAGTCAGATACCAAGTCTCTGCATGTTGTGCTGTGGGTATTTATGAAGAGTGTCTGTGATGGCAAAGCTCACAAGTGCCCTGTTGTATGAGGGTCAGAAATCTGCCAGCCAAAGAGACAGAGATGGTGTCCAGAAACAAACAGGTTTTGCAAACCAGCATCATCGATTTCAGTTACAGTTAATGTTCTGTCTCTGTGTGGACAATTAAAAATTGGTCAAATTTAAGTGGTGGAAATGTATCTGTTGCAGGTAACAATTACATCAGGGACAAATATGGCCTGTGTTTGGAAAGCCTAACTTGTAAAATCAGAGTCTTCTCAAAGCAAGGATTTCTTACTATTTAACATCTGGTATGTCGCTCAGTGGTAGCCTTAATAACTCTTTTTTTATTTTCCCCCTCAACAGTGGAGGGAATAATACTTTTCACTTCTTGGGGAATATGTGCATCTCTTACACGGTAAAGATACTATGAAGCCACAGTACTTAAGTTTACATTCCTGTATTTCACATTTCAGTAACTCGAACTTAAAATTCAGCAACTCTTTAAAAAATAATTAATTTTTTTCGTAATAAACATTTACTAAAACATTTGCTGACATCTTGCCAGCAAGATCATGGAGCAGATCCTCCTGAAGGCCTTGCTAAGGCATATAGAAAATGAAGAAGAGGTGATTGGTGGTAACCAACATTGCTACACCAAGGGCAAATCCTGCCTGGCGATCTTGGTGGCTTTCTATGATGGAGTTACAGTATCAATGGATCAGAGAAGAGATACTGATGTCATCTAGCTGGACTTGTGTAAAGCATTTGACACTGTCCCACATGACGTCTTGGTCACCAAATTGGAAAAGCATGGGCTTGAGGGGTGGCCCACTGGCTGGATAAGGAATTGACTGCATGGACACACTCAGGAGAGTTGTGATCACTGGCACAATGTCGAATGGAAACCAGCGACAAGTGACATCCCTCAGGGGTTGGTACTGGGACCAGTTCTGTTTAACATCTCTGTCAGTGACATGGACAATTGACATGCTGGAGGGAAGGGATGGCATCCAGAGGGACTTGGACATGCTTGAGCAAGCACTTCATTGTATTTGAATAATTTTTTTCTCCTATTTGCCTGAGACCAATTAGACAGAATGGTGCTCTTATTCTTTGCTTTCCTAATTTATCTTCTCTATTATTATCTTTTCCACCAGTTAAAATTAATTTTATTCTTGGATGCAGAGGAATGTGATGAGCATTTAGTGAAAAATCTCAAACTGAAGACAGCATTTAGTCAAAACATTTGTATATTGAACTTAATTTGCCTGATTTGATTTATTTTTTTAGATACCTGATGTAAGATTTTAAGTGGTGGGGCTTAATAGTAAAAGCAAATGCTCACAGGGAGAGTTCTGCTGGTTCCCAAAGCTCTTGTCATGGGTAAACAGTATTTCATTAATTTCATTTGAGATCCTATGTGACAGCATAATTATGATATAATAAGACTTAGCTAGGTAGCATAAAATTATCTGCCAATAAAGACTCAAAGAAAAGGCCACATAGACTACAGGTAGTCTTCAGAATGATGTTTCTAGAGCTGTGTTCCATTTACAAAAATCAAACAAACGAAAAACCAAATGCAAGAAGTAATGTTTTCATTTTGATACTACTAGCAGCTGCAAAGCAGTTCTCCAGAATTTCTCTAAAGCACTTTAAAAAGCCATTGATGTTAATTTAGAGTTCATTTTTGTTTATGCAGGACTGTATTAAAAATCATTTTTGATAATACAAAGCAGGGAGTTCAAGTAGTAAACAGTTCTTCAGTCATCTCTTACTTTTGGTTAGACAGCTTTGTATTTGTTATTTCTGAAAACCAAAACTGAACTCTCTGATCCTTTTTGGGGTCAATATAAAGAGCTGCTTCATGGTAGTCGCCATAGATAATAATGTACCTTGTATAGGCTTTGCTGTTGTATATTGCTTCCCCCCAAAATTTCTTGATTTATTTAGTTCTGTTAGTAACCATTCTTCATAGCTGCTGTTGTGTAGGGCCACCCTGTCAATCCCTGTATTAAGAAAACACCTAAAGACCAAGTTTTTCTTCATCCCTATTATGCAGAAAAGAAAAAAATCCTCCTTAGAACTTTGTGACCATTTGGCAAGACAGCCAGTAAAACCATTAGGATGTTTGGCATGTATTTAATTTGCATTCCAAATAGTGTAACAAGATAGGTCTTGTGACTAAAGCAGACCTGGAAGCTAGTTTTTTCTAACCTTGAAGAGGTCACTTAAATCACAGCCTCCCTTGTGGGTGCACTTGGAGCAGACCCCATGCATTTGGACTCCACAGAGGTCCTAAGCATTGCTGGCAATGATGTGAGTCATTGAAGCTAATGACGTGTCAAGGCACTTAGGTATTCAACAGAAAAGCTGCCCTGTGCCTTCCTCTATAGGCAATTCTTTACCTCTTGAGGCAGAGCCTGCTTTACTGCTTCTATTGAGGCGGACAGCTGTGCATTTTCACAACGTGCCTGGAGGTCCCGCGAACTACTCTGTAGCATTGCAAGGAATTTGATGTAGGAGCTTATAGATAAGCATTTTTAAATCTGAAAGAATGTTTGCATGCCTTTTCTGAGCTAGGTAGTTTCTGAGGTTTTTGATTTGTTTTGTTTGTTACTACTTTTAAAGCAATCCAAGTCGCTGTTGTGTATTCTGCGTTCCTTTGATGTTTTTTTTTGCCTTTTCTTTCAAAATGTAACCCACCTTAAACTCTGTAATATTCTCTCCTCCTTTGGTTGCACTGTTTTTTGTAGCCTTGCACTTTGATACTTACCATGTAAAATTGCTTATCTTTTTCTGCTCCTGCCTCATTTGAAAGGAAAAGTAAAAAAAATGTAACTTTGAGGTAACTCAAAGTACTTTGCAGATGGGGAGTGACTAATTTTGACAGTTATTTTTTTAATTAAAGACTTTGTTTATCATGAAGTTATTCACCACAATCAGCAGTGATTATGATTATTTCTTAGGTGTGATGCAGTCATGTTATCTTCACTATCTGATCTGTTTTTACATGGCCTGGGAGAAGGCTATTGTGATGTATAAGGTTACTTGACAAGACGCTTGCAGCTGCTAAGTAGCTAGAAGAGATAGTGTGTTAGGGTAATACAACTTAAAGGAACCTTTCAGAGAGTTAAGTCAATTTTGATCACAAATGATGGCTCTGCGCATAGCAGGGGAGGCTGATTATAAACCATGGGTTACAATAACATGCAGGCTAAAGCACGGGGATTTTAAACAGAACCATATCTGGTGTTAAACAGGTGGACACTGGAAAGATACATGGATTCACTTCCTAAGCTGGTTGCTAAGCTACTGCTAGGCTGGCTGCCACGGATGGCTCCGGGGTCCTGGCTGGCTGTCACAGGCAGTCCCAACTCTGAATTGCCCTGGGTCAGCATTGATTTACAGGGCTGTGGAGTGGCAAGGTGGGGCTTCTTTTTCCATGTCTGGGCGTGGCCCTGCTTTGTGAGTGGGTACACAGAGGCTTTGGTTTGCTGCCTTGTGGCTGTAACAGATGCTTGGAACTGCCAGGGTTCAGGCTAGTTCTTCCCCTGACTGGGTCAAGTTTACCGGGGGATTCAGTCCCCTTAAGATGTGGTGGCTGCTTCTTCCTACTGGCGGGACTAGGATATGACACTGATCTGTAGTTAAATGAAGCAAAGGACTGCGGGCTTCTGGATAAACTGAGGCATGCTGATACTTCCCAGGTAATAGGCTCTTCTCCAGACTGCAGAGGCAGAGCATGGACACAAAGGCAAAGCACGTGCATTAATGGAGCAGAACAGTTTAAAAGAGCTTAGTAGCAAGAGCAAAGAGAAACTTATTTACAATTTAGGGTAACATTTATAACATGCTCAAGGCTTGGATTTGGCCACTAGTCAAAACTTGGTAATACCTTTAGCCAATGACAAAGCATGTGGCTAGAATTATACCCAAACTGGGAAGAAGAACAAGCATCCCACAAGGTGGGTTCATGATCTTGTTTACCCCAAAGAAGGCAGGTTGGATTGTTTATCCTGTTGTGATGCCTGACCCTTTTGTTTCCTCAGCTCTGGGCTGAGCACTGACTTGAGAAAGGAGGGGGAAGAGGGTAGGTGAGCAAAACATGTTGGGACAAGTTTTGGCAATTTTTGGGGCATAATGCTGGGCATAGGCTTCCTTCATGACAGTCATCAGGGCACAAATGGAACATGTGATCTTTACTGACTAGGAGTAGATAACTGTTTCTCCTTTAGAGTTTTCAGATTTTTATCCAATTTTTTTTTTTTTTGCCTTGAGCTTGACTCTGCACTTCACTGGGAAGCTTTTAAAATATAATTATGTATAATTGATGATATAAATAATTATGCTTAATATTTTATTATTTCAGTTAATAGTACCTTTGAAATAGACACAGTCTTCCTATAAGTAGCTAACAATTCAAGGCAAGGAGGCCATCTCCTTTTTATTCTACACCAGAGTAATGAATAACATTTGCCCCTTGCCTCTTTCCTGACCCCGAAACAGCAGAAATTTGGTGTAGGGATATAAAGTTTTAGATCGTGGAGACCATAAAATGGAACCTGGTTTGCCTTGACTCTTACTATGACTTAGTTCTACAAGTAGCTATTCTGGCTAAAGGTCTGGGGTATGAGTGGTCTTTTCAACATTCTTTAAATGTGCTGACTTCTTAGAGTTGGCATAGAAAAGTGAAACAATTCAAACACCAGCTCTTCAGGTAATATAAGATCCAATGTGTTGCTAGAGAGAGTGTATAATTTCTTATTAACATCACAGGAGCAGCAGGCTGATTTCTTCAGCTTTGTTTCTATGGTTTCTATGTTCAGTTATTGTTTGCTTTCATTTTTATTAATAAAGACTTCCTAAATAACTAGAAAATACCAGTAATATAGAGAATTGGTTAATCTGTGCTTGTGATCTTTGTATTTTAATTGGAATGATGTTAACCATCCTCCCTATAATTGTGAATACTAGTTTAAGGGTCTTGTATATCTTTTCCTATTTGCATACAAATTGCATTCTAACAAGCAGACAGCTTTTCACACTCTGCATTTTTAAATGAAAGTTTATATTAAAAATTTAATGTCAGTGCTCTTCCCTCCCTCAGGATTTGGTTCAATATGCTGAGGTTTAGGTGTCTCCTCTGATGGACTCCAAAACATTTTAACAGGTTTTCTTTCAAAAGGTGGAAAGCATGAAGCTTTATGATATGTGAATGCCAAGGCTCTGATACATTTGTGGCCTCTAAGGCTAAACTTAGACTGGTGTGATTGAGAGGCAAGTGCAGTTTAGGGCTGATCCAAGAAAGACAGCAAGCTGTTGTTTCAGTCCTGTGTTGGACACGCAGGCTCAGAACAGGACAGAAAACCCAGCAGTAAGTATCACCAAAGGAAGCTCTGGGTGTCTGCCCTGATCTCTCACTGCCAGCTCAGCAATTCTCCTGTCAGAAGAAAAGCTTGTCCCTAATGGGTCCAAACAAGATTTACTTTGCTCAGTTTCTCATCTGCAACAGTGGCTGGAAGTAGATATGCAAGGGACAGTGAAAATAGCAAGCAAATACCTGTTTGCAGCTTTCAGCTACATGCATCATTGTGGACTTCCTGAGCTGGATGTGATTTTGGTCCATTTACTGACCCCTAACATGAGTCTTATCCATAAATGAGTGACTGCAGAGCTTTTAGCATGTACCATTTTTTCTGCAAGTTTACTATTTTTCCTGGTACAGATATTATGATTATAATTCCCTTGTTTCTACCCCAGTCCCTGTTTTTGTATCTAGTATAAATGACTCCCACCTTCTGGTACATGCAAAGGTGATGAAAGTAGGCTACTGGTTAGAAAATTAGATTTTCTACTTCACCTGAATACTCAGGCAAAGGCATTTTAAAGCTCATGCTTTAGTTTTGTTTGTCCCATTAGTTTACATCTGATCATGCTTCAGTTCCAGGTGGATCTCTCAATTTTCTTCTGCAGTGAACATTAATGCAAAGAGATTGATCAGCTTCTCTGTGGCGGCCCTGTCCATTCAGAGCTCTGTGCTGTGGACATTGATTTGCTTTAATGACACTGGTATTTCTGCTGAAAGTTTTCGTGTTAGTTTTGGTTCCTTTTTGCCTGCCTTACTATGGGTTTGCATGTAATGTACCATTACATGATACCATGTACCATTTAATGTTTTGTTTTTTTTTCATTTTCGCACAATTTCAGCTTTTTAAGCCTGTCACCTTGCTTCTAATAAACCCTCACTGTGCTGTTCATATAGTCTGGCTTCCTTCTGCTTGTTCTCCACCTCAATTTTAGGGAAGATGTTACAGGTACATGGATTCTGTGTTACTTGCTAAGATGATCACTGTTAATTTAACACACCCCTGACCTCTACTTAGCATACAATAACTCAATACTGGTAGCTCAATTTGTTGTCTTTTATGGCTTTGAATGTTTGGGGATTTTTCCCTCTTTTTTTATTAGTCATGGTATTAAAATGCCTTGCTTACTTTCTCCCTTCCCTCAAGTTTCTCAGATGCTTTGTATGTCAGGGCCTTCACTTAGCGCTAGACGTTGCAATTCCTCAATCGCACATTGTTGGGGTTGAACATAGGAGAAACTTTATTAAACTGGACATGTTGTTAAGCAGCTCAAAGTGAGTGCATTTGTTATTAATTGTTTCCACTGTGAAATGAAAATATGTGTGCTGCTTCTGAACAGACTCGGAAGCCGAGTCTATGCTTTTTGTAACTCCAAAGCACTTCATAGCACTGCTGTTTTTCTTTTCAAAATTTGGGCTCCATTTTTCCCCCTCCAGTTTTGCACACAGGCTTTCAAAAGTGTACAAAGATTTTTAAAATTTTGTTTTATTTTTACTATATTTTCATAGTACTGTATTTGATTGTAATTGATCTGTGGCAATTTGAAACCTTTGGCCAGACCCAAGGCATTTCAGGATTGGCTCTAAAATCTGTAGACATGTTGAAAGTATTGTCAGTTACCCATTAATGGCAGGGTCTTAGAAGTCAGTGCACTGCTTGTGGAAGGAAAGGCCGGACAAGTAAGAATACAACTGCCTCTCCATAGTTTCTTCCCCTCTCCTGCTGTCCTTTCCTCAAGAAGCATGTGTATATCTAAGGTCAGAAGGTGCAAAAGAGGTAGATAAGTGGTGATGGTAATTTAGCAAAATTCAGGCGCACACTTTCATTTATCAAGTCTGCTATCTCTTAATTCCAGTTAAGGATATATATGGATAAACACTCTTATGCTAATCCAGTTTCTGCACTCCTTCAGATCTTGGTACAAATATATTTTTTATCACAAAATATAATGGTATTTGCCATTAGTAAAATTCCCAAGACCATATAGATAGGTACTACTGGTTGTCTGCAGAAAGGTTTCTCAAGTTGATTCCTTTCAGTAGTATCAATACTACTACTTTAATCAGATATGTTCCAAATACATTCCCATTTTAAAGCTTAACTGTTGTCTTTCAGTTCTTTATAACTGAATGGGAAGTCATTTTGTATCCAGAGATTTAGGTTATGGTCTGTAGTAATGGAACTGTCTTTTTTTTCAATTTAGCAAAATACCATTAAGAATTAATTTATGGCTCAGCTAGTTTACTGAATCATAGAGGTATGTAGGTATGTTACAGGCTGGGTATCCTTTCCAACAAAGTTCTGAAGGTAATTTTTAAAGTGCAGACACTTTATTCCTTTGTTGCACTGTAACTCATATATATAAATGTGATTTAGGGTAGATGTTTTTGCTGGAGATGCTGAGGTAGCAAAATGTGCAATTGCAGATAATACTCAACAGTGTGGCACTTTGTGTGTTGGAGGCGATTTCATGTTGTATAAGCAGCGTATGGAGCAGAGGATGATTACTTTAATGTGAGACAAGTCAGATTCTACCATCCCTTAGTACAGATTTCAGATTGTGGGAGGTGCTCATTCACTTGACCAAAGATTAAAATGAAATAAAAGGGTCCCCAACAAAAAGAAGGTCTTGTTTAGTAGTAATGGCACATTTATATAAGTTCCTTATTTTTTAAAAGTTCATCAACAAATACATTTCTTCAGATGATTCTGTCAGGGCTAGGGGATGTGGTAACACATGCCCCCCACAAGAAACTATCAAAAATCTGTCCCAACCCCACCCAACCCCCTGATGCCCCCAAAAATTCTCCAACAAACCACCACAAAACACAAAACCACTCTTCCCACCCTCCCTGCCCCCAAACCACCCCCAAAATTCAGAAAACACCTCAGAACTGGGAGAATAAGGAGTACCTTGAAGTCATAGTATTTGTGAGGGTGTATCAGGGATGTAGTATGCTGATATAACTCTACTAGTGTGAACCTTCTTACAGTTACTCATTTAAGGTTCTGTATGTGAAATCAGAGCTCCTGCAGGGATTCCAGCAGATAGCTTGGAAGCTGAGGCAGAAGCAATGCCTGCCTCCTCTGCACTACACTGTTGTGCTACTTTTGAAAAAAAGGAGGACTTGGAGCCCTCTTTTTTCAGGCTCTCTATTACTTGTGAAGCTACCTTGCATTTCTGCTGAGCAAAAATATTCTTGGGCATGCTTTGTCTATACTAAAAGATAAATCCAGAATTTGTGCATCTCAGTTGTATTTTTCATCTGCCCTGTGACCTCTGTATACAGGGTATCTGTAATACTGCATAGAGGAAAGGGTGATTCTTTTCCTAGACGTGTGAGCAGCCCTTTGGGTGCCAGACATTGGCGTGCACTATATTTAACTCGAGTCATTCAATTCGCTCATGACAGGATTTCTGCCTAGTACAGATTGGCTCCCAAACCCAAGAAACCAGAATGATTTCTGTTCAGGAGCTGGCCCCTTGCTGCTGTTTGAAATCCTTTTTGCTGTGGATGTGATCTGGATGTTAATCTATCAAAGATGGGATTCACAGGTTGCAGTGTTAGAGACAAGCTGAAGGAGTCTCATGAAGGCAGGTACATTCCTCTTGTGACTGCATGGAAATATTCTGAGTTCCTATAGCTTTTGCTAGATGACTGTATTATCTCATTAATAATTTTGGGAGGATTTCTGTGTGGTTGTTCTCTCTTGTCAAAGACAGAAAGACACTTAACACTTCTGTGATCAATAAATGAGTTATTGGAAACTGTAGTGCTTACAAACTGAAGCAGCAGCATTGCTCTCTGCTGCTTTTGTTGGCTGTCTCCTGTGAGATAGTCTACAGGTGAAAAGAAATGGCCAGGTTATGAGCTTGCCAAAATGCAGACTTGCTAGATTTGAGAAATCTGATTTCAAAAATAAATTGAGTTTGGACCTAATGCCTTACTGGCTCTAAGCACTGATTTTCCTGTCCTTTCAATACCAAGGTATTGATTTTTTGCAGTAACATACTTAACATCTGCTGTACAGGGACATCTAGCTCCTTCAGCTGTAGAGAGCTGCCCAGGCAGTCCTGCAAGGGTGTGAAAGAGCAAGGCCTCAGGGTGGGAAGGTCAGATGCCACATGCAGCACCTTTTCTCATAGTCCTGTTGTGCTGCTCCTGCCTTTTCTTGCATCAGAGGCTTGCTGAGACTGGTGAGGAGCAGAGACTGGGTTCTGAAGCCAAGCAGAATACTTCTTCAGTGACCACTGCACAAATTTATTTGAGCTAATAACTTTTATTAAATAAAGTAAACCCAGGACTGCTGCAGCTGTGTGAGTAACTTGGCTTGCCAGCAGTGTATGTATGTGTGCATGTGTATAAATACATTTATATATATATATATGCATTTAAAGACTTTATATATTTTTTTTAAATAGAGCTGGTTATACTCCTGAGAGCCACCACACTATGAACAGGACAGCTGCCGTCATGCTTAGTTTCCGACACTGTCTTAACAGTCCTGGTTTTAATCTTTTGTGATAGCTGAGAAGAAGGACTGCAGCTATTACTTTTTTTTTTTTTAATCTAGTAGTTGATTTTGTATTCTTTGTTTTGATCATTTCTTCCTAAAGAAAGCCTTGTTTACCGACTATGCCCATGCTTTCTAATTAACCAAGTTAGATGAAAGTTTTTATGTGGCAATTTCATTTTCCTCAGATGAGGTATGATTACAGTGCTTCCTGGTGGATTTTAACCTGATGTCTTTTCACATCTCTCATCTCTTCTTAGGATTTTTAAAAACAACACAAACTATCAAAATGACCTTACAGTTCTCAGAAAGTGATAACTTAATTTTTCTCTTAAAAACAAATCACAATTTTAAAATAAATGACAAACCAGAGATCATTAATATCCTGAAAAGAGAAGGAATACTTATATTGACAAAGGAAAAATGTTACAACTGAGTTTGAGTAAACTGATATATAATGAATATGGACAAAACCCTTGAAAAATGTCTGAGAAATAACTGCCAGCATGCTGTATTTTCTGTTCTCTAATGCTTGTTTAAAATGTTTCTGACATAGATGGCTTTTCCGTTGAAAAATACAGAGTTCTGAGACAAGTATTTCTGGTAATAATAGTGAATGTTCAGTGTGGCCTTTCAAAATGTACAGTATATGTTTTATTTGTTGAACTGAGGAGATGAGTGCTTTTTTGGTGTTGTGGTTTGTTGGGATTTTTTTTTGTTTTGGTTTGGTTTTGGGGTTTTTGGGGGGGTGGGTTGGTGGTTTTTTTAAGCATTAAGGAAAGCCTGGTTTATATGTTGAATTTAACAAAGATCAAGTTGTCTGTATTGCTTATACTGATGAATTCTGGTGGTTTGAGATTTTTGTGTGGATAGGGGTTTTTTATGCATTGGGGTTTTTTTGTGAGTTGCCTTTTTTCCTTCCTGCCACAGCCATTTATATGTCAGTTCAGAGGAGTAAGATGCTGGAGAAGATGCTCACTTGGCTATCCCAGCAAGAGGTTAATTATGTCAACACAAAAGAAAACTTGAAGGATAATTGCCTTGTTTTTGTAGTGCACCTACTTAGAGCCACCAAAGTATTTCTACTCTGAAGTCAAATCCCTGGGTTATAACCAAAGGTGAATGAAAAGGAAAGAGTATTTCTCTCTTGAATCATTTCTGGCCACTGAGATGATTGCAGGTGCAAGTGGTGCTTTTTACCTATATGACTGTGATAAACAAGAGCCTGGGTTACACCACACATGGTGATGGAGCCTCTGTCTTTTCTCGCCCAGCTTACTACTGCTGAACATTGTGAACTTTACTTATAAACCTTAGCTCCAGGAGTGAGCCTCTGCAGCATCTTAATTGAATTTGGAGAGCAGCAGTGAAGAATAGAGCCAGCTCCTGTGTGTAACTTTACTACAGGGCAAGATCTCACTTCACCCAATTCATCAGCCAAGTGATTAAACCTAATCATCATGCATATCAGAGCTAGAAGACCTGATTATGCATATGCAAACTATTAATTTGAAATAAATAATTATAAAATGTAAAGTGTATTGTTGCTAGGCAGCTGCCTGCCCTTTCTAAGTGAGAAGGAGCCAACCTGCTGCATGTTGATGGCCTCCTAAGTTAGCACAGGGGTGCATGCCTTTGAGGTTGGTACCTGCTCTGCCAGGAAATCCCATGTAGCCAAGGGGGCTGAGAGATAACAATGCAATGAAGCAGCAGCCCACTGTGGTAGCTTTAGGGGCTGCAATTCCTTTTCCTTTATTTGGGAAGCTCATTTTGATGTATCTTCCCTGGGTTGTTTTATCTTGAAAACTGTCTATCTAGAACATGGGTCCTAATGCCTTGTTGCCTGCAGTGGAGGGGGAGGAGGGCAATATCATGGGTGAGTCACTATCTGCCCTCTGTTTTTATGGATAGCTTTCAGATTTATCAAATGCCTTTTTTTCCCCCATGTACTTGTGATTTGACATTTAAAGACTGTATTGTGTGAATTAGGGAAATCATTGGGTACTAGAATGAGAAATAAGCTGAGAGAAATTGATCAGTAATTAGGAAAGTTAATCCACTCACGACAGAGAGCTTGAGATATATCCTGATGTATTGTCATTCAGCTGGTGTAGATATAAGTAAAACAAGTTGGAAAAAATATCTCTGAAGTCCTGGTTACAGTGACATAGGTTAGGATCATTAGGTTACTCAACAGGGTAGAGGGATTTGGAAGAATGTAGGTTTTATTCATTATATACATTATCTAATTTTTAAGTTTTCATTCGTATTTTTTCAGCTACTGAATATCTGCTGTTTGATTTGTACCTACATATTTGCAGTCATAACCCCACAAGAGAAACTTTTAAGAGCTAAAAACAGGAGAGCAAAGAATCTTGAAGACATCTACCATCTCTTTACCTTGTCAAGAGAACTATTTCTATTGCAGAGGTCAGATTTCAAGCAGAAGTACAGACTCACATTTTTTTCCCTATAATTATTTTCCACAGTTTGTGGTGCTAAATATAAATGTAGAGAAGCATTTTGACAAGAATACTTCTCATAAATATGGCAGAAGCATAGTTTTGTATTTGAAATTAAAGTAGCCTTTAGCAAAGTGTCTGCACAGTTGTGATAAGGAAGCACATTTAATTGTTAGCTGAGTTTACATGCAGTATATTCAGCTGTCCAAGAACACTGTACTGTCTACAGATTATGATCATACGGTATTTTCTCACTCTCTTACTGCTGGTCATTTATTGTAAAGCTAAACCCCAAATCAAACATTTAATTTTAATGTAAGAAATAGATGAGAAAGCCACTGCAAACAGTTGATTTTATCGTGTTAGGCGAGCATGTTGATAGGAGGGTATATAGGACACAAAACCAAGCCACAAATGCTGCTTCTGGCCATTCCCCTGCTCACCACCTTCCCCACAGTCCTCTTGGACCTCACTTCTGACAAGAGCTCAGTGACAGTGCTCAGGGCACCTGGTGGGCTATAGTGCTGCTGCTGTAGATGTTTCACACTTGACATTCTAAAACATAATCTGGGAGACTTAATGGTTTTCCTTATTCTCTGCCAGCCTCTTTGTTGTCTGATGAGGGAATAGAAGATTTACTTAGGTCCTCTGTTTATTCTCAAGTCCAGAAGGAGGGGTTTTTTTGTATTCAGAGTCAAGAACTGTTATGAGATCTCTGTCCTATTTCTTTGTACCACATTTCAGTTAAATTTGAACAAACTTTAGGTTTATAGCTGGTAACTGAGTAGTAAATGTAAGTTTGAAAATGCTGATAAACTGAAGGTGGAAGATTGTTATAAACTTTACTACTTATTTGAGCAAAATAATATCTTGGCATTGCCAAACCTTGTAGAGGGAGAAAAGAAAAACGGGGAAGGAGAGGAGGTGTGGCAAAAAAAGTTTTAAAAAGGGTCTTGAACCATAGCAGAAGTTCTTGGCCTGAAAATGTGTGTGCAGAAAGGTTTTACTGCCTCATACATGCTTTACTAAGCAAGCATAATTCATTTTTTCAGAGATTGGAAAAAAACCCAAGCCCAATGTGTTTACCTTTTCTGTAGTTACTATTTTTTGTTGCTTTAGACTGCTAAATAGTACCCATGATTTGGTATATACCATTCTGTAATAATAACCCTTTAACAATTCCTAAAGGATGTAATGGAATGAAATATCTTCATTGGAAGCCACATGTCCATAACAATTTCATTTTAAATTGTAACATAGAGACCAAACTGGCATAATACAGCATTTTGTTATAGTCCATCTTCCATGGAAAGGTAATGAAAAATGGAGCTATGCTCTAAGTGCTCATTCACAGAAGTGCTGCCTTGGTGCAGTACGGGCAGGGAAGGCCAAATATCTTCACTGGTGCTGAAACATGGGGACCTTGGCAGAGCTCTGTGAGGGTGAGATATTTTGCAGACCCACCAGGAAGGAAAGGGAGGATACTGAGAGTGTTTGCCTACTTACTACCCCCTTGTGGATTTTATTTCTAGAGGGGTGGCTGACTTTGGTTAATAGTGATCTAGGCAGGAGAAAGAGATTGAAGGAGAAGGAATTTCAAGAAAATTTGTATAGACACAATGGTTAGCAGAGAAGAAGTGGGGAATAAGGGAGCTAGAAGATATATCTGTATTTAAAAAAAACCCCAAAGCACCACAGAAAGAGTAGTTATTCTTAGAAGTGTCAGATCAACACCTACAGGAAATAGCAGGTTTGCCAAATCATGTGGAGGGATGGAGAGCTCACCAAAGACCATCTTGATGAAGTAGCAGCATAACCTGGCAGTCACATCTCTAGCCAGTGCCAGAGATGTGAGTGGCTATGATTGCCTGTGAAGGGGATTCTTGAAATACAAAATCTCTCTACTCCAGGCTGAGCTAATCCTCTCAGCCGTGTCTCCATCTTCCTGAAATGGCTGAAATCTAAAGCAGAATAACTCCTTACAGAAGGACGCACAGATTTCACAAAGAGACTAAGCAAAGGACAATCCTTCAGATGGAGCAAACTGCATGGAACAAAAGGGAAGCTGCTGCAGTTCCACAGGCATCAGGAGACAAGAAGGTACTACTACAAAAGCATTGTAATAGGCTTCCAAGTCCTATAAGCAAAAATGTAAAAGAAACCAAAGAAAACAGCCCTCAGTGGTGTAATTTTATGGCTATATACACTGAACGTAAATCCAGAATGCCTTCTCTCAAGTTTGTCAGAAGCCCTTAAACTTGCATGGGATGGCATTCTTGCTCAGAATTAGATTTGTTGTATGTGCTCTGTCCCATCTGCAAGTGATACCACCATGATGGAGGAAACAGGTATAAAGAGGGACACTTAGGAATTCTCAAAGGAGGAGGAGAGAAAGCAAGGCAACAGCAATGAGAAATCAGATGAGAAGTTTACACAGAGTGAAGAAATCTGAATAAATTACTCTGTTCATTTATCCCATAGATACTGAAACAAGACAGAAAATACAAGAATAAAGAATTCTCCTAACAGCAAAACTTGGCCATCTATAGAAACATTAGACCTTGGGGTGCTAGCATCATCAGCATCTCTTTATAGATGTGGAACCTGCAGTAGAAGCCATGGAGTGAAGAGTTCAAGCCCTTAAGATCAAAACATCTTCAAATGACTTTGCATTGAGCGTCCTGACAGCTGAAAATTAAACAATTGCATTAGAAAGAAGCATGGTCATTTGGTCTGGTGGACACGTGCTGATAGCGCTAAGAAAGTAGAAACTGAACCTGATCAACCATGGGACCAGAGTAACAAGACAGGTCGTCTTTCACCTGCAGGGAGCAATCAAAGGGGAAAAGGTTTCACAACGCTAAAAACAAATAAATACATCAATCAGCCATTTTCTATAAGGGGGATATTGCAACCTAACCAACACTGAGTACTTAGAGGTCACAATCAGTCTCCCTAAATGCCACCTTAAGACTTAAGAGCAGGAAGATGAAGAACAGTCTCAAAAATCCCCCTATAACCAGTTCAAAAGACTTGTGTTTACAGGGTGTGCATTAATCTTTCATGGTAGATAAGCTGATTTAATTTCCATTAAAGTCTGGTGTAAATACAGCATAAGACAAATGTGAATTCTAAATGAAGCAGAGACGAGGGAGAGCTCATGGCACTTGAAATGCTGGAGGAATATTTCAGAGGTCTAATTGTTTTTACAGCTTAAGGAGAAGAAAACCTTATATTGGTCTTGACTATCTTCACCCTCACCCACTGCTGACATTTGTAATGTAGAAATTGATTCAGCTAGGTGAGTTCTGTACAGGGATAGCAGCACAGCTTCATCTCTATCTCTGTCCATGACCTGGAAGTGTGTATGGGTATGCCAGCAGGTTCACCAAACCTCAGTGCTTAGGGTAAAGTGACATAATGCCTTATTTCCACTTACTAGGCAGTGAAATTACTGCTTGTGAAGCATACAGTGTACATAAACTGGTGAAACAGGGAATCTAGTTGGGATGGACATACAAATATATATGCATAAAATGATGGTTTGTTGCTTTGTAGATGGACCGCTGTCAGAAAGTTTCTCTACTTTTTGAGGGCAAGTAAACTATTTTAGAAAGTATGAAACCTTTTTTTTTTTTTTTTTTTTAAGTAAACTGTTTCCCCAGGACCTGCTACTCCTTGGTACTGCCCGAGTTTTAGGAGCACAGGTTTGTGGAACACAGGAGGTTTCAAAAGAAATCCTTCAGCTCAGGATAAGAGCATTTCAGACCTGCTTGGCTTTGGACATCTTGTCACAAACTCCCTGCGAGAGTGGGGGTGCTGTGCTGCATTCTCTGGGAAGTACTCCTTCACCCCTCTGCTGAGAACTGATTTTACTTGCTGCTATGTGGCCTTTACCTGGGAAAGGTAATTGCAGGTAATTTATAATGAATTCTGTGTAGCCAAGTGATCATGGATCTGTTTACTGTTTCAAAGTGACAATCATGGGCATTTTGCTGCCATGTGTAATAGAAAACAACTGCAGTGAACTGTCACTGACAGAATTGGTTTATAACAGTAGCTGGGTGCAACTGAAAACTGGATTTTTCTTTTCCAAACAGCTCCCTTTCAAAGAATGTTGTAGTTTTTTGTGGTCAGAGTGATGCTAGCATGCTATGAAAATGAATGCAAGAATGACAGGAGCAGTTATCACAGAAGCAGTTAACATGGTAGTAACCCCAGTGGTTAAGAGTCACAGAGGGCATCATTGGCTTAGAAAACTGGCATGATGTCATTAATCCTTCGCTTCTAGACACTGCAGCCTAACAGAAAACCCACTTGAGAAGCCTCCCTTTTGGCTCTCCCTATGCGCTACTCATTGTCTCATTTCTGCCTCCTTTAGTCAAATAGAGATTCCCATTTGCTTTGACATACAGAGGATGAAAGTGCTGTTTCTTTAAAGAAATAAATAAGGTCTATTATACAGTATAGATGTTATTAGAACATACTTGTTTTAATCAAATTCTGCTGCAATAATGTTTAGCTTATCTGAAATAAACCCTGAGCCTTAGCTGGCTGCTGAGTGTTTGGATGCTTATGTTGCAAAGTATTTTGGCTGCTATTAGCAATTGGATGATCTCTTATTTTTGGGCAGGGAGGGGGAAGTTAGTGCGTTTGAGCATGAAAAATGAGCAGCCCCTGATGCATTTCTCCCATAGTTTACCAGGATAGCAGCATTGCCAGTTTATATTGCAGACACTGCTCTGACCTAGCCACTATCAATCTTGCTGGCAGATATATGTCACCCTAACATTTCTGGATTTGGGGGGATTTAGTCTACATGTTCCCAAAGTGGCAGGCAAAGTAAGAAAGCACATGCCCTGAGGTATTTGGAGAATAACTGCATCAGTTTAAGGACCATTGATGAGGAAGTTGATATTTTCAGATGTTGTTTGAGCCGATTTTGAAGCAGTTCAGGTTTAGATCAGACTGTACTTCAGAAGCTGTGTTAAAACATCTGCATGACTCCACAGTCTGGACAATGTCCTGACCTTGTTCTAGGGCAACTAATCCAAAGCAGTTATCTTGCAGTCCTGCATGGGAAGTAGGCTGTTGTCTGTAGTCCTGGAGCTTGCCTCAGCTTCGAGTCCTTGCCATGGGTGGCCTGGCAGCTGCATGGTAAATTCACTCTTTTATTTAATCTCAGCATGTGTGCAAGGCTGTCCCTGAAATAACTGTTGGCCAATGATTTTAGCATCTGCCTTATTTGACTGCAGCACAGAATTCTTGATACTTCATAATCTATTGTTAATAGCCTACCATGACCAAAGAGGGCTGTTAAGGCTGTTTTACAAGGACTAGGTAAATGACAGGAAAACTCTAAGAAGTTTAAGTTAGAAAAGGTAAGGAAGATAAAAAGCAGAAGTCCTGGCATAACCTTTAGCTACTAACCATATTGATAGGATTGAGTCAGAAATTAAAGCAGTGCTGTTCCTTCTATTTGTTTCAGCATTTAGGCAATAAACTCCTATTTTCTGGTGTTGCTCTGGCAATTCACGCTGAGCTGGAATATGTTGCACATGTAGTACACCTCAGCATACTACAAGTCTTATTAAGTGGAAAACACATTTCCATTAATCTCTTTAAAAATTATTAGAGAAGGATGAAGATTTTGTACTTTAGGTTGCATGTTCTCAGGTTTACTATTAGACAACATCAGCTGAGTTACCTATTGTGGACTTTATTGTGTTTGTTAGTTCAGAACCACTAGTTACTCCTCTGCATGCTTGTTGTGAACTGTGCATCAGAATGTTAATATAGTAGACTTATTTGCTGCAGTATCCATGAAATGAAGTTATTAAAAGCAGTGGGTTTTTTGGAAAAAACAAACAAACAAAAACCCCAAACAAACCAACCAACCAAACCCAAAAACCCACAACAAAACAAACAAAAACCCCCAAGCCACAACCCTTCCCCTTTAAGTGGAATAGATTTTGTTTTCTATTGTCTATTTATAATAATCTGTTTATTACTTATGTGCAGGCTGTCGGCTGCAGTAACAACCTGATGCAAGGCTGGTGGGGATGGCTCAGTCTCTATGTTGTCTTTCTTGATCTCAGTGCTGGGCCCAGCAGTAAATGGTCACTTAGTGGAAAGAAGGCATTTTGGGGAAGGGATTTTAAACATGTAGGTGTTTGTAGTCCTCCTGGCCCCAGAATAAGATGTCTGGAAGGGTGAATGATAAAAAGTATGGCAACAAACTAAAGGTCATAACTAAAAAAGGGGTTTTTTAAACTAGTATACATGGTAATAATTTGAAAGTATTTGTCTCCATTTCTAGTACTCAAAATGTATGGGGAAATGGAGGAAATAATATTTTTATTTTTAATTTTTTGGTGGTTTAAACCTTAACTAGAGTTTAATCTACCAAAAAACAACCTGGAGTCGGTTTGGAAGTAGACAAAGTAAAATTTAAAACAAAATATATATATATAACAATAGCAGGGGGGATTTACAAGGGTAAGGAATAAGGATGAATAGGAGAATATACAAACCCAAATTTGGATGGCCTTGTATCTCCCTTGATGTATGTGGATTTTAGTCCTTTAGAGTACTGTGGATGAGGCAGGGAGATCAGGTCTGACCACATGGCAGAACCAGGAGGCTGGCAGCAGCATTGGGTCCTTTTAGACAGGGGAGGCAGGAGTAAAGACAAAGAATCGCTGCCATGCCCCCCTTCATAGTCTTGCTGGACAGGAAGGGGGAGTGGAACAGACCAACTTAGACCCAGGGGTCACCTCCTCCCGGGAGGGAGAAACCACGTCCACCTGGATCAGGTTTCTTTTGTCCCCTGGGGGAAGCAGGGCTCTCACAACCCACCCCCCACCCACCCCAGGTGGTGTAACCCACCACAATATTTTACCATTCAGCATACATTTACAGATAAGTGCTTAGGAAGATTCTGGATTGCAACAAGTAAGACTAACAAGATTAAAAGTATCAAATTAACTTATTGGATCAAATGTGTACTGATTGCCCTGTTTTGTAACTCAAACTATAGATAGCAAAGTTCAGAGCTGTGCAAAATCTGGAATTTCCAATCTGCAGAAAACAGGTATTTCAGCATCCTGTTGCCTCCCCCCCCCAATTTTATCAAATAGTTAAAATTATTAAAAGCTTGATTTAGGAAGCTAAAGAACTGGTGTTTTTTTCTTTGCTCATAGCTAAATAAGGGCTACTTCAGCCAAGCTGCCATCCCTAGTAGCAGCAGTATGGGCGAACTTGATTGTTGCTTACCAACAGATCCCATCTCCCATGATACAAACTGATGGCTAAGCAAGGAAAAAAACATACTGTGTCAAGTTTTTGATCAAGTCTGGAAATATCTTGACCATGAGAAAACTTACTGTAGAGGTAAGAAAGAAGAGGGAGAAAAAGCACTGAAAATTAGTTAGGAGCTCAGTATTTGGGTGTGATGAGGGAATGTGGCTGTTTCAACCTGCAGGTTGTGAGTAATGGCCATTCACAGTTGAACTGACTCAAAGCAGGATTTCTTCATGTCATCCCTCCAAGCAGAAACAGGATTTCTTCATGTCATCCCTCCAAGCAGAAACAATTCAATTTGATTCCAGCTACTTTAAACCAGATATTTTGGTCTTGGTTTCCCATAAAAATGTGCAGAACAAACCAAATATTTTCCTGAAACTCTGTTTTTCATGTATGAATGGATTCTGTGGTTGCCAAAACAATGAAATAACAGTCTTGGTAGAGGCTTGCTATTCCCCTACCTTCTTCTCTTGTGTGTGCATTCTCCAAATATTTTAGTCTTACCTCTGAATGTTTAAAGATGATTTGATTAGTAGCAAGGGCTTGTCCTGTCTAGGAAAATCCCATTTGATTTTATTAAGGAGAAAAATGGGAAAAGATCAAGATCAGGACTATAATTTTTAATTCAGTATCACTCTCTCCAGTGTCTCATTATCCTCCTTGTAAATGATTCATGGTCAGTAATTGTCTGTGAAGAACAAATTACTCCCTTATTCCCAAAATCTCCCACATTTCTCCTTGAATTACCTTTATTTTGGATTAAGACTTTCCCTTACAAAGTCTGCACAAATGTCTTTTTTCCCTTTGCTGTTAGCAGACAGAAGAGGAAGGCTGGCTTGGAAATGGTTAGCAAGCAGGTGTTGGGAACAGCTGTACTCACCTGGGTCTGTCAGCAGGTTGCTCTGTGGTACTGGATAACTCCTCTTTTGCCTAAAGATCTTATCAGTGAGGTGCCATACAGGAGCTTCCTACCCAGCTGCCCTGTTTGTGAGGCTCTTGTGATGGGCTTGCAAATAGGGAAGTTTGCCCTTGCTCCAGAACTGCATTTGTTAGGTTAAGCATCTGAAGATGTTACCTTTGCTTTTCCCCCAGGCTAGTGTCAGGGGTTCACACTTGTCATGATCTTGAGAAGCCACAGACATCAATCTGGGAGCAGATGCTAAATCACAGTGATCATCATGACTAACTGTCTTCTGTTTTAACACCTGTGAAAGTCAAACCACAGTGTGAGCTCTTAAGCTCAGCCAGGTAGGAGAGGCTATGCTTGACACTTCTCTGCCATGCAGAGATGCTGAGGAAAATCTCTCAGTGTGCACCTAACATCTTGAAAAATGCTTTTTTGCTCCACTTTTCTTGTCTTCTCCTGGTCCACGGATGCCTAAAATAAATCCCACTATGTAATTCTTAGATTCAAACACTATGGGGCAAATATGCTGTGCCCTGGATGGGTGACAGTTGATGAATGTATGTAGTGCAGGAATAGATGAGGACCCTTCCCTTAATCCAACTACATGACTGATCATGAAGAGCCTCCTGCAGTCTGTGCCAGGGGTATTTGTGTCCTCCTTGTTACAAATCAGTATAGGCACAAGCTGCTGCTCACAGGTCACCTGACAGCTGTTCTGGCAGGTGAATTCTTAAGTGAGGAACATGTGAGTATGTCTCCAGTTGCTTCAGCAAGACACTGTAGGTTATTGGGTGGTGTGAGGAGCTGTCTACTCTTACAACAGCTTTGTAAAGTGTTAAGGTGGGAGAAGAGAGCTCTAGCCACTCAAGAGTGCTAGTTTGCTACCTTAAGGCTCAGTCGGTGCTTTTTGGTACTGTCATGTGCTTCCATCCTCTGGGATGGGTTTGCTGCATGATAAATTGCATATCATAAATATTTTCCCCAGTTTGCCCTCTCACTGAAAAGTGTTTGTTCTGTGCTCTCTTCTCCACATGGGTGCTGGTTCCTACTCAACACTCATTTCATGCAACTCCTAGTCTCTTCTCTTGAAAAATTATTTAGATTTTTTTTTACCCTACAGTTCTTAATATAATTTATATTATATATGTATTACTTCTACTCTCTATATATTTCTTTGGAATAACACTCTCTTTTTTTTGGCTTTGAGCACAATGCTCTAGTACAGTGACCAGAGGCTCTGCTGAGCTCAGAGTGGTCTTCTATGAATGTGTTGTCACCCATTCTTTTGTTTTCAGAGCTGTGTGCCCAAAGTCCTTTTTTGGATGGCCTACTCTTCCTGTGTGTGGGTGCTGAAATGTATTACTCATGTCATATTTTCAGAGCACGTATTTACAGACTTTATTCCTGTACAAATTTGTGATTGTAGTTGAAAAGCAGGGTGGGAAAAGTGATAAATACATTCTCTAGGGTTAGAAAGATCCAAGATGTCCATAAAAAGCTTTAAGAACTCCTGCACACCTCCTGGAACAGGCAGACAAATTACTGCCTCAGACAAATGTCTAAGATGCTAGATAACTCTTCGTTGAACAGACAAGTCTAAGTGGACTGCTACTGCTTAGATATATGTTGGGTCATTTCCTTCTTAAAACATTGATGTTCTATCAACCTGTTGAGTTGCTTTCCTCCTGTTGCTGAAGACCAGGAGTTATTGTTTCTTTAATGGAAGTTGATATGAACCTAATGCTAAGAATGTTTCCATATAGCTAGGAAGTATACCTAAGTGATCTTTAATTTTTGGCTAACAACTTGTAATTTCTCTCAGCTTTACTTGGAGCATGTTACGATGCTCTTACTGTGTTCTGCCTTTCCAGCCCTGGTAGTAGGTCTGTGTGTGTGTTGATATTTGAGTGCTGGTTTATCCTACAGCCAGATAGGATGTGCAGAGATGCTTGGTGTCTTCAGAGGGGTACAATATGCCATAGAGCTGTGGTGTAACCTAGCCACTTTGAGGTCTACTGTTGTGAATGAAGTCAGGCAGTGCTGCCCATTAAATCTGTAGAAAAGCCAATGGCTGTAATTCTGTGATGGCTGTGATACAAATTAAAACCAACTAACTGTTTTTCTTTTATTACTGGAGGAATAGGAGATGTATAAAAGCTCTGTGTTCAGAGGCAGACCAGGAACAGGTTTCATAGTATCGTAGTATCATAGTATCAGTCAGGGTTGGAAGGGACCACAAGGATCATCTAGTTCCAACCCCCCTGCCATGGGCAGGGACACCCCACATTAGATCAGTTTATCTTGATCTCTGAAGCAACTTGAAAATGAACACATTGGCATTGGTAATAATGCAAAAAATCACACTTAGGACAATATTCCTATATATTGATTACAGAGATTCTCAGGATAGATGCATGTGAATATATGAAATCTCCACTTAAAGTTTTAGTCTGTGAGTAAGAGTCCCTTTTAAAATCTAATCTCTGTATCCAAATGGATATATGGCTGCCGCGGTGTGTGGGCACTTCAATGTCCAATATCATCCAGACACCTATATAGAGTTAAACTCACTCCTCAGGGCAGTGAATGAAAATGTTTCAATTGCAACTTCATCTCTTTCCAGTAGGAGCCATAGTCTGTGGTATTCATGCTTATTTCACTAAATTGCTCATCAAGGGCTTGATTCATTTTACTTGGACACTCTCAAAGAATTACTTCTTTAGCTTTAGGGAAATACATTGCAGTGGAATGGTTCACTTGGAAGCTTTATATGATAGAAAAGGAGTAAAACTGGAAAAGAGACATTAATATACTCAAGGTGCATTTGTCCATAAATGATTGTTACCCATGCAACTAGGAAAACTACTGTGATAAGAAAGCTGTTTTGGTGTCTCAACAATCTGTCAGACATCAGAACAAATCTGTCTTTGCCTGGATCTCATACTGCCTGTTGGCGGTATTGCCTGGTGGCTGGTACAGCTCATCAGTACTCCTGTCACTCAAAAAAATGCCATGAAGTCCAGGAGCAGAATGACCTTAATTATCAGATGAAAGATGTAGCAGTGCCAAGGCCTTCCTGACTTTGCAACTGAAATGATCTTAAAAGCAAAAATATACATCCTATAATTATCCAAAATTATTTTCCCCCAAAATAATGACCCCAAAAATAATTCCATAATTGGTAATGCAGTTGCTCTTCAAGATGATTTCTATCAACTGGCAGTAGCCAGCTATCTTGTTACCAAATTTGGCAGAAGAATCGAAGCTTTAGCCAGTATAGGGATTCCCTGCTTGTGCAGAGCCCTTGGGGTCTCAACTGGGCTTGAACTATGCTGGAAGCTTGCAAGCCTGCTGGAAACTCTGTACATAAAGTGAGATCTTACTTCTGCTATTCTCTGTTTCAAGCATCCATTTATTACATTGCACCACAAGAAAGAGACCTCTGTGCAAGAATCATTTGAATACATTGGAAAGCAGATCAAAACACATTCCTGTTGCAAAGGAAACTCAAAACACATGCTGTAGAAGCTCTTTTTCTTGGACAGCATGTCCACACTGCCCCAGTACAAATACTAGAGGGACAGTTCTCTATACAGCTCCAAAACTGGGTTTTGGCAAGGAAATTATGGGTGTTGTAAACAATGACACTTCAGTGGCAAGTTTTTCATAATGTCCTGAAGCACCAAGCTCAGTTCTTTTCTCTCCTTGCTTCTCACTCCCACTGACAATTTTTGTTGTTATTTTAAAATTTAAATCTCATCTCTCCTGTGGATTTCAAGAAGTTTCAAATACATACTTTATTTGTGTT
Source organism: Picus viridis (assembly GCA_033816785.1). Classification (NCBI taxonomy): domain Eukaryota; kingdom Metazoa; phylum Chordata; class Aves; order Piciformes; family Picidae; genus Picus; species Picus viridis. Next base: position 19,532,040 of record CM066586.1, on the reverse strand, counting down.
TTTTAGCAAGTACAGTCCCCTCAACTCAGCTACATTTAGCCCAAGTTCAAGTACAAATAGTTATGATGCACAGATTTCAGTCGTTTGCTGTGGGTGCCATAAGGGCATGGCACGATATTTGTAATTTACAGGGAATGTTAAAGAATTCTCTCAGAGCATAGCAGCCATACCAGGTCTTCTGGGGGCTGGCAGTGTGGTGCATTTTTAGCTACTGTCAATGGGAAATTATTCACTGGGTAAAGAGCATTTCTTCCCTTGTTAAACAGTAATGCTGTACTCAAGTAGGAAATTGACTTTTAATGTAGTAACAAAAAATCCACACTTTTAGCCTTTCAGATCTTTTTGCATTTGAAAAATAGTTAATGTGATAAAGAATGTGGAACTGTCTTTTGGAGAGTTTTTTAATGTTTTCAAATGGGTATATGTTGAATCAATCAAAATGGGGGAAAAAAGTATGATATTTTGACTGTTAGAAGTTTCAGTCATTTATCTCTTTCTTTCATTACTCGGATGTTGCATGTGAAGTATGTGGCCATTTTATATTTTGGGTTTGGAAGGATTTTGTTGTGGAGATGAAATTCCCACTGTGGTTACTACTGTATGCTCAAAGACATGTAAATTTATAGTTGTCTCCGTTCCTGTGGCCACAATAAATGGGAATAGGAGGAAGAGCTCGGACTGTGCCAGTCGAGCAGTAGAAAGAAATAAGAAGGAAAAATGAAGTTGGAGAGCCCAAGGCAAAAGAAGTTCCCTCACACTTTAGCAGAAAAGAAAGTGCTTTCCTTGGATCTCTGCCTAACTGCAGTGCTTTTGTGCCATAGTGCTGTGCTTATCCTGATCAAGTGGCATTCCCACACAAACCCCTCTGTCACTATGCGTTTTTAAAGACTGTCTAATCAAAGGAATTCTTGTAAGTTAGATGTGTTAGAAATGTATTTATATCTTCTTGGTTTAGTTGAGTTCAGTGTACTGGGAAAAAAACTACTTTATATTTTTTAGACACCATTTTTTAAAAATATATTTTTCTAACTAAGCTGTGAATATTGTTTGGTTTAAGGACTGTGTTGACTTGACAGGCTTTGTGCTGAAGTAAACCTACTGAAATCCAAGCTCCCCGTGGCCAGCTGGATGTGGGTCATTAGTGGGCAATGCTGAAGGAACAGAACTCCATGGATTATAGGTGTCCTGGTGTGGGGTCATGTGTGGAATTGTGGGGAGGTTTGGAGAACTGCTCAGGAGACAATGGCTTACCCAGTTGTAACAGCCCTCAGCAGAGAGGCAGGGCATGCTCCCTCTCTCCCTTGTGATCTTTTTATTTGCTACCACAATAGGTAAGATAACCAACATCAAGGACGCATTCCAGTTAAGCTCTGATGTAAATTTCTCATTAGTGACCTCATAGGAATATTACACCTGCTACAAAGACTTCTTTTATGTATGAAATAATTAGGTCAGGGAGTTTTAATGGCATTTTTTTCATTGTGACTGGTTTAGGCTGTGCCTTTAAGAGAAGGACACTTTCTGAACACTCTGGACGAATGTTTTGGTATATAAATGAAAACAAGAGATATGCTAATCCAATTTCATTGGTGGAACCCGGCTGTAGGTTCTTGTTTAGTCTTTCAGTCGGGGGGGGGGGGGGGAGTCAGTCAGTCTTCTTCTTCCCCCTGTACTGTGAGCTGGCTCGTTTCTCTCTACGATTCTTGCTAACCAGATAAGAGAAAACTAACTTTTTGCATTCGCTTTGAGCTTTAACAAAGTTTTCCCCTTTTAATTACCTTCCTTTCTCTCTCTCTCTCACCCTTTTGGAAAAAAGGGGAGGTAGGGAGGGAGAAGGGAGGGAAAGGCCGAACCCCCCTGGCCGCAGGGGGGGGTTGGGGAAAGGTTTCCTGTATTGCATACATTCCTGTATACTTCTGTATATATTGTAAATATTGTATATTTTTGTACATATTCATTGCATTCCATATCTGCTTGTAAAATACAGCTTTCATCTGCTTCTCCGGCTGAGTTAGCTGTGGAATTCTTTTGTGTGTGTGTGTGAACCTTCCTACTCCACCACATTCATTCACAATAAATAAGTTAAATGAGAGCTAGTTAATTGAACTAGAAGTTTTTCATAGCTTTTCTGTTTGAAGAGACTAACTCTAGATAGGTTTGGAATAGCCAGCAGTCCAGTGTTCAGAGTGATAATTTGGAGAGGTGAGACACCAGTGGGTCAAAATCCTGTGGTGTCTTGGAGTGTGGACTTTAAATCTGATTTCATCTATTTCAGAAAACTGACCTAGCCTCCAGGCTACTTCTCTCTCTCTCTGCAGAAGTTATGTATATAAACAAGAGTGTGGGTGATTGTACATAATAGAAGAGTTCCAACTGGAAAGATGGCTAAATCAGAACATCTAAATTTTTGCAAATGAATGTCCTGACAGGTATTTGTTGGGAAAAGGTCTTTCTTCCTTTGAAGCTGGAAGGTGGAGGGTCTTCTCCTTGGCTCATCTGATCTGGTCTCAGAAAGACCTGCCTTCACATTTTATGGAATCTATGTGCAGGCAAAGGGCAGTTTGTACATTTGTGACTGGATGAAGATCATTCCAAAACTCTGCCTTGATGCAATTAAAAAAACCAACCAACCAACCAAAAAACCACAAGATGGGATAGTTGTGTTGTACTAAGTGCCACTAGGAAGTGCACTTAACACACCAGTAATATCTAGAGGTAGTTATGTTCTAATGTCCTGTGTGCATCACCCAGATATCACTTCCTCCTTGTCAGCAAGTTATTTGGGGTGTATATGCCAAACTCTAAATTCAGTTCACACCTGGGCTGTATTAGGAAGGTTTCAGGACTATTTATTTACTGAAGATATGTGGAATGCGCAGAGGTAACTCAGATCCTAAGCTGGGGTGGTGGACAGTGGATTTTTTTTCAATTGTTTGCTTGCTTTCCAACTGGACCTGAATTAACAAAGGCAGATGCTTGTGCCAACCCCAGAGACTAGTGTGCAAAGGAACGTCAGTGACAAGCCTGGGTATATAGGGCTGGGGAATTGCAGGTGTTTTGTTTGTAGGGATTTTGACAGCAGATGTCTAGAGAGTCTGTGGAAGTCAGAGACTTTAGCAGGCAGAGATTTCTTCATTATAGGTTAATTCATCCTGAGTTTAACTTGCAGGGTCTTCTGCCCTCTCCCAAGCTGGATCCAGACTTTCAAACTTAATGTTTACCTCCCCTTTTCTCTTGGCTCCTTGTAAATAAAACCTCCTCAAGTTTGCGTTCTCCTGAACAACTCCGAGGCAGCATGTTTTCTACTTTTATTAGTCTCATTTAAATAATAATAATAATTACAAATATTACTCATGGCAGTGAGCACAGCTTACAGTGAACAGCATTTGCTTAAATGCTTTGTTGAACAAGAAGCTGTTTAATTATTTGCTTATAGAGAAACATGCATATGTGCTCTATTAAATTGCTCTTTGTGCTGGTGGAGGTTCATGCCCTTAGTTACCTCTCTGAATACTGATGAAATAGGAGAGTATGTACCAGAAACAAAATTCTTTTGTGGTTTCTGGAAATTGTTTTATAAAGGGATGACTGAAAAATAGAAAAGGCAAGGGGCTTTTAAAAAATTAATTCTTTATCCTTTTTGTTTTCTGAAAGGATCATAGAATCATAGAATTGTTAGGGTTGGAAGGGACCTCAAGGATCATCTAATTCCACCCCCACTGCCATGGGCAGGGACATCTCATACTAGATCAGGTTGCCCAGAGCTAGATCCAGCCTGGCCTTAAAAGCCTCCAGGAGTGGGGCTTCTACCACCTCCCTGGGCAACCTGTTCCAGTGCCTCACCACCCTCATAGTGAAGAACTTCTTCCTAACATCCAATCTGAATCTACCCATTTCTAGTTTTTTTCCATTCCCCCTAGTCCTGTCACTACCTGACACCCTAAAAAGTCCCTCACCAGCTTTCTTGTAGGCCCCTCTTAAGATACTGTAAGGCCACAATTAGGTCTTCTCAGAGCCTTCTCTTCTCCAGACTGAATAGCCCCAACTCCCTCAGTCTGTTCTCATAGGAGAGGTGCTCCAGCACTCTAATCATCCTTGTAGCCCTGTTCTGGACACGTTCCAGCACCTCCAGATCCTTCTTGTAATAGGAGTTCCAGAACTGGACACGGTACTCCAGGTGGGGTCTCATCGGAGCAGAGGGGAAGAATCACCTCCCTTGACCTGCTGGCTATGGATTAAACCATTCAAATTAAAATCCATTAAAGATTAATGCAGAAGAGAGGCAACAGGAATAATTTTAATGTCCTTCATTACCATATATAATGATAGCCTTAGGGTAGAATGGGAAGAGTGCAGGCTGTATGAATAGAAATGTATCCATTAGGACTATTACTATTTTTGCTTCCCTTGACATGAATACATAGCTCATAGAAATACTGTTACAATACCAGTGCTCATTCTGTAAATAATTTAACTATTATCTATCCTAATGGACAAACCATAAAATGGCTGTTGGAATGGTTCTCTTTCCTCAACACACAGAAGACTTCTAGCTACTTGAACATCATATTCATCTTAAGTACCTGCACCAAATTCATCTCTGTAATGATAACAGGATTGGATTTGGCTCCCTGATCTTATGTCAACATAGCAAAGCACTGTTGTATCTGCTTAAACAGAGATGAATCTGGCTGGAGCATGGCAAAGCATAGTTTGGGGTATCAGAGAGGGCTCTGCAGCAGAGATGCTCCTGTTGGAGGATCCTGTACCAGGGAAGGGGAAGAGCATGCTTTACTGTAGTGCCGTAGTAATTAGTGCTGCATTTTGCTGCTAGGAGAGAAACAGTTAAAACCTGGTGAAGGGAAGAGAAGCAGAGCCAAATGACTTGTACCTCTATCTTTAATGAAATCCACTGGGCAAGTGGCAAATATTGCTATGGTGGTTGTTAATAGTTACTGTGCTGAGCTCTTTTTTCACTTGCAGACCCCTGTTTTGGTAGATGAAATTGCCTTTGGCTTTGTGCATATTTACAGTGAAAATTCCTTTTATTCTTCATGTAGGTCTTGTACTCCATTTGCTCTAAAGGTGCTTACTTCCAGTAGGATAATTGTATGATTCAAAGTCATTAGTGTTTATAATGCTGAGTAGCTGTAAGGCTCTCAGGTCCATGGTCATGACTGTTTGTACAAGTATTTCCTACCCTGTGTCAAAATATAGCCAGGTTTATGATTGCTAATGAACACAGAAGGCCAATTTGCAAAGCAGAGCAGATGGACACATAATCAATCTAATGACATAATGTCACTAATAAGATGATCTTGCAATTCCTATTAATTTCTGTCAAGACTGTTTCTGAACCTTTAATATAGGCTCCTAGGGCTGCTGCTTCCTTATATACAGCTATTTGGCCCTGGATGGGGGCTGGATGCCCACCAAAGCCGTTTTATCACTCCCCTTCTTAGGAAGACAGGGGAGAGGGAAAATATAACAAAAGTGCAGGAGTCAAGATATAAGCATTTTAATAAGATGCAAAGCAAAAGCAAAAGCTGTGTGCAGAAGCAGGACCAAACAAAGATTCTCTGCTCCGCATCAGCAGACGTCCTTGGGTCATTCTTTGGGATGCAGGGCTTCAATACATGCAGCAGTTGCTCCAGAGGACAGACACCAGCAATGAATGGCCCCACACTCCCTTCTTTCACATAGCTTATATATCTGACCTGACATCATATGGCATGGAATACCCCTTTGGTCAGTTTGGGTCAGCTGGCCTGGCTGTCTCCCCTCCCAAGATCTTGCCCACCCCTCAGCATACCCTTGGGGAGGGGCAATGTTGGAAAAGCACAGCCTTGGTGCTTGGCTTAGCAGTAGCCAAAACACTAGTATGTTATCAGCACCCAGCTACAGCACAGCAAAACACAGCACTAGAACGATGCTATGGGGAGAGTTACCTCCAGCTCAGCAAAACCAAATACAACAGCAAATGCTACAGTTTTACCAGCCTGGTCACATCAGTGCATGCCAAAGTACCTCCCTATGCCCACAGGATGGTGAGTTTTGCATAAGAAAGCTACTGCTGATTGTGCCTGCCTGCTGTTTTGTATTATCAATCTGACACACTGAAGGTCCCTTCTTTCCTGAAAGTTTTAAACCTTTCCTGGTGTATTGGGTTGGACTGAGCTGAAGTTAATTCTCCTCACAGCTGTGCTGTGCTGTGTTCTCTTAAGAGGGGGAGTGATAGAGTGGCTTTGGTGGGCATCTGGCCTCCAGGCCAGGGCCAAACCACCACACCTGGACACTTCATGCTGTCATTGACATGTGTACCACGTGTCCTTGCATTGTTTTCTTCATTTTTACTCCTGCTTCTTCTTAAGTACTTCACAGTTTGTTGTGTCCTTATTAACAAAAATAGTGCTTGTCTTTTCCCTTTCCCTGTTAATATAGGTAAATATTTAGACTTGTGATTTGAGTTCTCATTAAATCAATAGCATTTGGAGGAATGTTTAGTTTTTACGATGTGCTGAAATACTTGGAAAAGTTAAAGACCCAGAACCCAGCATTGCTTTGCTCATTCCTTCTGAGCTACTCAATTTTTAAATTTCTTATCCCCTAAAGTATCTCACTATTAAAAAAAAAGAAAAAAAAGAGAAAAGGGTGGGGGAGAGGATACCCCATCCTCCCTCGCTTCCAAAAAAACACCTACTTAAATGTGCCTCTTGGTTTGTGGGGAGAAGACATGGCCAAAGTTCCTATTGTGCTTTCCAGTGGACTTGCAAGTGTCTCTTACCTCATCCTGGCCTACATGGTGTATGTTGATGTTTTTAAAAATGAATAAATTTTCCAACTGATCATCTCAGGCCCATGGGCTTCTTCTAGTTCTGTACCACAATTTTTTTCCTGTTGAGAAGAGTCAATCATTACGAGAAGTAATTGCTCATTAGTGCAGAGGGGAGGGGGGTAATAATGTAGCATAAATTATTTAATGTGCTTCTGATCTATTAATGGTGTCCTTAGTAGATGCATTACTGAAAGAAAAAAACATGAGGCACTTAAATTCCTTTCTAGGTCTCTGTTTTATCATTGCAGTTTTTCAGAAAGTTCTAAATTAGGTTGTTAAATAACTGATTTATGGGATATGCTTATTGTGCCAGTATTTTCTGCATCAGTTGTAAATTACCTCCTTTTATTTTGCCATCTGCATAATTATATTTTACCCTTTTGCCTGTGTGTAATTTGTTACCCTGACAACCTTTAGCATTCTAGTGGTGTTCCTTTTGGTGGGTTTTGTCAATTTTTCTAATGTGAGTGTGATACTGAAAAATCAGATTTATACCCAAGTTAACATGAAATTGTAAGTGACAACACTGTCTAAGGCAAAATTAACAATCCTGAATAAAATAAATGGAAAAACTGTGATGTAATTGTACAAAAGTAGATATCAAGTAGGCTTTTTATAAAATGGAGTTAAAAGGGGAAAATCGACACTAGTTGATTTCAATTTTTTTAATAGATTTATCCAGTTGTATTAGTTTGACTGCAGGAAATGCAAAATGTGGGCAGCTGTAGTCACTATCAAGTTGGCTAGTTCAGTAAGATTCCCATTAATCATAACTATTGCATACAAAAAAACCCCTGTGGTAATGTCTGTGGTGCAGGTTGGTTTTCAAAATAAATTAAAGGCCATTCATTCTTATTTATTTTAGAAAGCTCTTTTCTGCACAAATTCTTCATGTTCTGCTGTAGGCTATGGAAGGATAGAAATTTGTCTCTTTTGTGTATCTATAGACATGAGTTTGTCTTTCTAGAAAAGTCTATACATAGTGAGATAAGCAAACCTAGAAGTATGTTTCTTCCTCTCTATCAGAATAGATGATATAACTGTACTGGTATGAACCTTAATTTATATATAAGGATTTTATTTGTACTTTTTATCTGATAAATGGTGTTTCATATTAGGCTTTGCACTTAATACACTCCATTGATGCGATGTAATGAAATAAGAAACAATAACATCATGGGACAAAAATGAAAAGATGCTATCTAAAACCTGATGTATTGTGTAGAATTGGTGTTTTTTAAGAATCAAGGTACACCATCTGACCCAGAGAAAGAAAGATAGCATGTGTAAGAAACGAGATCTTAAATTCAACTTGGGATTTCTATTTCTTAAATACTCAGCATATAGAGGAATTACAAAATAACTTGTTCTTGAAAAATTCATCTTGTCAGAGAGAAAAATTAGGTTTTCCTGAATCTTTTTGTAGAGGTTGTGCTGGTATGTAGTTACAAGGTGATTGCTTGTATTGTTTTTCTTCATTTTTTTCTGATAGATGGATATTGAGAGGCAGGCTATTGCTAGTTATTTCTCATCCATATTTAAACTGGATTTTGGCTCCTACTTCCCCTAAAATGGAGACATAATGTAATTTCATAATCTTTCACAGAGACAAAGTAAGACCAGCATCTTCAAAAGTAATCACATGGTTTCCACTTTCTGGTACACTGAAAAGACAGCAAGCTTGTAGTCTCTGAGCTTCACAAAATACTGAACTTCCATTTGTTTCTTTATTTTAATGCTCACGTAGCTTTTGCCAAGCTGACACTCACTAAGATTGAGCTCATTTACTACTCTGGTTCAAGACAAGTTCTAATACCTCCCGATGGGCTTTGCCATGCCAAGGTGGCAGTGGCACCAAGGAACCACTACGAAATAGTTTTTTCCTTCTTTTTCCATCCACTGGGCCTGGAGGCTGCCCCACAGAACTGGCTACTGGAGCACTTGAAGGGGTGGAGACCACCAGCCACTGCCTGTCCTATTCTGTGGGCTGTAGCTGAGGAAGAACCTGAGACTAGATCTGTACTCCTGCTCTTGTAGGTGCTGTCAAAGTGCCTAATTGAGGTTGGAAAGCCCTAAATACCATGTTGTAGAAGAGAAGCATTTACATGTGTTTTGAAGTGCTGTAGGAGCCATGTTTGTATATATGCTGGACATATCAAATGCTTCTGCCTCTCTGTCTGGATTTGATACAGACTCTTTTTTCCTGCTCGTAGGCTCACTCACCAACCTATGATTAGCACATGTGAGCCATATTTGACTCCAAAGATGTGATTTATTCACTAGGTAATAACTCTTTTTCCAAATATCTAGCTGTCAACACAGTAAAGATTAAATCTATTGAATTTTTTCAGTCAGGATTTCTAACTAATCATGCTGCAATTTCTACATCTTCATTTTTGTAAATTCAATAGATCAGTGATTTTGTTCTTTTAATCCTAACGGTTTAATTGGTTTTGAGGGCAAACTTGCAGTTAGCGTCATTTCTGGGTGTTGCTTAGATGCTATTTTGTTTCATTGTATATGTGGCACTCTTTTGTTAAGTAGTGGTTTATGTTCAGTGGAACATACCTGGTTTGTAGCTTGTTTGGGTTTGGTTTTGTTTGTGTAGTAACTATAGTAATAGGTCACCTTTGGACAATGTTTTTGTTTTAGTCATCATCATGGATCCCAAATCTTTAATGTGGCTTGAAACCAGCTGGTCCATCTAAACCATTGACCAGTTAAGTGAAATAATTTTTACAGCAAATCGTTCCCTGTTCCTCTAAACCTTGCTTTGGCTGTTTATCACTTTAAAATGCTAAAACTATTGTTGCTTGATGCATTTTTCTGAACATGTCTCACTTGAAGTTTTTTAATATTGCAAATCCCCAGCTTAACATAATTTTTAGCAATTGTCAACAATGCATTTTGGAATCAACTTCATGCATTAGTGATTAGAAAAGTTGACAGAAAATATTAGGTTTAGAAATGTACAGGTTGAGGGTGTGTACTTAGCTGGAAGGAAGGACAGGATGAATTTTACCAATGTTCCATAAACTATATATTGGCATATATTTTTTTTCTTTCAGACCTAAAATCTGTGAGCTTAGAGTTTATGGTCTGTAAATTGTATGTAAGAACACCAAAAAAACCTTTCAGCCTTTTCATGTTAATCTTCTTGTTGGGCCCAATCCTATTCAATATCTTTATTGATGACCTAGATGAGGGGGTTGAGTCCACCATTAGTAAGTTTGCAGATGACACCAAGTTGGGAGTGGGTGTTGATCTGTTAGAGGGTAGAAGGGCTTTTCAGAGGGACCTTGACAGGCTGGACAGATGGGCAGAGTCCAACATGATGGCATTCAACAAGTCCAAATGCTGGGTGCTGCACTTTGGTCACAACAATCCCATGCAGCGCTGCAGGCTGGGGACAGAGTGGCTGGAAAGCAGCCAAGCAGAAAGGTATCTGGGGGTACTGATTGACAGCCAGCTGAACATGAGCCAGCAGTGTGCCCAGGTGGCCAAGAAAGCCAGTGGCATCCTGGCCTGCATCAGAAATAGTATGGCCAGCAGGAGCAGGGAAGTCATTGTGCCCCTGTACTCAGCACTGGTTAGGCCACACCTTGAGTCCTGTGTCCAGTTTTGGGCCCTTCAATTTAAGAAGTGGAACACTTGAACATGTTCAGGGAAGGGCAACAAGGCTGGTGAGAGGCCTCGAGCACAAGCCCTATGAGGAGAGTCTGAGGGAGCTGGGATTGCTTAGCCTGGAGGAGGCTCAGGGGAGACCTTATTGCTGTCTACAACTACCTGAAAGGATGTTGTAGCCAGGAGGGGGTTGGTCTCTTCTCCCAGGCAACCAGCACCAGAGCAAGAGGACAGTCTCAAGCTGCACCAGGAGATGTTTAGGCTTGAGGTGAGGAGAAAGTTCTTCAAAGAAAGAGCAATTGGCCATTGGAATGTGCTGCCCAGGGAGGTGGTGGAGTCACTGTCCCTGGAGGTTTTGAAAAGAGGATTGAATGTGGCACTTGAAACCATGGTTTAGTTAGTCATGAGGTGTTGGGTGATAGGTTGGACTTGATGATCTCTGAGATCTTTTCCGACGTTATGGATTCTGTGATTCCTTACAAGGACCATGTGATTTCAATCTGTAAAAGAACAAGCAGTATTCCTTACTGTGATTTTACTTACCCACTGTACATTCTCTTTAAAGAATATGCACTAGAGACATGCCAAAAATTGGTAGGGAATTACCTATGACTGCTGTATCTGCAATTAGAAAATATAGCAAAATGTGCATGATTCAAAAGCTTAGCTGTACCAAATTATTTGATCACAAAAATATGAAAAATTCCTATTGCTTAATTGAAAGATGATGAGGAAGAACTGGGTTTTCAAAGTAACCATTAAAGTGGTGGGGGGCTGGCAGAATTCTACAGTGAAAAGAGTTAATTCTATCTTGGTTTTAAACACTGTGATAATTACTACAAGAGTGGATAAACATTTGATGAGTATGTGTGATGCATAGTTTGAGCACAACTTTAATTTGCGATGCCCATAACGAAGTGAGAATGACTGAGCTTTTAGCTACATTTTGGGTAGACCACATAAAGTGAAGCAAATACTTCCTCAGAGAGTGTTTATCAATATTTTTTTCATGATGGTACTTTAATGAGCTTCCATTGATCCTCACTGTTTAAGTATAATCCTGATACAGGTAACAAGATCCTCTTTGAAGCTTTCTTACTTTTCAGAGAGCTTTTAAATGCACAACTTCACATTTCCATTTAATGCCACAAGAATACAAGAATATGTGTCACTTCATGCAAAATGATCACTAGTGATAATAGATAATAAAGAACCAGACCTTGAATGGGGGGGCGGGGGGAGAGGAGGGGGTGCGTGTAAGGTTCAAAAACTGGTGAAGCTCTGTTGCAGATGATCACCTCTTGTTTCTGTCGTACTTATTTTCTTGTAGATAGCGGTTTGGATATAGATAAATGAACCTGCAGGCTCGTGGAAGTAAATGGAGTACTGGTACAAGCTGAATGTGCTGTGTAGCATAGGACAAAGGAGGAGTAAGAGCTACCAGAGACATGGCATTTGGATAATGCAAAGCCAATTGGCAGTTAGCAAACCTAAGTTATTAGAAAGAAGCAATTCTGTTTCTAAAGGAATCTGCTGACTCCAGTTAGCATGTATGGTTTGATGACTACAGCATAATGCTTATTGCTTATGTTAGGCAAATTCTTCATTTTCATCTATGGTCTGTATGTGATAAAATAATGTAAAGCTGCTCAAATATCATCAGTTGGATGAGGTGCTCTCCTTAGCCGCTGGGGGAGTGTGTTGAATGTATTATGGTAATTTGCCTAGGTCTTAAGGTCATAGAATTGTTCTGGTTGGAGGAGACCTTAAGATCAATTCCAAGTGTTAAGTCAACACTGCTAGATCACCACTAAACCACATCCCTGAGCATCAAATCTACACATCCAGGGATGGTGACTCCACCACTTCCTTGGGCAGCCTGTTCCAGGGCTCTACAAGCCTTTGTGTGAAGATTTTTTTCCAAATCATAGAATCATAGAATCAGTCAGGGTTGGAAGGGACCACAAGGATCCTGCCTAAATCTCCTCTGACACAACCTGAAGCCATTTCACCTTGTTCTTGTTACATAGAAGAGAACTGACTCCCACTTCCTTGCAGTCTCTTTTCAGGGAGTTGTAGAAAGCAGAAAGATCTTCCCTGAGGGTCCTTTTCTTCAGGCTGAACAATCCCAGTTCCCTTGTGCTCTAAACCCTTCACCAGCTTCATTGCCCTTCTTTGAACAAGCTCCAGCATGTCTTCTCTGGCATTAATTAAGCATCACTGTCTTTGTAGTCCCAAGCTTTGTGCCACTAAATTTTAGTACATTTTCTTGCCTGTGTGAAACACAGGTACTGAGAAGTTATGCACCCATGAAGTGCTGACAGTGTGGTTGTGTGTTGCCAATTTTCAGGGAAGACCAAAGGGAACTTGGTGTGCTTACATGAACTTCACAAGATCTGTCAGAGCTAAAATTGCTTCTTGATTTGTTGGAGCTGATGGCCTTTAAGCAAAACTTAGTCTCTTGAAAGACTCCCATTTGACATAAGTGGGCTCTATATCAGGATTCGTGTCATTAAATAGCTATATTTCCTGGTTCTTGGAGATGAATGCACTGGACTTTTGCAGTGATACTAGAATTAAGCATTATAAGCCTGATGTAGGAAGTAATGGGTGATATTGTGATATGTAAGTTATAAGGGAAATTGGAATAGAAGATGACAATGGTTTCAGAGAGCCTCAATGATTATCAGTCTTGTCGTCCCTCTTCCCTGTGTGACTTTGCAGAGTGAGAAATTGAAAACTTTTGTGGCAAAGACCACAATACTGGGGACAAATAGTAGTAACTGTGCAACCAGCTTAGTGAATTCAAGCCTGCTTTGACATTATGAAAGTTAGCTAACTATTCCCTGTCAGCAATGTGCAATCTCAGGCTGCGCCAGGGCAGGTTTAGGCTGGATGTTAGGAAGAAGTTCTATACAGAGAGAGTGATTGCCCATTGGAATGGGCTGCCTGTGGAGGTGGTGGAGTCACCTTCATTGGAGGTGTTCAGGAAGAGGCTTGATGGGGTGCTTGGTTGCATGGTTTAGTTGTTTAGGTGGGTTGGATTGGTTGATGGGTTGGACGCGATGATCTTGAAGGTCTCTTTCAACCTGGTGTATTGTATTGTATTGTATTGTATTGTATTTATGGGGAAAACCCACAACAACAAACTGAAATATTAAAGCCTGACGTAAAAGAAGTTTGAAAAGCCAGTGCAGTGTATAAAATTATTATATTAGCTTGTCCTAGCTATATAAATATAGGCCGTTTCCCCCAGAACTGAGATGATAGTGAAGAAGTCTTTATATAAAAAAACTTATTTTTGTCCTCAGAGGTCAAAGCAGATTATGTGATCTCATGACATTGATAGTTCTAACTATTAAATTGGGGGGGGGGAAAAGTAGTAATTTCAGACAACACTAGAACTGCATAGTACCAGGAAAGGTGCCTGATTTTTACTTCTCTTTTTTGTTTCTTACTGCTCAGAAACCCCCAAACATCTGATGGGTCAAGTGATTGAAGTCTAGAATTGTGCTAAGTGATAATGTGCTTGGTTTTCAGTGACTGTCTTCTGCCCAGCTGAATTACAGAATGGTAGGCTTGGAAGGGACCTCTAGAGATCATCTAGTCCAACCCTCTTGCTAGAGCAGGATCATCTAGAGCAGGTTGCACAGGATTGCATCCATGGGGGCTTTGAATGTTTCCAAAGAAGATGACTGTACTGCCTCTCCGGGCAGTCTGCTCCAGTTCCTTGTCACCCTCGAAGTGAAGCAGTTTCCCCTCATGTTCAGATAGAATCTCCCCTGGGTTCCAGTTTGTGCTTGTTGCCCCTTCTTCTGTTGCTGGGCACCACTGAAAGGAGTCTGAAGGTTGAAGCTGCTCTGACCACTTGTCAGATTTACACATAGTAGTAGCAAAGTGAATGTCTGGGAGAGCTTGTCTGTCCACAGTTGCAGATGGATGCAATACAGAATTTCTCCTTAGCATTTATAAAATTAACAGCATATATCAAATTGCACACAGAATCACACAAAATCAATCAGGTTGGAAGAGACCTTCAAGATCATCAAGTCCAGCCAATCACCCAACCCTAACTAATCAACTAGACCATGGCACTAAGTGCCTCATCCAGTCTTTCCTTAAACACCTCCAGGGATGTTGATCCCACCACCTCCCTGGGCAGCCCATTGCAATGGGCAATCACTCTTTCTGTGAAGAACTTCTTTATAAGATCAAGCCTAAACTTTCCCTTGCACAGCTTGAGACTGTGTCCTCTGGTTCTGTTGCTAGCTGCCTGGGAGAAGAGACAGACCCCCACCTGGCTACAGCCTCCCTTAAGGTAGCTGGCAATAAGGTCTCCCCTGAGCCTCCTCTTCTCCAGGCTAAACAACCCCAGCTCCTTCAGCCACTCCTCATAGGACTTGTGCTCCAGACCCCTCACCAGCTTTGTTGCCCTTCTCTGAACACGTTCAAGAAACTCCTTAATATATTTGCATCTCTTGGGAGCATTCCCACTGTCATGTGTGAGTGCTTTCCTGTAGTGTCTACCTAAACAGTAACACTGCTGCACTGTCACTTTGTAGATGGCTTTCCCTGAGCAGAGAGAAAAGGTTTTGGGAGTTTTGTGGTGTTTGTTCCTTGGCGAAAGGAGGAAGATAACTGAAGATAGAGTGTAATATATCCAAGTAGCTGCCTTTTCCTTGCCATATGGTGTCCTTCCATTTTACCCTGTGCAGTCTACTCAACAGTAGAGAGGAGGCAGAAGGCAGAGTCTGATTTGCAAGGCACGAGTGCAGGCAAAACACTTTTCAGATCCAAGGTTTTTTTTATGTCCTTGCTATTTTACTGTGGTCTTAGCCTTAAAACAAGTACACCTCAAAAAAGATTAATCTTGTCAGTTAACTCGATGGTACAAATTCTGATCTTGCATTCTAAGCATGCATAACAAAGGCAGTGGTACAGAGAAAATTAGAGGTGAACTAGTTTTTCTTTATTCTAGATTATAGAGTTCAGTGCTTGCACTGCTCCCATCATTGAAAGAGGCCTGTAATCACCCTCTGCACTTCCATTTTATGGTCTCCCACTACTCAATTAAGAACTCATTAAAGTGCACACCTGCAGTGTCTCTACCCTTTTTAACCTGCTACTTCTACATAATTATAATGCAGCCTGTGGATTGCTTGGCTTCAGCTGAGTGAAAATGACAGTAAAACCTATTTATGAAAATAAAACTTCTGTTGTTTAAAGCCAGTTCATAAACAAGAAGTGAAAGGGGGTTTTGGTGAGCACCGACGACTAGAAATTTTATTTACTATGACTTCCTGACTAGATAAGACAGGGTAGAGTGTTAAGTGATAAATGACTGTAGCATGTAGTAAATAACTGTAGTGTGGTGATGCTCCCATTTCAGAGTAATAGAATGGTTTGGGTTGGAAGGGACCTCCAAAGGTCATCTAATGAAACTGCCCCTGCAGTCAGCCAGGACATCCTCCACTAGATCTGGTTGCTCAGAGCCTTAAATATCTCCAGGGGTGGGGCATCAACTTACCTTCCTGGGCAACCTGTTCCAGTGCAAGTGATGGAGTAGAGGCTAGGGGACCTGATATAATGTTTATGTTGGATGCAACTCTCAAGATGGCACTGTTTTGTTACTTCTTTTGTGTGTCCTTTCTTGGCAGATGAACTTTGTAGAGTCTTGGAGGAAGTATTTTGGTTCTGGTTTGTTTTGGAGGATCTGTTATGAGTAGTGTTGAGTTTCTGGCCTTTTCATGGTGTTTTGGCAGAGGTTCCTGAGAGAATCCTCTCTTGAACATTGTAAATCATGTTATGATCGTGATGATTACATTAAGAACTGAGAATTGCCTCAGCAAAGGTAAGATCATCCTGCCTGATGTGTCATCTCTGCCCATTGAGACAGCGACTGCCCAAGGGGTGTAGTGGTCAGTGGATGGCAAAGAGCGGTGGAGGCCACTCAGCTCTGACCCCTGTGGGCACACAGGAAGACCCCCTGGAATGTGACAAGGTGTGGGCCAGGAGGAGCTACAATGAGCAAGCACTGCATGTATGCTGTTAGTGCTCAGCTAGTGCTCAGCCATGTTCAAGGAGTAGGATTCACTGGGAAGACATCTGCACTTCATGTCTCTCTTTTTTTCTCCAGCCATTGGGTTCCACAATTTGGTAATGAGTACTGACTCTTTTCTGGTATGGAAAAAGAAGAAGCAGCAAGACCAATAAACCTACAGATTTGAGCAATATAGTCCTCAATGTTCAGTGATGTTTGCGTCTGGGAGCTCTGGGAGTTGAGGTTTGAAGTTTTTTTACATACTTTCTCAAAATTATTTCCTTCCAAATCTAGCATTCAATGTAACCTGAGCAGGTTTTATAATGCTGCTATTTCTAAACTCTTTACTTACTGTCACTGAAAGATCCGAATGGCAAAGGAGCTGCAAGAAATAATGGTTCAGCATCCTAAAAATTGTTTTTACCCTGTGCATCTTTACAGTGTACTTTATGTGTTTTCTGGCTACACTGAATAAATTTTATGTGTCATTGCCAGAGTGCCATTTGAGTGCTTCCTCCTGTAAAGTTCTAAATGACAGCAAAATAAGAGATGACAGGAGCACAGAAAGGAAGAGGAGGTGATTGCAGGTACTTATTATTTACTAAGAGAAAATTGAGACAGCTCAAAACCATGGTAAAGATAAGGAGTCCCAGGAGGAAAGGGTGCTTCATAACCATGGAGAAAATGAAGGAGAAAGGAAGAGATGGTAGCTGCTACCCTGAAATGGAAGTTAAGTGGACTAGTTCAATCCCATGTGACATAGAATATTGCCAGTTTTCTCCTGGGAGGCTTTTTTACAAACAGGTTGACACCCCCATAGTGAATGAAGTGTGTAAACTCATGAGGACTGCCAGATGCCTACCAAATGTCCCTGTTAACACACTTTCTAATAATAATGTGCATGCTCATTAAAGGACAGAGACAATGTCTTTCCTGGGCAGTTCTTGTGGGGAGCTGTACTGCATCTGACAGGGCTATCATGTGGGAGAAGCCTGTGGGAAGCGTGTGGAACTGTGCCTGGTTCAGTGTTAGCTGATGCTTCTGGGAAAGCTGCATAGCCAGACAGAGGCAGCGGTTTTGCCAGTGCTCATGTGCTGTGCCTGCCCATAGGTAAACAGTCTGCTCTTGGAGGACAGTGGTGCCTGATGTTGTGCCTTAGGTGGCTTCACTACAGATGATACCTATACTGAAGGTGTATGCACCTTTCCCACTGCAAAACTCTATACCTTCACTGGGTGTAGCTGGTAAGAAGTAGATCCCCTCTGATTGCTGCTAATCTTACAATATGTCAAACTTTCCAGAAGCTCTTAAACCTGGTTACTGCATGTATTTTGTTATGGGGCTCTTAATGTGCAAGTCAAAACTACATGTAAGAAGCAGCAGGAAAGCCCAATCAGCCTAATGTTGTGGCTAAATGAGCTTTTATCAAGGACATGAGCAAACACCTAAGTGTCTGTTTGATTGCAGTTCATAGCCACAAAAAAATGGTTTACTTGCTGGGCTCTATCAGGAACACCTGTTAGTGGGAGGGATTCCTCTCTGACTAAGCTGAAATCTCCTTCCGAAAAGGAATGTTTTTTCAGATGCTAGTAAGTGTTTCCCCAGGCTATTGCTGGAGCTGCAAACTCCAAAGCACCACAGGGAATGCTGACAAATCAAAGAAAAGATGCAAAGTGTAGCACTTAGGCACTGCAGCACTGTGCAGCAAGGGAATGATGGTAGACAGGGGGATTCCATCTAGCCGTGAGCATGAGATGGGTGAAAGGAGATAGTGCTAAACCAAAACAAGATTACAAATCTAGTTTTCTGCATTGTATCACCCAAATTGTCATTTGGGGCCTGGATTACAGAGTATAAAAGTAGATGTATCTGCCATGTATTCTCTATACATTTATGGTTTGTTTTTGCAGGTTGCAGGGTCAGAATTATTAGTCGCCTGAATTTGGAAAGGGTCACAGGGCATGAGGCTAAAATTGGAGCACATTCTCTTAAATGAAGGGCTATAAAACTAGTAGAATTTTCCAGCCATGCAAAATTTACCAACAGTTGGTACCACTGCTTGAACATGACTTTTCTGTTGACGGTTTCTGTGAAACTGTTCTCTCTGGTCCCTTTGGCAATTCATTCCACTGGCTCCGTCAAATACCTCTTGAAATAAAGCTCTCCTGGGCAGTGCAGTTGCTTTGTAGCATGGAGGGCAAGGACCAGAATGAATGTGACTAACACAAATAACAATTGCAAAGTCCCCATTGGCTTTAAAAGGAAAGTGATTTACACAGGTGTTTGAGAGCACTTTAAGAGTGCCCTAAACCAGTTTTCTCTGCCTACTCAAAATGCCAAATCTTTTAACTATGTTCTCTTTGTATCCCTTTAATGTGAAATATGTGTTCCCAGTTGCTTTGGCTTTGTGGGGAAGTTTTTGAGGTTAGCTCAGGTTCTGGGACATAGAGTAAGAGAGAGAAGGAAGATGTAGAATTTCAAGCGGCATGACTAAATTATATGATATCACAACAGCTTAGCAGATAGAGGGTTTTGGACACTTGGTTTCATACTGCTTTTTCTTTGCAAGTCTGTCGCTCAAGAAATTACACAAACTCATGAAAGACTTTATTGAGAATCTTTCCGATGTTTTTCTTTTTTTTTTTTTCACAATCAATATAAAGACTATCTGCTCTTGGAAACCTAGAAAAACCTATGGAGTAGGGCTTTATACCAATATTACACCTGCTTTTATTTGTGAGAACATTTGTTATATCATAAACCTAGGCTCACTTTCAACTTTCAAAGTTTCATCAGAAGTTGTGAGCCTGATAGCTAAGATGCTGACTTCCAGGAGGGATTTGTACTGGCCAACAGAAATAACAACTTGAATACATTTTCTTTATATTATATGAATTACAACTTATCAGATATACACTTTTAGGTAAGTAAGTTGGTCAAATCAAGCCATATTTATGTCACGGTAGAACAGCTGTGTTCAGTGGTGTGCTTTGACTGTAGGCTTTGGTGACTGTAATTCTTATTTACTCAGGTTTCTCCGAAGTGGATGATGATATTTATCCTCATACCACAAATTCAAGTTGGCTTTGTATCACTCTCTGTGATATTTTCTTATTTTCTTCTGAGTTGTGACTAACTGTAAGATAATTCAGGAATAGCAAAATCCAAGATGTTTCTTGGTATGTATTTAGAAATGCAAAGTGAAGAAGTGCTTTTCTGTGTGACAGTCCTGCATATTGTTGCTGCACATCTGCTGCCCTGTTCACTGCTTGTACTGAGCAGCAGTTACAGTAATTCTTCAGTAGTTTTATTCAGTCAGAAGGGTGTTCTTGCCCTATTCACTTTACACCTGTGCTGAGAAACAAAGCAGGTATTATCCTTCATGAATTATTGCTGACTTTAATGGTCTGTCTCTTTGATGACAGGCAAATTCAGCAGGCACAGATGTTTACACTGGTCCCAGCAGAACCTGTTCAGAATTGGTTTATAGCAAAAATCTGAAACTGATGAAAAAAAAAAAAAAAAAAAAAAAGAGAGAAACTTTTATGAAGACTGAATATGGTATACAAATGGTATACAATTATAATGTTATTCTTGCAGTGTAAAAAGGAAGTCTCAATGTTACGCTTCTAAATTCTGTGTTGGAAGTACTTTGTCCTTGAAAAGCTTGCCAAGGGCAGTCTCCCACAGAGACTGAATAATAACTAGCTTTAAAAAAGGATTAGCACATGTTGTCTTTCATGGAATGGGGCCTAAGCCTGAATATGACTTCTAGGTTCTACCAAAGTGCAAATGCTAAATAAGATGGGAAGTAAATTAGAAATCTCCTGAGGTAATGTCAGAATTGATGTAGTAAGAGGAATATTTTGAAAAGAAATAAACCTGGCAAATACAGAAATACGCTTTTCATTGTATGTTGACATAACTTTTTAATTGTGCTCCTAAAAGGTGCAGCATAACAAAGTAGTTGTTCAGGTCCCAGAAGCAGCTATTATCTGTGAGCAATCAGTTTCTAACTGCTATTTATGGTTTTGCTTTCAGAACTAACTTGGGGCTTTTAGAATTCTAGGCAACATGAAAAACACTTTGAGTTTTTGCTGAAGCTGCAAGCTCCTGTTCTTTGTTCAATCCCTATATGTAGCTGTTCCATGTGAGAAGTGTATTCTTCAATTTACTTTACAAGGCATCCCACAACTTGATAGCTCACCTCCATTAAGTGGAGCTGGAGCTGAAGTTGTGCTGTAGAGCAAGTGACCCTCGAGATTGATGCACAAATCACCCATGCAGGCGTGTACTCCTGCATAGGGCTGAGTAATGCTTTGCCAGTGGCTGCGGTTTCAGGTCGGTGCGGAAGTTGAGGGTGCCTGCTGCTTCCCTGGGGGTCTCTCCCTCCTGTGAATCCCTGAAGCTCTTATTGATAGCTCCACCTTGTACATCAGCATCAGTTGATGAGTTGCTAAATCTTTAGGAAACCAGATCTGTATGCTTTTACCTTCCTTAAGAAATTTACCTTGCCTGGAGCAAGAAGTGACAGCTAAGCAGAAATCATAGAATCATAGAATCATAGAATCAGTCAGGGTTGGAAGGGACCACAAGGATCATCTAGTTCCAACCCCCCTGCCATGGGCAGGGACACCCTACACTAGATCACGCTGGCCAGAGCCTCGTCCAGCCTGGTCATAAACACCTCCAGGGACTGGGCCTCAGCCACCTCCCTGGATAACCCATTCCATGGCTTCACCACTCTCATGGTGAAGAACCTCTTCCTCACATCTAGCCTGAATCTCCCTATTTCCAGCTTCATTCCGTTCCCCCTAGTCCTATCACTACCTGAGATCCTGAGAAGTCCCTCCCCAGCCTTCCTGTAGGCCCCCTTCAGATATTGGAAAGGCCACAATGATGCAGCCCAGGATCTGATTGGCTTTCCGGGCTGCAAGCGCACATTGAGAGCTCATGTCGAGCTTCTCGTCCACCAGCACCCCCAAGTCTCTCTCCTCAGGGCTGCTCTCCAGCCAGTCACTGCCCAGCCTGTACTTGTGCCTGGGATTGCCTCGACCCAGATGCAGGACCCTGCACTTGGTCTTGTTGAAGCTCATGAGGTTGGCTTGTGCCCACCTCTCCAGCCTGTTCAGGTCCCTCTGGATGGCATCCCTTCCCTCCAGCGTGTCCACTGCACCACACAGCTTGGTGTCATCAGCAAACTTGCTGAGGGTGCACTCGATGCCACTGTCCATGTCACCCACAAAGATGTTGAACAAGACAGGTCCCAGGACTGATCCCTGAGGGACTCCGCTTGTCACTGGCCTCCATTGGGACATGGACCCGTTGACAGCCACTCTTTGGGTGCGGCCATCAAGCCAATTCTTTATCCATCTAGTGGTCCATCCATCAAACCCATGTGTCGCCAGCTTGGAGACCAGGAGGTGGTGCGGGACAGTGTCGAAGGCTTTGCTCAAGTCCAGGTAAATGACATCAGTTGCTCGCCCCTCATCTATTAATGCTGTCACCTGCTCATAGAAGGCCACCAGGTTTGTCAGGCAGGATTTGCCCTTGGCAAAGCCATGCTGACTATTCCAAATCACCTCTTCACTGTTCTTCTGAGTCATTAGTGCCTCCAGGAGGATCTGCTCCATGATCTTTCCGGGCACAGAGGTGAGGCTGACTGGCCTGTAGTTCCCCGGTTCCTCCTTCTTGCCCTTTTTGAAAATGCTTGTGAATAGCCAGTGTACCATCTTTCCCCTCACAGCACAAATCTGCCTCTGGAAGGAGAGCATATCTCATTTCATCCCCAAACTTTGAAATTCTTTGGTTTATCCTTATTCATTTCTTCCCCAACACTTACTGACCAGCTCACTTTTATTCTAAATAATGATTGCTCAGCTATACCTCCTCAGTGTGGAGGCTCTTTGATGACCTTCATTTAGCAGTGATATAATCCTCCTGCTTTTGAGAGGCATTCATGATGACATCCCTTCTGTCAAGAGATGTGGTCATGCCAAGTTATAAAATCAGTACCTATCAAAGGCCAGCCACTAAGCAAGAGACCTAATGCATGACTAGTCAGAATGTACTTTGCCCACATACGTGAGTCTCTAAGTCTTGTGATGCTAACAGATATTTGGGATGTAACCCACAACTGTAAGCTGCAGTGTTTTCTTGGAACAAACCAGACCTAGTAAAGCTGTCTTGGCAAAAATCTAAGATAACAATTGCAGACTTGCTTATGAATGAAAATTATCTGTCTCAGGACATGCATTTATCATATTGTGTGCACTCCGCACATACTTGTGAGGAACAAGCTCACTGTTGAATTTTACAACCAGTTTGTTATAAAATAAAGGCAAAACAGCGCTGGGTGCATAGCAGGTTTGCTAGAGGCACACCATAACAACACAAGTTGAACTTACATAGACGTCAAACATACATATTCATACATTTCCCCAGTATGCTCCCACCCCTCTCCATCAGGGCTGGGACAAAACCTGCACTTTTGACCCGGCCAGTCTTCAGACATCTTGGCGCCTTACGCTTCTCTCCCAATACACAAGGATCGAACCTCACCGTCCCCAGCAATTCCCCTTGCGAAAGCTAAATATAACAATTTCTCACATACTGTAGTAACTAGTTGGGATGGTGAGAAAATGTGTGACATTGCAAGGAAGAAGGGCAGCATCACAAGAATTGAAGACACTGTTCAGCTTCTCTCCAGCGGTCTCTTGAGCGAGGAACAAGGGTTATTGGGTTTGTCTCACCATCAACTTCTGGACAGGATTACACGTGCCTCTGGCATGGTTTGTATATGCTTAGTAAATTACTCTCCTGGGTCCTGGTTCATGCAAAAGAGAGAGTTGAGTTGACACTGGGACAGGAGGGCTGTGTTTCTCCTTTACACTGGAAGTGAGCAGGTCCATTGTGTACCAGCTCATCAGCCCTAGCAGAACATGTGGGGCCAGGCTGGCTGATTTGTTGTCCAGTGGCACAGACAATAAACTCCCAAGTATGTCCCTCACTTCACACTGAATGTTACAAAGGCAACTAATACATACATATAAAATTATATTTGAATGCTGGGCCTTATGGTGTATTTCCTTGTGTGTGTGATATCTATCTATGACCTAAATTGACTCTTCCACCTTCCACATAATTAATGAAGTTGAAATTACTTAAGTACAAAGTCAAGTCATATTACTGAAATGGTTCGTGTTGTTATTAACATGTGATCTCATCTGCATAATGAAAGTGGATGGCTTTAGAATGTTTAAGCTTTTTTATTTTAGATTTAATTGTCATTGTGTCTTTTGTTATTAACTTTAAAAGGTTACAAGAATAATGTATATGAACTTTTGGAATGATTGATCTAAAATTAGAAGCCAGAGCAAACTAAGTACCATGTACTGATGTGATCTGGCATTGATGAAAGACAATAATGGTTTCAAGACTCATATATTTAGCCTTAAGCTTATTTCTAAGTCTGATGTTAGTCTAAAAGCTTAAGCTATGAGATAGACATGTCTTATGTAGGATTCACAGAAGTTTCATGCATACAGACTGTTGAGTCATCTTGGAAATAACATAGAAAGCAGGTAAGTTTTGCTTAGACTTACTTTAACAGTGCAATTGGGGACAAGGATTTGACTTAGTCTGAACACTCGTATGTTAAAAAGTGACTTTTAAAGGTGAAGTCAGTGAGCGCTCAGCTGTTAGTGGAAATGTGGCAATTAAAGAAGCAGGTAGTTTACAATATATAACTATTTGTGCTCAATCTCCAGGTGAGGTGTGTGCATGTTTTTGCACATCCTAACTTCTTTAGACTGTTTTATAGTGTCACCTCCTGAGTGTAATGCCTTTCAAAAAGGTCTTCTAGTCCTAAATGGGCTGCAGCAGGTCTGTGCCGGCCCCTCAGTAAATTGCTAATAATTTAGAGGCAAAATTTTCATGTCTTTTTCTGGAACATTTTCTAAAAGACACAGAAAGAATGCAGTAAAAAGCCTACTGATCCCAGGGTACCTGGAGAAGAACCTTTTCTTACTCAGCCTTTTGTAGACTCAGCTCCTCAAGCAGCACTGGCTTAAATTAACTGCAAAGTTTATGTCCAGACTTCTTACAATACTGTGAAAAACTGCTTTTAGTACACCTGGAAAACAAGAACTTACCAGGAAATGGTTTGAAGCAAATAACATTGACATGAGAGGAGCACCATAGTAATTCCTTGAAGGAGTCCAGTGAACTGCCTGTGGTTATCATTTTGCACAGTGTGTATCTGGGATTGCTAAGGGCCTATCATAACATGGAAACTAAATAATTTTTTTTTTAAAGCATAGAATCATAGAAATACAGAATTGTTTCATTGGAAAAGACCTCCAAAATTATCGAGTCCAACCGTTTACTTAACACCACTATAGCCACCATGTCCTGAAGCCCCATGTCTACATGTTTTTTGAACATCTTCAGGGATGGTGACTCCACCACCTCCCTGGGTAGCATATTCCAATGCCTGACCACCCTTGCAGTGAAGAAATCTTTCCTAATATCCAACTTAATTTCAAGCCATTTCCTCTCATTCTGTCACTTGATACTATGGAGAAGAGATCTCCTTTCAGGGAGTTGTAGAGAGCAACGAGTTTTCCCTTCCGCTTCCTCTTTTCCAGACTAAATGATTCCACTTCCCTCAGCCACTCCTCATAAGATGACGATCCCTTCATTGCCCTTCTCGAGACACAAATGAAAAAGGATATACAAAGGTGGAGTACTCAGATCCAGCCTCTGCAGGGAGAGTAGCAGAGGTGGTCAAAGCCTCTCTAGACCTTCATTCTTAACTGACAGCTGCACAGGGCTTTAAGAGGTAGATATTAATTAGAACCTGTTTACTGTTTTTCTCTAAATAAATGGACAGCTTGGAAGGAAAGTGTGTTGGAGTTCAGCACCTGATTTGCCTTTAGCAGCCTATGGATCTGTTTGCCATTCCTGATGGAAGTTATGTATTTTTACATCCTGAAGTTTGCAAGTTCCCATTAAAAGAAATGGCTTCCATGTCTCTAGCATAGTCTGAGCTGAAGAAAACAGCAGTGCAAATTGAATCAAGAGAATTCTTTAAAATTAGCTTGTACAGAAAAAGTAGTTACCAAGTAATTAAACCTAAACTGTCCAAGTGTGCCATATTTTGTATGCACAAGGCTTTAGCTTTCCTAGCAATTATTCAGAGTACAGATGAGACGTTGTAATTCCATTTGCAAGAGCAGATAGGTTTTAAAGTTAGAAAGGAAGATGTTTGAACAGGTATTATTATGAAGATAAATTAAGTATCTACAGTATCAACACAGGCAGCTTCTCTTTGACCCATATTTTCTATACAGTATGGAAAAGCTGCACAGGTGTTCTGACTTGTAGATCTTGCTAAACAAAATCCTCAGCTCCACAGACTCTCTGTGACTTTGAAAATCAGTGATCCAGACCACTGACTGTGTCATCAAAAAGGACAGCATAGATCTAGCACAACTCCTGAGCTTTAGGAGGAGCTACATTTAGAATGAAACTTATAGACAAAGCAGTAATCCCTTGCTGAATAGCCAGTTCTGCAGTTGTTCTGTTCAGGAGCGTTGTAGCTAGGGACAGTTGAAATCTGCTGATGTAGAGCTGATTTGGCATGCTGTAGTACTTTCATCTGTTGTATTCTTGGGTCAGTGTGTCTCTAGTAGGTGTTTTAGACATGGCATAGGATATGCTGCCAGGCTGTATTTCCCTTGCTTTGCTAGGTGGTGTCACAGCACTTCTTATATGCTCCAGCACTTAAAATCACAAAGAACCACATTTTTCTCTTTTCCTTCATGCAAATGTTGGGCTGCCCTTAAGGAAGTTTTTGAATGTGTACCCTGCTAAGGGAGGGAACCTTTAGTGTGCATTAAGCAATAGGCAGAAGAGGTTCAGAAAGGAAGGACTTCTAGCAACCCTCTGAGAATTTGCAGCTTGTGCAGAGAAATTGAGAAGCTACTGAAGTGAGCAGGGCACTAACCCAGCCAAACCTCAGAGGTGCCAATGGGGAAAATTTCCTAAGGACCACAGGTTAAAAAAAGTGTGTCTTGCTGCAAGGCAGAAAGCCAGGGGTGATGAAACCTCCACCTGGAAACATGAGCCCATGCTGCAGAAAAACTAAGTCTCTGTTCCAGTCAGGTCCCCATCACACCTGGCATAAGGTGTAGCTCTTGCTTCATTGGTCCAGTTACACAGTGGAGAGTCAATATATACTCTG
Organism: Picus viridis; assembly: GCA_033816785.1. NCBI lineage: Eukaryota > Metazoa > Chordata > Aves > Piciformes > Picidae > Picus > Picus viridis. Next base: position 19,505,295 of record CM066586.1, on the reverse strand, counting down.
ATGTGGTGCTGCCAAAATTTTATCTGATATGGACAGAAAACTCAATTCAGAGCTGAGAAATCTTAAGCAGTGAAAGTTTTTATTAAAATAGGTAACTTTCCTAAAAGCAGAAAAGTGTTTAGATGAATTGGTGCCTTTGCAAAGAAAGATCTTTCAAGAAAAGTTCTCATTCAGCTCTACTTATGTTCCATATAGTGTAGGAGGATGGTTTTTCAAGATAAGCAATTTTATATCCCAAGCTGGTGGATTTAATAGTCCTTTGACTGTTGTACTTTAAGGTTTGTTCTGGTTTTACAGGTAACTGTTTTAAAACCTAGAAATTACTTGAATATGGAAAGAACAGCTGCTATAGCAAATGTACCCTGTGAAGGAAGCAGCATAAAACATGAGGAGGTCTGAAAACTGAAAAGTTACTTTACTTTTAGGTGTTGCAGACCCAGTAGGAAACCCCCAAACGGGTCCCATTAGCAACCTGTTCATAAAAAAATCCAGTCCATAAAAAGGATGTTTTGGAAAAAAAGTTCAGGCATAGGTTCTGCAATGAATCAGAGACATTGAGTGTTGCATTTATTTTAGGTAAAGGAGAGAGAGAAAACTATTATTATCAAAGATCTGGGCTGGAATTGCAACTTAAGCCTTTCACATGCATTTTGCTACTCAGGTGAGTTTTGAAAGCTAATATAGTCACACTGTGTAAATGCACAGTTTTAGGAACGGTCCTGTTCTCCACTCAAAATCTATTACGGGAATGGAGGACAATTATGAGTAAACACCATGCAGAAACAATTGGGCTGCAAACTGATTAGCTTTAATATTCATTTATATGAACTGGAACCTTATTTTTATATCTAATAGTTCTTGTACTAAATTCTAAGAGAAGGAGGTTTTTTTTGGTTATCTTTTGGCCTCAGAAAATACTGCACAGCTGAGCTTCAGTTAGGTTTTACTTAGAAGAAAAGCATAAAGCCTTGCCTCTTTACATTAGCTTATAAACTACACCAGCTCCTAAATAGAATCGTAGAATCATAGAATCAGTCAGGGTTGGAAGGGACCACAAGGATCATCTAGTTCCAACCCCCCTGCCATGGGCAGGGACACCCTACACTAGATCACGCTGGCCAGAGCCTCGTCCAGCCTGGTCATAAACACCTCCAGGGACGGGGCCTCAGCCACCTCCCTGGATAACCCATTCCATGGCTTCACCACTCTCATGGTGAAGAACCTCTTCCTCACATCTAGCCTGAATCTCCCCATTTCCAGCTTCATTCCGTTCCCCCTAGTCCTATCACTACCTGAGATCCTGAGAAGTCCCTCCCCAGCCTTCCTGTAGGCCCCCTTCAGATACTGGAAGGCCACAATGAGGTCACCTCGGAGCCTTCTCTTCTCCAGACTGAACAGCCCCAACTCCTTCAGTCTGTCCTCATAGGAGAGGTGCTCCAGCCCTCTGATCATCCTCGTGGCCCTTCTCTGGACACGCTCCAGCACGTCCACATCTCTCCTGTAATAGAGGCTCCAGAACTGGACACAGTACTCCAGGTGGGGTCTCACCAGAGCTGAGTAGAGGGGAAGAAGCACCTCCCTTGACCTGCTGGTCACACTTCTCCTGATGCAGCCCAGGATCTGATTGGCTTTCCGGGCTGCAAGTGCACATTGAGAGCTCATGTTGAGCTTCTCGTCCACCAGCACTTCTTGTTGACTTCAGTGGGAATCTCAGGTGGGGGAAGCTCTATTTTCATGTCTTCTACAGTCGGTTACACAGTACCTGATATGTTTTCCCATTCTATTTTAAATGAGAGATTCTATTAGTTTGATGCACTTCAAGCAGAGTTTGCAGGCACCTAATCATAGATGTACATTGCATAAAGTAATTGATTGTGCATTTTAGGAGATACACTGGAAGCAAAACCAAGGAAAATGAAGAAATGGATGTCAGTAACAGCATCAAGGGACCTACCTCATCATTTTAGCTTCTTTTTTCCTTTGAAATAGTGGGGCACCCTGGATGTGGGTAGGCAGCTATGATGCTTCAGTGGTTCTGCCTAGGGTTTCATTAATCACTGGAAACTGATACTAGGTCTATTTAACATCTATTCCAAATGCTTTGCTTTGGTACTACTGACTGACCCACCCACATATGGAGCATTAAAACAGGGTCCAGAGAAGATTCTTTCCCCATCTTGCACTGTGGTAAGTTTGTGGTGTGGTGGAATCTGGCAAAGTCAGAGACCACCAACACTACTGCTGAATGAAATGAAATTCTACAGAATTATCTAATTACTGCAAGAGTAATGAAGATAATGGTTGTCCCAGAAGACATGTAAAAGACATATATAAAAGTATCTCTGCATTTGTTAAAAACCCCCTTAACAAACAACAACCAAACCAAAATTCCCACAAAAACCCCAAATCACAACAATCTTATGGAATGATAAGTAAACAGGTAAAAAACTTAATGAGTGTCATGGAAGGGTTGCTATGGAAGCAAGAAAAGGAATGATGAAAAATGTCTTTTAGGTGATAGGTCAAAAAGCTTAGGTCAAAAATCAGATAATTTTTATTGTAACCAAACAAATATTAGGGGATTATTTTTATCTTCATTTTCTGTGGAAAAGTTCAAGAGCAAATGAAGTATCTGCTGTATTAAATAAATGCATACCCTTTCTATAAATCTGTAGCTGAATTTATGCCAAGGAAACGAAACTGCTGAGCAGAAAAAATGTCTATAATTAATAAAAAATAATGAAATTAAGTCACGGTTGCAAGGATGTGCTGAATTGAAAACTGAGGTATTGTTCACTTCTCTCAGCATGTGCTCTGTAAAGAGATACTGATTTAAATGGTCAAGTATACCATGTGAGGGGTACCTCATGAAAGATACGCTTTCTGTGGCAGTAAATCTTTTCCCTGCAGTTTGCTGGCTGAGATGTCTGGTAGCAGAAAATTGTGGTGTGGCTTCTAAAGATGAGATGCTGTACAGTGAAGTTATACCTTAGCAAATCTGTAATCTACACTGGGATTTTCATCAGGATATATCATGTGCTCATTTGATATGCCATAACGAGAACACCAGGAAGAATGGTGGAAGAAAAAAATCAGGCAATCCATAATGCTGCTGCTAAAGCAGTGCTATCTTAGAGCTGCAAGCACGAGTGCTTGTGTGGCAGGATTTATGAGCTGTTATGTATTCTGTTATTGTTTTGTGCCTTTATTTTGCAGAGCACAGTGGCCATAAATTGGCTTAAAGCATCCAGAGCTTATGGCTGTATTTGCTGACAAGTTTTAATTTTGAATCATGGTCTTGTTGTATTTGCCAGCATTTTCAAAGACTTATTGGAGGAGTTCGGGATGTTGTGGGGGAAGACAGTTCCCAGTAAAGGGCAGCCTGGTAATGTGAGGGAAGGAAACCACTTTTTTTTTTTTTTAACTCACAGACCATTTTCATTATTTACTCATTTAGTTGCCATGTTTGTTGACAGAGAAGCATGACATATAATTAACATATATAATTAATATGGATTTGAGGTGTCCTGGATTGCAAAGGGAAAAAAAAAAAAAAGAAAAGAAAGAAAGAAACGATGCAAGGTAGCTGGCATAGTTGGTACGGTTCTGTGAAGGAGCAGTACTCTTTTTACTGTTCCCAAGAGCATGATCCTAACAGAGAAAAAAATGATAGTTCTAATGCAGTCGGGTAGTTTTCCTCAGACCCAGTGGGAAAAATACGAGTGAAACTGGCAAGAATTTAACTATTTCATAATATTTCACTTCCTTTTTCAGAATTGTAAAAAACCATGTTTAGAAAGAATGGCACCTGGAGTTTTGAGGTGGACTTTGTCTAAGCAGTCGTTAAATGTCTGCACACAGAATCCTCTACCTGGAGGCCTTTGCATAAGGCTGTTGCAGAACAGACATTTTGGTAATGAGATGAGACTTATTATGAGACTGAAATTAATTTCTTTGTTAAATTTATCTATGTAGAGCACTTATAAAATTGCTTACAGCAATCAAGATCCTTGTAGCTTGCCAGTTTTTAACAGATAAGCGGTTTTGAAATAATTATTTTCCAATAGTGTCATTGAAGTTGAGAACATTTTTGTTCCTCCTACTCTTTCAGCTTTCTTTTTAACTAAGGAGTTGGGGGGAGCAGATTTCTAGAAATGTGGAATGAGCAGGCTGTGAATACCAAGTGTGAATTTTGTAATTCTTTCAAGTGCTCCCATGAGATATTGCAACACTTCAGCAGTACAACTTCTGTACTGTTCTGTGCTATTTTTAGTGACATTTAAGGTATGTTGCAGCCTGTATCCATGCTGCTGTTCAGTAAATCTGTCCTTGTATTATATGAAAATATATGCATGCATCTTTCTATGTAGCTGGGGAAGGTCTGTGTTCTAAATTAAAATTATGTAAAACTAATCACTGGACATAGTAAAATGCATGTCACACCTCTAATCAAGATCATAGTACCTAAATATAAACTTACTGTGGAAAGAGAAGGGAATGTAAGAAGCAGATTTGCCTCTCCTTGGGGTTATCCTATAGTTTTTAAACCAACATCCTGTGTCAGTTGCTGCACAGGGCATAGGGACACTTGGAGCTGCTGAAACAGCCCCTGTGCTGCTACTGTTAGAGACTTGCCGTAGGCACTGGGGAGGAGGCAGAGGAGGACTTCATCTGCTGTTGGCAGACTTTATAAAAGTCCAGAGAGTGTCATACACGATCTGTCTCTCTGCAAATGGGAGAAGATGCAGACAGGGGAAAGAGGGAGAGAAAAGATGCTTGCAAAGACAAAGGCTGGAGTATTTCTCTGGTGGAGAAAGTTGTTCCCCAAAGATGTGGAGAGCATGTCTGTGTGCATGACAGGAAGGAGAGCAGATCTTGCTGCGGCTGCTGGCTAGGCAGAGTGCTTACTGCTCTGTGGGGGAAAGAAGAGATTAAAAAAATTATTAAATAAAAAGCTAATTAGGACACTTTGTATGCCAGAGTAGTACATGTTGTCCAGGCCACCAGGAGATGTGATCTGACTGCATCTTACTTGTTTAGAATGGTGGGAGTGTAGTCACCGCAAATTAAAATGTTACTCCAATCTGGATTCTATTTCTGTCAGTTACACACCTAGTGTATGGTTTTACTTTCTTTTCTCTCTGTGTTTACAAAGGAGAATTACTGGTAAGTTAGAAAAATTACATGGGCAGCCTGTTGTACTCTAAAACTACTAAGTTTCTGAAATATGTCCTTCAAGCATGAATAAAATGGGTTTATGAGAAGAAAAGAATTTCAGGTAATATGTAGTACTGATTGCTTACATGGGGTTGCAAACAAAGCAAATGAAATAAATTTACTATCCTGTTCTCTTTTTCTCTTGTTTAGTTAAGAATGCTTTGGATTATTTGCATCTTTCAGAAGCAGTGACACAGAGTGGTAGTTGACAGGATAGTAATAGAAAGAAAAAGAATTTAGGAATTTTATTATTGATGCAAATGTATGGAAGCACTTTTTTGTTAGTTTTTGTGTTTCATTGACTGAGACAGCAAGGACAGGCTTCTTTACCTTATGACCCTAGAACTTTTTGGGATTGCTTTAAAAGAAGTTTTCCAGAAGAAAGATTTCTATGTGAATCCTTCACCATACAATCATAATTCAGCCATACTTTTCAAATTAGAAATCTGTAAAGTCATAAGTGGGCCAAAAAACATGATATGCACCAGAGAAGGAGTTGGAGCAGACACCAGCCAACATGATGTAGTTTTGAACACCTTAAGTTGACTGGCAAATTTCTTGATATTTTATCTTTCAGGATTAAATCCAGGAGCACCTGTGGATACCTAGGATACAGGAGTGTTCATCTTCTGTCTTAGTGCTCCCTTAGCTAAGGGAGCTCCTGGCTATAACCTCCTTTCAGGGAGTTGTAGACTGCAATAAGGTCTCCCTGAGCCTCCTCCAGGCTAAGCAATCCCAGCTCCCTCAGCCGCTCCTCACAGGGCTTGTGCTCAAGGCCTCTCACCAGCCTCGTTGCCCTTCTCTGAACATGTTCAAGAGTCTCGATGTCCTTCTTAAATTGAGGGGCCCAAAACTGGACACAGGACTCAAGGTGTGGCCTAACCAGTGCTGAGTACAGGGACACAATGACTTCCCTGCTCCTGCTAGCCACACTATTCTTGATGCAGGCCAGGATGCCATTGGTCTTCTTGGCCACCTGGGTACACTGCAGGCTCATGTTCAGCTGGCTGTCAGTCAGGTCCCTCTCTGCCTGGCTGCTCTCCAGCCACTCTGTCCCCAGCCTGTAGCACTGCATGGGGTTGTTGTGGCCAAAGTGCAGCTCCCGGCACTTGGACTTGTTGAATGCCATCATGCTGGCCTCTGCCCATCTGTCCAGCCTGTCAAGGTCCCTCTGCAGAGCTCTCCTACCCTCTAATTGATCAGCATCTGCTCCCAACTTGGTGTCATCTGCAAATTTACTAATGAATGACTCAATCCCCTCATCTAGATCATCAATAAAGATATTGAACAGGATGGGGCCCAGCACTGATCCCTGGAGAACACCACTAGTGACTGGCTGCCAGCTGGATGTGGCACCATTCAGCACCACTCTCCGGGCTCAGCCCTCCACCCAGTTCCTAACCCAGCACAGAGTGCTGCTGTCCAAGCCATGGGCTGACAGCTTGGCCAGGAGTTTGCTGTGGGGGACGGTATCAAAGGCCTTGCTGAAGTCCAGGTAGACTACATCCACAGGCCTCCCCACATCCATCAGGCGGGTCACCTGATCATAGAAGGAGATCAGATTGGTCAGGTAGGACCTTCCCTTCCTGAATCCATGCTGGCTGGACCTGAGCCCTTGGCTATCCTTCAGGTGCACAGTGATTGCCCCCAAGATGATCTGCTCTGTAATTTTCCCTGGCACTGAGGTCAGGCTGACAGGCCTGTAGTGTCCAGATTCATCGAACCGGCCCTTATGGTGGCTGGGCATCACATTGGCCAGTTTCCAGTCATCTGGGATCTCTCCAGTGAGCCAGGACTGGTGGAAAATGATGGGGAGCAGCCCGGCCAGCTCATCTACCAGCTCTCTCAGCACCCTAGGGTAGATCTTATCCGGTCCCATGGACTGGAGATGATGTCATGGACAAGAGATGAGAAGTGAACTGCTCAAAGAACAGCCAGTGGCTCTGCCTTTGGTGGGGCTGCTCAGGAGGCTTGTCTCAGTGACACCAAAGGTACAGAGATGGCACCTGGCAGGACACCTTCCTTGTAGAAGGGAGATGGGAAAGAAAATCAGTGCTGGGAAGGTGCAGAGCCTGAAGGGCAAGCAAAGGTCTTAAGAGTGGCTTTGGAGGGAAGTTAGCAGATGACAGGGATTCACGAGCGGTTGGCTCTGGTGGAGATGCGCTGTGTGCTTAGTGGGGCTTGGGAATTTATGATGGAAGACATGGCATGCAAAAGGGTAGCACAGGAAAAGAACAGGCTTCAGTACACCTGAACAGGTAACTGCAGTGATGATGTCACATTTTCTGGGCAAATTAGGCTGCAGAAACTGGCTGTTGAAAAGCAAATTTCCAGGCATGTGAGAGGTTTTAAGTTAAAAAGTATATCAAAGTAGGGCTACATCTAAAATCTCCTCTTGTCTCCAGTACTGTTTGTGCAGTAGTGATATACAATATGAGACAAACTGCTTATAGGTCACCTTGGGGATTTGCAAGTGCCTCTGGTCCTTGTGTGTGCTCCTAGTTACCATGGCTTGGGAATTCAGCAGGAGTGCTAAGACTACCATATGTCCTGTTTCTGGCAAGCTGTGTCTTGTTGATCACTTCCTTAGTCAGAGCAATAAAAACAAGTAGGAATTGCAGATGTAGGCAGTTAGGTTTCAGCCTGACCATAAGACTTTCTCAGCTGTAAGAATAATTTCAGAAGAGCAGACTAAGGGAAATAGTTTTTGCTTAACATGTTGTGGCATCTCATCAGTCACCAGACAACACACAATTTTATAAACTGTTGCACTTTGCATGGGTATAAATAGATTATAACTGATAACCCATAAAAAATTAATGGTTTGTTGTTAAGTGTTTTAGTGGAATAAAAAATATCACAGTAATGAAAAAGCTGACATTTTATGGACTGATAAAGCAATAGATTCATCCAGTGAATGTTAGCAGAATGCCTGTGTGTACTCTTGGCTATTTATAACAGGCTTATCATCAGAAGATGACAAATGTTACAGGATAAGGATAAGCAAAAATTGAGGATAACGAAAAATCCAGGAAATTGAATTGGGGGTATGTGAATTGGTAAGAGATGGAAGGAAAACAGTATTATCTAAAAAAATGCTTGAAAGTCAGTACTTTGCCAGATCTGGATTCCTGGATGCTCTTGATCTTGTCATGCAAAATCCTCTCAACATAGAGTCGCGTAGTCAGAACAAGGATCTGAGCCTGTGCTGTTTGACAGGGGTTTGCTCTTTGCTGTATTTACTTCAAGTTATGATAGAATTTTTTTAAGATCCTGACAGTAATTTGATTTTCATTAATTCCATTTTCCTCTGCCATACAGGAGGGGTGTAACCATTTCTTCATGACAGAAAGACTCAAAGAGGAAGTCAAACAACCCATCACCTAATCGATATCGGTAAGTGAATGTCTTTGAGTAACTGATCCGCATCCTCCACAAGACTTTTTCTTTGTGGCCTCATGTAATAATGAGTGGTCAGCAGAGCAGAACTGGTCTAAACAGAAAATCAAGGTCTCTGGTAAGAATGAACCTTTTTCAAATGTAAATTAGAAAATAGTGGAAGAGATGGTTATTTATTTATTTTTAATTAGATGCAACTTCCTTTCTAAATCAGCACCAATACTTACTTAAATTAGCAAACACAGTAAACACTGGAATTAATAATGACATCATATAACTAAACCATGGCTAGTTGTCTCTGTCCCCCTTTGTTATTTTTAAGTGCCTGTTTACCAAATTCAAAGTAAAGTCTCATTAATAATTAAATACTTAACTTTCTTTAGAGAGAAAAATAACATAAACTCTCTATTTTCTTAGGTAATTCATGGTTATGAATTGAATGACTTGCTTAAAATCAATGTTAATAAATATTGTATAGGATTCTTTTCCAGCCACCCCATAAATACTAAGCTGATTGAACAAAACAGAGAATGTATTAATGGAAGTATATCTTTAGGTGGTGATAAGATTTTTACGTGCATGTTCCAATTTATGTGAAATTGATTTCACGCTTCCAGTGGCAAATGAAGCCTTGTATCAATCAACTGAACACATACACACAAGCAGGTGAGCACTTAAACACAACTTTCCTCTCTTGCTCACTTGTTGCTCAAGGCCCCTGTTGTAAGGGCCTGTCTCACACTCTTTTACCATTTGCACAGTCCTGCACGTCAGTGTGGGATAAGCACCCACATTTTGGAGGGCTCCTTCTACATTATTGCATTGAGTACTCTTGTTGTGCTGATTCTGGTCTGCATGTGTGCCCCCCCCCCCCCCCCGTAAGGGTGGTAACTTGCCAAATTGAGGCAGAAAAGGCGCGGCAAAGTTACTGTTGGTTGAGTTGGAAGCAACTTGAGTTGTGTAACTGAGTTGGAAGCAAATTATTTTATAAGGGCAGGAGGAAGGATAAAACTACAATGTTTTTTATGACACTGGAAGTAAGCAAGCCTGTGTGGCCCAGCCATTTTGCCCACTCCACTAAGTCTGTTGTTACACCATGTCCCTAAGCACCAGGTCCACATGGCCCTTAAACACATCCAGGAATGGCAACTCAACCACCTCCCTGTGCATCCCATTCCAGTGCCTGGCAATCCTTTCTATGAAAAAAAAATTACCTAATGTCCAGTCTAAACCTCCTCTGGCACAGCTGGAGGCCACTCCCTCTCATTCTATTGTTAGTTACTTGTGAGAATAGACCAGTGCCTACAACCTCCTTCCAGGTAGTTGTAGAGAGCAATAAGGTCTCCCCTCAGCCTCTTCTTTTGTATTTCTAAACAGTCCCACTTCATCTCAGCCCTCCTCACAGGACTTGTGCTCCAGGCCCCGCACCAGCTTAGCAGCCCTTCTCTGTACCCGCTCCAGTGCCTCAATGCCTTTCCTGTACTGCGGTGACCAAAACTGAACACAGTACTTGAGGTATGGCCTCACCAATGCTGAGTACAGAGGGACAATCACCTCCCTGGTCCTGCTGGCCAAACTCTAATATAGGCCAGGATGCCCTTGGCCCCCTGGGCACACTGCTGGTTCATATTCATCCTCTTGTCCACCAGTACCCCCAGGTCCTTTTCCACCACACAGCTCTCTAGCCATTCTTCCCCAAGCTTGTAGCATTGCATGGGGTTATTGTGACCCAGGGGCAGGACCTGGCACTTGGCCTTGTTGAAGCTTATACAGTTGACCTCGGCCCATCAGTTCAACCTATACAGGTCCCCCTGTAAAGCCAACCTACCCTCAAGCAGATCAACACTAGTACCTAATTTCATGTAATTGGAAAACTTACTGAGGGTGCCCTCGATCTCATCCAAATCATTGATAAAGAAATTGAAAAGGACTGGTCCCAGTGCTGACCCCTGGGGAGGACCACTTGTGACTGGCCTCCAGGTGGATTTTACTCCACTGACCACCACTCTCTGGGCCCAGACATCCAGCCAGTGCTTTACCCAAAAGAACATGTACCCATCTAAATCACAAGCAGGCAGTTTTCTAATAAGAATGCCATGAGGAATCCTGGCTGGGGAATTTCATAATCCCTGAAGTTTGTATCATCAAGGCTATTAAGGCTAAATTCTCAGTTAATGAAAATCTGGACAGATCAAGTACAAAATTATGGATCAATGATCCATAATCTTGTTTTTAAGCATCCCATGTAACTTATGTTTGTTACATTAGGAATAAAAGATGCTGTGAATCTGTTCTGGAAGTTCTTTTCCCTTCTTTTTGTTCTCATCCTCACTCCTCCAAAAAATCAAGTAGTACTATATAAGGAATAAACTGAATAGAAAATTGAGTAAGTAGGCTTTTGTCAGCCATGTATGCATAGATCCTACTACTTTACCCACTTCTGTTTCACATTTGCATCAGTGTAAAACTAAATGCAAGGAAAATTATTCCTAATTAGCACTGATGAGCAGCAAGTGAAATCTGTGTAACAGCCTGTGCTGTCAAGGAAGGAAAACTCACACGTGACAGCCTTTGAAGCCGGATACAGTCCATCTTCTGGAACATGCATCAGCTTTCCTTAGAGAAAATAAAACAAATATTCCAGTTTCTTAGATAACCTATATTTACAGTCGAAGGTGTGAGATATCACCAAGAAAGGCGGTAACGGCTGGTGGGCTTTTTTGTTTGGTTTATTTTTGTTTGGTTGGTTTTGTGCTTGGTTTAGCTTTTATTTTTGTTTGTTAATTAAAGAGAAAGTGAGAAAAAAAATGTGAATCCCTTGCGATGGGACCTGTGCTGCTTATCACTGGGGCCTGTTTTCAGATGTGGGATAGGAGTAAGTACCATCTCTGAAGCAGTGGATATAACTGAAGTGTCAGGTGATGCATCATGGATGAAGAAGGAATTTCTGTGTTTTAGCTGCAGTGATCCTGAAGCTCTGAGAAGGAGGTGAAGTGTTAATACGAGGTATGAAAGGAACAGTTTTACTGAGAGCTGCTAAACAATGCAGTATGCAAGGAAGGCAATAAATTGTATATGGTAATGAACAGATTTACAGACTTGGAAAATGGTGAAGAAGAAAAATGCATTGAGGTTAAAAGCAAGCAATGAGTTTCTGGACAGGTGTGAACATACATCCTGCACAGGGGACAATGAGATTGGGAGCCCACATGAGTGCCTGCTATAAAACCAATCTCTCTGACTTGGAAACCTTTTGGAAGTGACATCAGGCTTAATTATGTGAATGCTCTGGCTGTTCTATTTGAAAGTTTCAGCACAATTTGTAAAACACTTACTCCAGAAATCACTTCAGACATGAAATGTCCCCAAATCTCACTGGTCTGTGAATTTTAAGTGTGCCAGGCAGTGCTGAACAGAGCGTTAACTGAAAAGAGGGCTGTTCAAAGAAAAACATTTGTAGGGAAAGTGCAGTGAAAAATAGTGGACTTGATAGTGTCTGCTTTCAGAACATGGTTCTGAAATTAAATAGAGTGGATTCACACCCCTGGTACTGCTGATCATGAGTTCCCTTCCTGCACTGCTCTGATTTTTGCCTTATAGGTTTTTTTTTAAAAGGAATCTTGAGTAATTTGCTGTATGAAGGTGGACAACCTTAAACATTTATTGCTCAGAAGATAATCTCAGTCTTTGAAGAAGCAGCAGCACATGGTATAGAACTATCAATTCCAGAAAGACTTGAGTCACTGGTAGTAAAGACAATGGACAGAGTAGAGCCACAGAGGAAGCCCAAATAGGAGCCAGTGAGCAATGCAAGCTGTAAGAACTCAGTTATAAAGACCAGAGTAGAGTAAAACCAGAGTTATGAAAAACAGCAGTGAAGGTCTCTATTGGAGATTTGGTTTAATGCATATTCACTTTGGTGAGCCAGGGTTGTATCTGTGCTTGCTAGTACAAGAGCCAAAAGACTGAGTGAGAGTATTCAGAGGTGGGAAACAGAACACTCTGAGACAGCATCATAGTAATATGGTATTATCCCACTGGAATAACCTTATGGTGGCAAAGTTTTGTTAGAAGTAACAGTGTATTCATTGTTTCCTAATTCTATACAGATGTTTCTCCTCAAAACATTGCCTACCAATTGCTACTTGTCTATTATTTCTTGACCCGGAATATTCCCCAGGGTTACTCTTACCTTTCCATAGGTAAAAGCAGATCCCATTTCTGATCCAAAGTATCATATTACTGATTTGGATCATCTTTAGTCTAATCTCTTTCCAGTCTTTAACTGAAAGCTCTCAAGGACAAACAGTTTTCTTAAACACTAATTATCATATAGTTCTTAATCGTTATTACTAATTTCATAATTTTCAAGCATGGACTTTCTCAGCACCTCTATGCAGAGGTCAGTAAGAGAACTGCAGGATGACTGCTCACTAAAATGGAGCATTTCCATGGTTTCCTTTTTCAAAGCACAAATTGAAGATAAAACAGAAATTATGTCTTTATTTTCTTGCATTGCCACTGTGTGAGATGCCTGAAGCTGATGAGGGAATTTCTAGCTACCTGTCTGTCATTATAGTCCTACTAGTTAGGAACGTATCTTTATATTTGGACAGAGGATTGCCTTTTCCTTTAAAAAACAGAGTGGCAAGTTCTGTTACAATGTTAATTTATACAGATGCCTCTGAAGAATAAAATGCTTTACTATATCTTAGGTTTCATAATGTATAGGATTTTGATTTGGAATTTCACATTCGATTCTTCATCTTTTGTGTGTGTGTGTGTTTTTATGTGATGCAAGTTAACATTACTTGTTTCAGATGAAACTGAATTTCAAGTGACTTGCCCTCCTCTACTATAGATTTGCTATCTTTTCATATGTGCAAGCTTGAAAAATTACAAAATTTGGGGTTTTCTGAAGCAAAGAAGAAACTATTTTGTTTTGACTGAATGTTGGTCATGTTTTGGAGTAGGTTTGGTGTATTTTCCATTGTAAGCATAAACTGGGAAATACCACACAGGGATGTAACAGCCTGCCTATGAAATGCATATAGTACATAGATACAGTGGTGTCATGTAGCTGAGAAGCTGACAGTTGAAGTTTTGGACAGCTATGTTCTCTGTCTTACATGCTGTTTGAGTTTTGGATCTGTGATTAAGGAGTGCTATCACTCCTATATGCAAAGTCAGAACATTGCTATCTAAATGATGTGTGTGCTGTCACATAAAGTTTTGGAAAGCTGCAAAACAAGAATCACTGACTTAATGCATCTCTGTGAGACATAGCAAAGAACAGATGTTCAAAGCAGATTGTCATTTGATCTATGTTCCTGTGAAGCACTCCCACATCATTAGATGGGCTAATGCTGCATTTGTTGAAGACAGGGAAAGGTAAAATTAGAAATGGCTTGAAATGATACTTCAGTCAATTTAAACATTTTCTTCAGGTGGTTTAGCCTCCATTTTGACAAAAAAAGCCTATAATAAGAAACAAAACTAAGTTCCATATCATTTGATAGGGAAAACCTTGTGAAAAATTTTGTCCTCCAAAGATCACTCCCAAGAATGAAATTAAGATCTCACTTAAAATAACAGAACCGTGTAGCAGGAAGGAATATTAATGCCAGTTTGAAACTTACTAGAAAGAATCCTGAAACAAATGACAGGAAAAAGTCTATTAGCATACACTGCTAACTAAAGTATCATTTCTGTGAGTAGCTTATGAAAACCCCTGGCAGGCAATAGTAAAGTGATGCATGTGCCTTTGCAAGAAATGTCCATGTTTAGCATGATTTAAGAAAAGAAGACAATGAGATTGGAGCAATCATTTTACTAGTTATGATTTAAGAAATGTCAGTGCTGAGTGACATTATCCAAATCATTTACTCCTCTGTATTACGTGGGATTGGAATTTTCTGTAGAAAAATCCTCTCCTCTTCATGTTCACTCAGTACTGCTTGATTTCTCCTGGTTTATGAAGAAAATAGGCATTAAAAAAGTTACAAAATGTCAGGTAGCTGGTTACCAACATATTCTGCAATACTGATTTGACTGTGGAAAGCACTAAAAGCATAATGTGTCCTGAGCAATCTGGTCAATCCCTTATCTCCTCTGAGGTGAGACCAGCATCCTCCTGAGGTCCCTTTCCAGCCAAAATATCCTGTGGTGCTAAGGATATTTGCATTAACATTAGGATAAGACCATTATGTTCAAATACCCTGGAGATACTGAGCAAGGAAAGCAAACTGGTACAACTTCCTGGCCAGGCTTGCTGTAGCACCCTTTTTCCTCAAAGTATTGTGTCACCATTTCCCTCTTCTAAAGTCAGAAGCAACATGCCATAGCATAAGTGGCTCACACCGAGGCAGGCTAACAAATTCTGTGGTGTGTGTTTGACAACAGAGTGCAGCGTTCTGGTGTTTCACCTGTATGCCATATAGTCATGCTTATGCCACCAGCTGAATTATTTACCTTATTTCTTTTGCCTCAGAGCTGAGACAGTGATTAGGTGTTTGTATTAACTAGTGAAAAATCAAATAAGAATTTCCCAAGTTAATGCAACTTTGCTCACAGCAGTGGTGTCAGTCCAGAGCTGTATTTCAGAACCCACTTGTGGAGAAATTCTCCACTTGACTTTGAAATGCTGAATGAGGCTTTCATTTCCTAGAAAACTTACTGATTTGAAGCAAAGGTAACTTAAAATGTATTGAGATAAGTTTCATTTTGTAGCATCTATTGTTAGATGACATTAAAATGCCACAGGAAATAATCCTATCTGAAAACTTTAATATAATTTATTTGTGAATTTCATGAAATGGCACTTCTGTGTTTTGAATTGGGAAAACATCATGGGTTATTGGTATTCAAGCAAGTACACCAAGTGTCACATCCTCTCTTTAAATTAATACTTGATAAAGTCATGAGAAGTGCTTCTTAATCTGGACTCACCTTGTATATTAATTAGAATTTGCTCTCAGCTCTTCTCATAATGCTTATGATGAAACAAATCATTTTTCCAGGCCAGATGGTGCCTTTTGTTTGGTTAACTGACAGAGGATCCCTGCTATATAGGAATAGTTATTCAAATAATTAATTTGTCATTTATTTGACCAAGCTCAGAAAAGCAAACAAAAGAACATCTACCAAAAATCTGCCTGAAATGTTGAAAATGGTTTATGGACCCGTTGAATTAGATTAAAATAATTTTGTTCTTGTTGATTTGTACCTTACTGTGGAGACTTCTCTGGCTTCAGTGGCATCATTTATGGAGCAGAATGACATTCCAAAGCGTAGGAAGAGTGGTGGAGCATTGCCATTGGCCAGCCTCACTACAGCCAGTGGTTTTAGCTTTTGTTTGCTTGGAGACAAATACAGCAGTGTGCCTTCCTTCTCCCTTGTTAATAGAGAACTTAGCAGTCTGTAACATGAGAGCCTTTGACTGGGAACAAATGCAGGAGATGAGTTTCCTCTCCAAGAATGATACACAGTACTAGCCCAGAGTAATAGATCTTTCTGCATGGTGAGACTTTACCAAAGCTGATCTGATTCTGCAGACCTATTGCTAAGTCTCTGTAAGATGGTGCTCTTTAAAAGGCAAATTATGCATTATAATTTACTTTTCATTTCATCCCTCTGGAAGCTTTAAGTACTGTAATGTATTGTCAGTATTTCAAGGGAGAAGCTGTGAGGCTAATGCAGAAAAGTGCCATAGGAGTTTGAAATTTATTTTATCTCTACAAAGACTGAAAAATACCCAACCAATCAATGCCCCCACCCCTACCCCCCAAAAAAAAAAAAAACCAAAACCAACAACAAGAAACAAGCTCCAAAGCAACAACAACAATTAAAACAAAAATAAAACCAAACAAAAATACCCCCAAACAAGAAAAATACTCAACCCAGACCCTTAACTCAACCCAGACCCCTTGGTGTTCGTCCAAAACAGTTGGCTTGTGCATGCTTACATTGTAGTTTCAACCTCCTTTCTTTCTTTCAATTGCTATGTGAATATTGTACTTGTAGTATTAAATGTAAGCCAAAGAGGAAAGCTGTTTCATTTCACTGCTGCATAGAAAACATTTATAGGAGTTGGAGGTGACAAACTTCTGAGGGACTTAGTTTCTTCATTAAACTGCAAGTTAATGCATCATGCATTGCAGTGCTTTGTTAGAGGCAGTGTCATGTTCTGTTTCCTATGCATTATTTCTGGTAGTACTTCTGAGAAAGGTACCTCTCCTAATTTCTGCTCCTGAAGGGGGAGATCCTTACACACTGTGTGGATCTTCAGTACAAAGAACAAAAGAGTGCTTTAAGCTAACACCTGCTTAATCAAGTTGTGAGTTTTATTAACATTTGCATGTTTTCAGGGTAAAATATATTCTATGTGTGGGTTGAGAGACAGGAGGACAAGTGTTCTGGGCCATTATATGAACAGTCTTTTAACTTAATTAAGTCTCTATGTAACCCTAAGATTGAGAAGAAAGTAGCATAAAACAATTAAGTTTATGAACTTGAGGAAGTTTGAAATACAGTTTGAAATACTACTTGTGGAAACTAGGGCTCTCATTCAAGGTGTTGGTGTGCACTCAGGAATGATACTTAGCTGCAGGTCTGATATACATGTTGGCAGAAAAACCTGCTCAACTGAGAGTAGCCTGATAACTTGCTGCATCAGAGATTAGCATGAGATGGCATGTTTCAAGAGCTTCACTCCCCTTTTTACATCTAATGAATAATGGAAGTGGTGTTTTTTATTGCTACTTACTGTTGGATGAATGGCAGAAAAATGTGTGACTTGAATAAATATTTAGGTGTATTAGTGTCTGTGAAATTTTTCCTTTGCTATAAAATGCACTTACAAAATATATTAAGCAATTCAGAAATCTAAAAGCAGTGAATTGGATCTGTCCCAGATTATATGATGGGAAACATATTTGTAGTTTACTTAGCCTCTTTTTTAATATAGAGGCTGAACAAATTCTGATGAGCAGTGACATCTTCATGTGTTTTGAATTATAGCTGACTTTGTTAAATGCCAGCTAGGCCATAGGAAATGATCCTTAAAGTGGTGAAATCACCTGTGTGGTGATTCAGATGCAGAAGATTAAAGAAGGCTGTAGTAGGAATAGGTTTATCATGACAGACCATCCATTTATTCCATTAGTGCCAAGAAAGGGATAGGGAGTAGTCATTTTCGAAACAGGAAACGAGATAAACCTATCTCACCTAATGATGGGAGTAAAGTAACAACAACCATGTTACCTGCTCAAACCACTAACTAGGAATTTGGCTCAAAATGGGGTATTTCTGACAGCTATTATGTCCATGCAGAGCTTAAAGCTGTGTTTATCTTAGACCCAGTGAGCTTTGGTGTGCATTTCAGGATCCTCTTAGATTGCTGGTGCCCTGCTATGTTGTCCTTCCAACCTATATCTGTCTGGTTGAAATCTCCCATGAGGACCAGGGCTCATGAATGTGAAGCTGCTCCTATCTGTTTATAGAGGACCTCATCAACTCAGTCTTCTTGGTCAGGTGGCCTGTAGCAGACCCCCACTATCATGTCAGTTTCCTTGCTTTCCCTTTAATCTTCACCCAAAAGCTCTCTGTCACCTCTTCTTCTGTCTCCAGGTGGATATCCATGGAGTCCACTTGGTCTTTGGTGTGGAGACTCATATCCCCCTGTGTTTTCTAAAGAGCTTGTGCCCATCTAATCCCACACTCCAGTCATGGGAGCCATCCCACTATGTCTTAGTGATGCCAATGACATCACAGCTTTCCAGGCACTCACACATCTATGGTTCTTCTTGCTTATCCCCACCTGGTTCTGGCATTGTTGATTTTGCCACAAGAAGTTTGCCCCTACATTTTATAGATTGTGCAAGACCTTCGTTTTATAGATTGTGCAAGACTCCTGATAAATTGACCTAAAGGCTATTGCTGTGGGTCTTTTGTCTCCCGGTGCTTGATGCATTGTCTTCCAAAGCCCTCTTTCCCCATGCTCATTCTTCATACAGGAAGACAGAAAGTGAAAGATACCTGTACTGATAATGTTATCTATATTGCTTTACCTGATTCTTTTTTCCAGTGCATCACCTTCAGTTTGTTAAAATCTCAGTTTTTGTGGATACTACTCAAAATAGCAGACATCTTTGCTCTGAAGAGATTTTTTTTTTGCCTTGTGCAGTTCTTAATGTTGTTTTTCCTCACTCTTAGTGCCTGTTTTTGTATGGATTTGATGGGTTTGAGATGCACACTGAAGGCACAGCTGCTAATTCGTTCTGGCAATTTGGCTGGAAATTGCCAGGTGCTGAGCACTCCCAGACGTTTTAATGGAAAGTTTCAGCTGGACTGTCTCAGGGGTGTGCTTACTTTGTTTAAACTGGTTCAGTTATTTCTCATCATTTCAGAAGCTTGTAACCTGTTACCTTTTCAAGTGCAGATTCAAAACTGTGACTGTCTCTTGATAATATTTTCATTAACAATTACTAAATAAATGCACAGTTTCTAAAATGCAGTAAGATTTATTTGCAGTTGATGAGATCTTGCAGAAGCAGCAAAATCAAGTTGAGAGTATTATTGTTGCTGTGCTAAATTTCAGTTTGGGGTTTTGTCTCCCTAGTTCCTTATGGGAAAAAAAAAATTAGCTTGGCAGTAGCTATAAGGATGAGATCCAGTGAGCTATCTTCTGCAACTGTTCTCAACTAACAGTGATCACTGTGCAAAGCTGAATGGTCAGTTCAGCTGTCCAGAAAAACAGCAGGCTGTATTTGAAACCCTCACCCATCAAGGTGGCCAGAAATCATCCTCTAACTCATTAGTTAGGTCAGAAGGTATTTCAGTTATTCCTTAGCCATCCTGCTTCAACAAGACCAAGTGCAGGGTCCTGCATCTGGGTCGAGGCAATCCCAGGCACAAATCCAGGCTGGGCAGTGACTGGCTGGAGAGCAGCCCTGAGGAGAGAGACTTGGGGGTGCTGGTGGATGAGAAGCTCAACAGGAGATCTCAATGTGTGCTTGCAGCCCGGAAAGCCAATCAGATCCTGGGCTGCATCAGGAGAAGTGTGACCAGCAGGTCAAGGGAGGTGCTTCTCCCCCTCTACTCAGCTCTGGTGAGACCCCACCTGGAGTACTGCGTCCAGTTCTGGAGCCCATATAGCAGGAGAGATGTGGACATGCTGGAGCGTGTCCAGAGAAGGGCCACGAGGATGATCAGAGGGCTGGAGCACCTCTCCTATGAGGACAGACTGAAGGAGTTGGGGCTGTTCAGTCTGGAGAAGAGAAGGCTGCGAGGTGACCTCATTGTGGCCTTCCAGTATCTGAAGGGGGCCTACAGGAAGGCTGGGGAGGGACTTCTCAGGATCTCAGGTAGTGATAGGACTAGGGGGAATGGAATGAAGCTGGAGATGGGGAGATTCAGGCTGGATGTGAGGAGGAAGTTCTTCCCCATGAGAGTGGTGAAGCCCTGGAATGGGTTATCCAGGGAGGTGGTTGAGGCCCAGTCCCTGGAGGTGTTTAAGACCAGGCTGGACGAGGCTCTGGCCAGCGTGATCTAGTGTAGGGTGTCCCTGCCCATGGCAGGGGTTGGAACTAGATGATCCTTGTGGTCCCTTCCAACCCTGACTGATTCTATGATTCTATGATTCTATGCTTACCCTGGGCATCAGAGCCTGACTGCATTACACCATCATGGAGATGGGATAACTGGGAGTCTGTGTATGGATGATCATCTCTTCTCACCAGGATTTTGGAGCAGAAAGTATCTGCCAATTTAGGGATGGAAAGCAAGCAGGCAGGTGCCTGATCTTCAAGAATATCTGCTAGTGACCATCCATCAGAGTCACTTCCTGACATCGTGCAACAGAGAGCAGAGTGCTTCTGCCTCTAGCATGGATGCATGTTAGTGGTTGCAGCATCTTTTAAGCATTTAGCAACCAAGTAAACAGGGTTTTGCCAAAAGTTTTGCAGCTGAAGAGTTTGCCACAAGGAACCATTGCATAACTCTAGGGCTTTATGAAGCATAAGGAGTTGTTTTAACACTTGAAGTTCTGTCTGTATTTCATATCTCTTTGAAGTATGTACATGAAGAGATGTATGCAAAGATACACAAATTTGGGCACTGTGGTGGAGTAGGAAGGTTCCCCCCACACACAAAAGAATTCCACAGCTAACTCAGCCGGAGAAGCAGATGAAAGCTGTATTTTACAAGCAGATATGGAATGCAGTGAATATGTACAAAAATATACAATATTTACAATATATACAGAAATATACAGCAATGTATGTAATACAGGAAACCTTTCCCCAACCCCCCTGCGGCCAGGGGGTTCGGCCTGCCCCTCCCTTCTCCCTCCCTACCTCCCCTTTTTCCCAAAAGGGTTAGAGAGAGAGAGAAAGGAAGGTAATTAAAAGGGGAAAACTTTGTTAAAGCTCAAAGCGAATGCAAAAAGTTAGTTTTCTTATCTGGTTAGAGAGGAATCGTAGAGAGAAACGAGCCAGCTCACAGCACCGAGGGAAGAAGAAAACGACTACTGACTGACTCCCCCGACTGAAAGACTAAACAAAAAAACTACAACCGGGTCCCACCAATGAAATTGAATTAGCATATCATTGTTTTCATTCTAATATCAAAATATTTGCCCAGAGTGTTCAGAAAGTGTCTCTTTCTTAAAGGCACAGCCTAAACCGGTCACAGGGCACCTTCTGGTATTTGTGGAAGAAAGCATACAACTTCAGAGTAGAATCCAGAATGCTGTGTATGTGGGCCATAGATTGTTCAGAGGGGAGGAAATCAGTAATCTGAGATTAAGTAAGGGAGCAGACTGGACAGTGTATTACTCCATTTCCACATCCATGGAAGGTGTCTCTTTCCATGTGAGATGCTCAGTTCAGACCCCTGTCTGAAGAGCAGTTGAAGACCATGAGCATCACACTCGTGCAGCTGGACAAGAAGGGCAGCTGTCTCAGTTAGCAGAGTTCAAAGAACAACCACCTAGCAGAGGCATTACTGCCTTGAGTGATTAGTGTGTCTGTTAGAAAATGCTGCAGCACAGTTAGAAACCTGTGGTCACTGTCAGCCAGTGTTTCATCAAACTTGTTTGATGAATTTCTTGAGGGAAGTCTTGATTCCACTGAAATCAGTAGCAAAACTTCCACTGACTTTTGCTCGGAGCAAGATTTAAATCTTTCATTTTGGTAAGTACAGAGAAACCATAACTACAAAGGCCAAGGGTTTTGAAGTGCCCTGAGAACATGAATTGTGGATGTTCGTTTCCCTTGGGCAGCTCTTGTAGTCTGAATTCTACGTTAATGGAAGGCCATGATGAAATATTAAAGACCCTCGGAGCCAAGATACGTGCAATTCACTGTATGTGAATTGCTGAACTGGCCATTCAGCAAGGGCCAGCCCTCATCTGTCAGTGCAGGAAGGTACCATTCCAGGGCATGAGATTTGCAGTGTGCCTGGGAGTGGTATTTTCCTTGCAAAAAGAAAATTTGAGTTGCAGAATTTCCAGACAGAGACAAAAATGTAAAGGAGAAATACACACAAGTACACTTGGGGTTGCTGACAGGAAGTCAGGCTGCCCAAGAACAGAGATGGATGAGAGTAGAAGTAATCTATGTGGAATAATGGAGTTATTTTTTCCATACATGAATCATTTTGATCTTTCCAACAGAAAAACAGGTAAGATTCTCAGTTAATGAAATACCAGATTAGAACCATGGGACAAGCTAATTAAATATTAGTCATGTGAATATGCCAGCAGTAACTGATGAAAAAACCTTTCTTTTTTTCCCCTCACTTCATTATAATCAATGTATTGGTGTTACAGGGCAACACATGTTCTGAAGCAACACAACTTCTGTTTGAGAATTTGATGAGTATGTAGGATAGGACTGAGTCTACCTCTGAGCTGCAAGAATTGTATCTGCTTGAGATAATGAAGTACTTTAATACTGCCTGTGTTTAGGCTGATAGGGCAGGGTCTTAATTTCACCAGATAACAAAAAATTGCTTGCATTGTAACAGAAAGCAGTAAGGGACCCAGGTTCATAAAAATGTCTTGTTACAACAGAGAAAAACCAACACCTGATTGTTTTGTTAATCATCTAAAATCAGTCCTTGTTCTGAGCTGCTCTTAGGGATGAAGATGTTGTTCTGCAAGGTTTTTTTCAGAGACATAGTTTGTTAAGGAGATAGTGGAAGATTCCCCACAGGGATTTAACCTGTTTGCACAAATGTTTAGTGGGTGCCATTCACACTCTAAAACAGTTCCAACTCTTCTTTCTTCAACTGCAAAAGAAAGGAGAGACTAACTTAATGAGAGTAGAGTTTAAATTAACATAGCCAGTGTCGCTGAATGGAGACACCTGAAAATTCAGTTTCTAGACGACTTCTTGCAGCCTTCTCAATTGACAAAGGCCCAATGGTTTTAAAATATTGAGGCTTATCCCCACTTTGTCAGTTATTAACAGGGGTGCTATTGAAAATTACCTTTTTCTGGTGGAAGAATGATGTGATCAAGGGAAGGAGGTTTCTGTCATGCACACTGTTGTAACAGTACAGAAAGAGGAGAGGAACTGGCTAGAACTTTTACTGGAAGACTAGAATCACACTTAAAGGTGTGATGTTGAGTCTATACATTGCTAATATGTGACTTACACAGGTTTTACATTAACTTGCCAAGTTAGAGAGTTTTGGCAGGGCACATTCTCTGAAGATTCACAAGAGCAACAATTTGATTTGATAGCAGTTGTGTTTCTCCAGAAAAAAACCTCTGTTTTTCTTGAATACAGCTGACATACTGCATGGAATTTATTTTTCTGCCAAATACATTATGCAACTTCCCTTTTCACCCTGCCATCACTAACAGTGTTTTATCCAGGGATGAGCTGGGCTGACTGGGCCCAGGTGTGCCGTGCCAGGGAGCTGGGCTGTCCATGTGTGTCCTTCCCCAAGCCAGGGCAATTCCTGCTCCATAGCACAGTTCCAGCTCTTCAGTTTTCTGGTGTGTGTTTTCTGTGGGCATCTGTCCCGTGCTTGCCAGATGTGACCTTAGTTCAGGGAAAAGCCCATTTATTTATGAAATAGTTACAGATTACAAAGGTGCTGTCCCTTCAGGGGTTTGCATATGAGCATATCCCCATGAAGATCTTTTTAAAAAAGGATATAAGAACCAGATTTTGGGAAATCATGTGTTTACTTTCAGTCTCAAAGTTTGCTGGAGATGAAATTTGTAGGAGTCTTATTTCTGTCTTTTCAGTCCAGCAATTCTGCTTTACCACTATATCCTACCTTCCAGCAGCTAATTAGTTAGTTTTGTCTGTCAGCAGTCTTGAAGTGCATCACTGAGTTTTTATACAATACAATACACCAGGTTGAAAGAGACCTTCAAGATCATCGCGTCCAACCCATCAACCAATCCAACCCACCTAAACAACTAAACCATGCAACCAAGCACCCCATCAAGTCTCCTCCTGAAACACCTCTGTCAATCTGATGGCAATATTTGGGAAAAGACCAATGGCTTGTGTATTCCTGGAGGTGCATACTCTGAATGAAGAAATAAAAAGGGAAAAACAGACTAACTTTGTTCACCATGCACATCTGAAAAACCATTAAAGAATCAAAGCCCTGGCCATCCTTCATTCTTTAGGCTCTTTTTGATTTGTTTAAGATGAAATGTTCTCAAATACCTGTCCTAAGAAAAGCTATCTAGTGAGACTGACATTTTCTATTAATTGCAGTAATAAGTTGTATTGAGAAACATGAAGTTAATTTGCAAACTTACCAAACAACTTAAACATTGTTTTAAAATTAACTTTAATACTGGCTTTAGACATTTACTTTACATATGTAGAAGAAATAATTATAAAAAAGTATAGATAGAGAGAAATTTCATATAGGAGAAGCATTGTTTCATGGCTGTAAAATTAATGGAGAATTAAATTTATGTATTTGACATTTGGAATAGGTTTCAGAAACACTGGGAATGTGCCGGAATAAATAGTGCAGTATTATGCTTGTAGATTAAGATAGAAAATTTGAAAAACCATTGCAACAATTAATGAAAGAACAATCCATGAATGGCGGTTGAAGCACAGACTTCTCCTCTTAGCTGGAGGGTTCTGAGCTTATGAGCTTTGGAAGCCCAGGAGACACTTTGGGAAGTCAGAGAAAGCATCACTTCAGGCTTGTACTGCCAGGTTTTACTCTTTCCTGGGCAATTGCTATTGGCTACCATTGAAGAGAAGATACCTGACCGAACTTGGTTTGCCTTGTTGTAGGTGGGCCATATATCCATCTCAGTGTCAACTGGTTCCTAACATTTCTGAGTTATCAGACCTGGAGCAATACAATTAATCTAATCAAGATACTAGTCTTTTCTTAATAGACAGTACTATGCTTCCACCATGCCTATTTCTCCCCTGCTCTCTCTTTCCACTGCCATCTGCATTATTACTCACTGTTGAATAAAGAAGTAGGGAAGTAAAGATGAATTCACTTAATTGGTGTTACACTGACACTGTACTCTCTGTTCTAGAGCATGTCAAAGTGGTTTGCAGAATTTATATACCTAGGGATAAGAAAAGAGTATAAAACTGGGGAAATCCTGTTGATCAGAGGCTTTTGAAGAGTTTTCAGTTTCTCTGTTTTGTTTTAGTTTCGTTTTTAGCAAAAATGAGTTCTTTAATATACTGCCTAGTGAGTTTGGACAGCAGCTGTAGTAGCAGCACGGATATGAGCAAGGGCAGTCCACTAGAGTCTGCAGGCAGCCACAGAGCAGAAAACATTCTTTTCATTATTTCTGCTGTTTCCCTTCTCAGCTTTTTACTCCCTGTGGTTAATGGGAGATAGATCTGAAACACACAAGGGAAATAAAAAGCAAGGCAATGATAGAAATAACAGACAATTCCTGGTCATAATAGGGCACTGAAGATAGAGCAGTGTGTTTGATCCATTGTGGTGTCTTGTTGGAAACACAGAAAGAGAATACAGCTCTTGAGAGTTGTTTTTTTTAAGGTGAAACTTAAATAAAAGCTAATGGACATCAAGACAATTCTGGTATCCCCTGGTTTTAACATCCTAGGTAATGAAATCAGGAACCTGATTACCTCATTCTTTACTTGTGGTACCACTTTAGCCTCTATAAATATTTTAATTTTGTAAAGAAACTGTTCCCTTTGTTGTTGTTGTTGTTCAGTGATAAAAATGTTCCTATTTTTTTTGTTTATGAATGTAAAATGCTCCTAAGTGTACTGTCCCCTCACCACACTCCAGGCCTCTTATTAATCACTTCTTATGTTTAGTATATGCAAGGAATTCAGGTACAGACCTAATTTACATGCCCCATACCAGCTCATCTGATTTTGTAAATGACACCACCTCATGGTGTGAAACCACTTGCAGGTGGTTTCAGTGGCAAAGAGCAGGACTGTTTGTGTCAGTAAGATTCTGGTTATGTGTATGACCAGTCTGGCAGAAAAAGGTTGAAAGAGGCAAGAGCTAACAAGTAATTTACCGTCTGGTTTTACTTGCCTATTATCCACTAATACCACCGTTTATTTTTAAGCATTGCCTTGTAACAGGATTTTTTCTACTTTCTGTTCAGCAGTTTGTAAAGTTAGCCTTTTGTCCTCATTACTGGCAAGCAAAGGAAACATCTGTCTTCTGGCATGTCAAGTGATGAGATAATACACAATCAAAGTAGATTTGAGCTACTTTGTATTTGAAGATTTCCAATAGAATATCATCTGAGAAATGAAGTTCTGCTACTTTTAAAATATTTTCGTCTGTCCTTGCATCTGAAGTCAATATTTACATGCATTTGCTCTCCACTGAACCCCTCCACCACTTATCTAATTTGTTTTGGGATATACTGCACTGCTTGTGTCATTATTTGTTGACTTGTGACTCTGTTCAAATATATAAGGGACTAATTTTATAAGATGCTGAGTGTTCCCACGTGCTATCTCCGAATGGTACTATGGCACAATGACACAGACTTTGATCAGTAATTTAACCTGTTTGATTTTGGTTGGTTTTGTGGTTTTTTGTTTGGTTGGTTTGGTTTGTTTGGTTTGGTTTTTAATGGGCTTCTCTCCAAAATGACCTCTTCTTGTGGAGTTAGTCAGATCTGATGGATGTCTGTCTGCATTCATACGGAGTTGGTACACTTATAATTTTTGGTTAGATGCAGTAGTGGTATCGTTATTGAAAAACCAATGGTCTTTTAAGCTAGTATTTGAAGAGCTGATTGCTGTTATCTATAACTATTCAGAGTAATTAAAAAACATCTGAATGAGTGTAGTTTGGACACTCAAACTGCATTAGGAATACCCTGCAGTGACTTCATGTGCTGGCCATATGGCTCTAATTAAAGCATCTTAGTATTTTTGCATGCATGCCAGAGAAGAGGAAATGGATACATCTTAGAGGATAATTTAATTCCCCTCTTCGTTGTGCCATTTTATGCCATAATTAAGGATATATACACACCTTAATCGTGCATTTCCACTTTTAATAGCTGTGAATTTATTTTCAGTACAAACTCAGATCTAATGCCTAATCTTTGTATTGGGTGTAATTACAACATATAGGTAAGGCATGCTATGGTGCATCAACAATGCAATTCCAAAACAGACTCCTGTCATCAGCCAGCTCCTGCTGGGAAGCTCCTGTGATCTGGCTTTTTTTTTGTTTCAGATAGGAATATTTTAATGAAAACGAAGCAAGGCTTAGTGTTTGGGGCTTTTTTTCCTTTGACTTTTCTGGTCAGATTCATCAGTGTATTCTGTCTGCTGTATTTATTTTGGAGAAGTAGAAAATCTATTGATCATATTTAAAATACATTTGTTAGAGCTACAAAAAGAACCTGAGGTTTTATCTCTGTATCCCTATCTTGTCTTTACGTGCCCTTGTCTTTTTTTCATCTTTCCATGTTTCCCTGTTTCATCCTCTGTGTTTGCCTCACACTAATACAAACAATGTTCTGCCTGTCATCCCTGCAGCTCACATTTCTTTCATCCACAACTATTCCGTTTTCATGGCCAGTCTTGTTTTCCCAGCCCTAGTTTTTATTTCCTATCTTCACTGTTCAGATGCAAAGGAACAAGTAACTTTTGAAAAAAAGTACTTTGGAATAATATATATGTTTTTGTCCCTCTACTGTGATATTGCAGACAAGGCTGTTGGCAGGGATCAATGAATAGAGATGTCAGCTTTACAGAATTCTCTTTGTTCAAAATGGCTGCTGGTTTCCATTGGGTAATAACTGCCAGCACTAAACTTACCTAAACTGTTTGTGCTCTTTAACTAAAGAATTGTGGCAATTAACACATGGCTCTCATTGATAACTTCATTAGAACATGAGCATTCAAATAAGCAGATGATTTACTATAGTGGTATAATGTCTAATGATCTAGTGTACTTAGATCTCACCTTAAGATAAAGGCAAGACTAATGTCTTTAAAGACCACTCGTTGTGGTCTTGTGGTTTTTAGCATGCTTTCAATAAAGCATAGACAGTCTCTCCACTTGATAAGAGAGATGAGATATCTAATAAATCAATGCATCTTTGATTTAAAAAAAAATCAATCTTTGAAAGCTCAACCTGTTCGAAACACGTATTTTTAAGAAATGTCAATAGCTTGATCGGGTCACTGGAGTCTTTTTTGAACCAGTGCTTTTAGCTCACGTGGACTCTCAGTTTTACTGATTTCTAAATCTTTCTGATTAGCTGGGGTTTTTGACTGGTTGGTAGCTGTTGGCTACTGCTTATTTATGAATAAAGTGAAATATTTACAAGGTGCATGTAAGTTTTAAAGACTACTCCTTTAAAAAAAAAAGTGTTTAAAACCATAATTTGACAATACCTTGCTCATGATCCTTAGATTTTCATGTCTTATGTTTTCACATGAATGGTATGTTTAGTAGTATGCTAATTAAAATATCCTCTTTGTATAGACTCCTGTGTTAAAGTTTCTTTCCCAGAGCTTCCCAGACTTACCTCAATATACAGCACTCCCATTTACTATGGATTACTGCACACAGCTCTGATATGAAGATGCTGCTTAAGAAAATATACTAATTGTTAGTGCATAGTTAAAAATAATATTTGAAGGGAAGAGCTAAAGCTGTTTTATCCACCTGAAACTGCTGGGGAAAATTATAAAAGAAAAAAGCAACTGCAATTTGCAGTAAACAGTCAAACCAAATTTTTACTAGGATAGAAGT
Organism: Picus viridis; assembly: GCA_033816785.1. Classification (NCBI taxonomy): domain Eukaryota; kingdom Metazoa; phylum Chordata; class Aves; order Piciformes; family Picidae; genus Picus; species Picus viridis. The sequence continues at coordinate 19,476,447 of CM066586.1, read as the reverse complement.
GTAAAACTGTGTGCTGAAACTGTAGTAGATTCTTATTTAATTTAATCACTAAACCTGATTTTCCACAACACTGACTTTTCTTAAATCCTTTTGACTAGGATAAATTCTGAGACAACATCAAGCTCTCTGTGGGGAGCAGAGGTTGGGGTCCAGGTCTCGGGATTGGGATGTACCTCTGCATGACTCACGGCTAGCTCGCGCAGAGGCTCAGATGCTGTTGAAGCATTGCTCTCAGGAATGCTTAGCTGCAGGTGGTGCACATTTTGCAGGACCAGAGAAATTTGAAGGGCATTTGCTGTCATCTCCTGGAGTTTTAACAAGAGCGGAGTCCAGATTGGACTACAGCTCTGATTCTGCCTCATGTTTGAAGCTGTGCCACATCAAACTCTGTTTTGCTAAACCATCTTTTCTTGGTGGTGCTATTTGAAGAAAGCAAGCTGTGTTGTACAGACGCCCACACAAGCTGCATTCTCACTGAAGCCCTGGCCTTGTGCTTTGAACTAGAAGCCTTGCCTGTGGCAATTTTACTTCCTCCATCTTGAGATTGTGGAGTTCTTCCTTCTGCACTGGTAGCAGAGAATCTTCTCAGTCAAAATACCAGCGTAGTAAGCTTACATCTAAACCTAAAGTAGACAAATCTTCTGTTAAAGCAGGTAAATGTAGGACTGTCGTTTCTGCATTTTTCATTGCATACAATGTCCTGAAATGTTAAAATACCATTGTGGAACCATCTTTCTAAGTATTGTTTCTGCAGGTATTGGTGGTGAATTGTTGCTACTAAGAGAATCAATACTGGCATATGATTTTCCAGCATGCAGGTTTCTGCATTTTTCATTGCATACAATGTCCTGAAATGTTAAAATACCATTGTGGAACCATCTTTCTAAGTATTGTTTCTGCAGGTATTGGTGGTGAATTGTTGCTACTAAGAGAATCAATACTGGCATATGATTTTCCAGCATGCAGGTGTCTGGCTGATCCACTGCTTAAATAAAGACATAAGTGTAACCTAAAGTCAATAACAGCGAGAAATGTCAGCTCATGTATTTCAGGAAAACAAAAGAAAATTAGATTCCTTTGAAACTTGGAGGCAACATGCCATGTATAAAACTACTGAGGATTCAGCATTTTTAGTTCCTTTTCTGCTTTTCCATAAAATGCTGCTGTCAGTAAATAAATGCCTTTCTCATAACCCCTTGCCTTGAAGAATTTACCTCCTATTGCACTCACACTGACCCCCTGCCTCCACCACCCCCAACCCTAATTGATAATTGTGGATCACTATGCAGGAGAAGCAGGAGTGTTTCAGTTGTGTTAGAGGGGACATCAGACACTTGAAAGAAGGTTTCAGAGTGCCTTGTTTTGTCCTGGTGCTGTCTCCACAGCAGAAAAGCTAGGCTGTGACCAATATCTTGGCTCCTTCCCCCAGAGCCTGCACTTCCTTCTAAAAGTTAAAATGTAGGAGCCAGGGAGTTGACTCAACCAAACCTATACAGGGGTTTGTCCAAACGTGGATTTATCCAAATGTGGATTTATCCAAATGTGGATTTATCCAAACTCCTTTCCACTTCTAGAGAGTCCATGAACATAAGTGAGTCTCTGGTTTTTGATCAGGAAAGGTGACAGTGGACAGGGCTGCATCTGTCTGTCAAATGAGACACTGCAGCAGCAGGGGAGGCTGGAGAGGGCAGAGGTCTGGGAGAAAGAGTGACCAATCTGGGATGAAACTGAACCTACTAGCCAAGCCTGTCTCAAACCTATTGCTGAGACAAGCAGTAGGGAGGCCACTACTGGCATTTTGTTAGGCAGGGACTAGTTTCCAGGCTTCTGGTGTTGGTGAAACTGTCTGGGTATATTTCATAGCAGTGGGACAGCATGTGCAGCAATATTAAACTGATATCAGAGACTTCCTTCTGCTGCAAAAGTATTGCTGTAGAGATGAGCAAGGGGGTATCCTACAGCAGAAGTGGCAGAAACTCCTCTATCAGGCTTTTTTGTAGCCCAATAAGAATAAAAAGGGCTCTATGAATGGGGAAGAGTCTGTTCAGATAGTGTCTTCCTTTTATCATGACTGGAGTCTTCCAGAATGAAAACAGAAATCAGCAAAGGTTTTAAACGTGGTTCTGGTTTTAAAGTTGTGCTGCATCCTGCTTGGGTCTGTAAATAATGCTAGTGACAGATTTTTGTTACTGCAACAGTTAGTAATGCCTTACTCTTAACATGTTGTGTTAAAAGAGGAGAGCCCTTCAGTGCAGTCTTGCATCTTATTTTTTCCCCTTGATTACTGCATGTGAAAAAGAATTCTTTTTGTGGAATTATGGTGATACGAATGTTACTGAGAAGTCAATTAAGCTATGGCACATGGTAACTCCTAATTGGAAATGTTGTATTAGTCACAAACTGCAAACTCAAGAATTTTTAGTGCAGCAGGAAATGCTTATCATTAGCCAACATTAAGCACCAAAACCTCCTGAACTGAAGGAGAAAAGGTTTACTTTGCATTTTGAAGGAATGTGGTAGGCAATGTAAAAAAGGTAAATATACTATAGCAGAAATCTGAGTGTTTGCTAAGGGGAACAATGCAACTGGGGACATTCTGCAAGTGTATGTTAATGGTACAGGCTACCGGCCTGCAGACTATAAAGGGTATTTAATTCAATTTATTATCATTTGGTTGACTGTGAGGTAAATTCAATGTCCATAAAGCTCCTGGTGATAGTCCTTCTTGCTACCCAATGTCTTTTGAATAACTGTTAAAATACGTATTTCAATATATTTGCTGAGTACTGATACAGAGTTTGTGATCAAAACTGCTTCACTCACCTGGAGAATTAGAACAAGTTGGAAAAGAAACCCTTAGAAATGGTCACAAAAATAGTTCTGAATGATGAAGTAATTTGTGAATATGTTAAAAATAGCAATCTGTAGATAGAACAAGATGTGAAATTTGTAGTAGAAAATGCATTACTTCTGCCTGATCCAGGCTTCAGCATTATCAGCTGTGGGATATTCTGTTGGCATATTTCCGATGGGAGAAACCAATGATAGTTGCAAAGAAAAGCCTAGAAGCTCCTGCCAGACCACCACCTGTCCCCCCACCCGCAGGCTAGGACACATATTTTGAGCTGAACAGGGCCCTCATTCTTACTCCTGGTGTGTTGGAGGAGTGCTGCTCTCCTTGTCCACAGCCCTGGTTTGCCTGGCAGTTCAGGTAGCCTGGTATGTCATGTTTCCTTGAATGTAAGCTAAGGGGGAGGTCTTAAAAGATGAGTTTTGTTTTTTCTGCTGCTCGCAGGATTGTTGTGGTATACCAGTAGAAAGGTATTTCCGTTGAGAGAGAAAAGCTGGTATGGCAATAAGGCAAAATCTGGGCTCTGTTTTAAGTGAGTTTCTCAATGCTCCTTATGGCCTTGTGGCCATTAGGGGTTTCTGTTTGCTCGGCCCCAGGGTACAGCACAGCTCGGTAGGGATCTTCTGGTTACTTGCACCCACCGTATGTGGTTAGATGAGGAATCTATTTCTCCTGGAATGTTTGGCTCCATGCACTGCCCTCCTCATGCTTTGTAGGTGTTTGCTGAGTTAACTTGTAGCTCCTAACAGATGTAAAAGCCTAACTACTGTGACAATTTATCCATAAACTTAGACAGTGGGCATGCCTGGGTGTCCTGAAGGGTCAAACCCCCAAACATGCCCTAGCCCAGAGAATGGGCTAAGCACCTGTGAATGTGCAAACCTGAGGTCCAGATAAGCATGTTGCACGTGTAATAAACTGTGTGACACAGCTGTGAACTGTGTGTGCCCCTGGCCATGTTTAGATATGCCCCATCCTATAGGTCCAGTTATCAGGGTTCTGTGTTACAAAAGGGCTTTAATTGTCTTGGGAACAGTATTTAAACCAGCAAGAAAGCAAGGGCAAAACAAGGCACTCTGAATCCCTTTTTTCAGCCAAATGCTGCTGGAGTAGCAGCTGAAGGGCCTGCATTAGCAGACCAGCTACACCTGGGCCTTGGTCTTACCTCAAAAGAGACAAGAGTCAAATGCTGCACGAGCAGCAGCTGTCGAACTTGTCCTAACACGCAACAACTACACCCAGGCCTTGCACCTGGACCAGGGCAGAAAGGGGAAAAGCTCCAAGAGAATTGAATCCCAGAAGAGGGTACAGCCTGGCAAGGGAGCACACAAAAGAGAGGCCCCTAGCCCTCTCTGAGCCAAGGATTGCTCCAATTATAGCTACAGAATCTGGGAAGATACTGGACAGAGGAGCAAGTTGTAAGTACCTGTCTAATCTGCCATGGAATCCCATTTGTGGGAATACCTTAGATCACAGCACCTGTATTTCCAATTTGAATTTCTGTATTGGAGGTGTTACACCTGTGCTTAAATCATTTAACTGTCTTTGTATGTGGAATGTGATACCCACAACCAAATGTAACCTATAAATATACTTTGTAAATAAGTTACAGTGGTGTTTGAAGATATCACTGCCCAAGATATTAAATTATAGAAATATACATTTTTTTACATTGGGTTTCTGAAATATCCTGGTCAAAACCAGGCATTTATTTAGTATGGGAAATGTTGTCCTTGTATATTTAAGAACTATGCTCCTATAAATAACAAGTAATTTGATTGTTTTATGCAGAGCAGAGAGTAAACATTAAAGGAATAAGTAGCAGGAGGATGGGGAACAGGGAAGGACTGAAACTAGAGGAGCTTTAATTAAAATCTGTGAGAGCTTCTGATTTCTTTGACATTTTAAATTGCATAGAGCTGCAGTGTAATTTAATTTTGAAGGCATTTAAGTAGTCCATTCTTGAGTATTGACTGATTATCTTTTGCTCCATATACAAAATTTGAATAACTGTTTATCTTACTATTGGAAAAGCAAGTGCTGCATAGCTTCTGCGTTTCAAGAATATTTGCAATCAGTAATGAAGCCGACATCGCGAATTAATGCAATAAAACGCCAGTGGCTGCAGTAGGTTAATAGAAGTGCAGTTAAACCTTGCATCAAAAATAATGCTTACATGAGCTGTTGCAGCATGTCAGGAAGACGTTAAACAGTCTCAAATTAACTCTATTTTTTTTTCTCTAATTTAACTTGGATTTTTTGTGCTAATTTGTACCTAGATAAATATGTGCAGTACTTGTGAAATCTGGTTGAGGTGGCATAATTTTGAGTCCCCATTAACTGATTTCAGGGGAATTTGTCTTATTTGATTCTTTTGACTACCTCCTCAGAGGACTCGCCTTATCAGAAAACTCACTAATCATCCTTTTGTGTGTTGGAATAGTTTGGCCTGAGTTAGTAAATTATGTTTGAACATTTGTCATGTGTCTGCTATAACTGATACCCGTGATCTTCTATTGAGGAGTCTCAGGGCTGGATTGTGTGAGAGAGCTCGTGGTATTTTGGGAGGAAGTGGGGAAGCACCTTGGGGAGAACAAGGAGCACTGAGGAGTGTGCTAGAACCAGTTGATTTCCTCCCCTCTGCCTGTTGTATGATCTCACCATGGATGAATGCAGCCTCCTGCTCCTGTGTTGGGAGCATCTTGGGATGTGAGGCTTCTTAACTGCTCTGAGAGAGCATGCAATGCCTCTGGGCACAGATCAAAGTATTTCCATTAGTGTGCGTTTTCATGTATATACGCATAGAGAAGGGAGCAGATAAGCTCAGAACATACATAAGACTATAACAGGAGCTCTGGGGAAAATGCATTAGTTCAATATAGCTAATTTGCCATCTTTATAACTGAAATTTGGATCTCAAACCCACATTTTTATGTAAAAACTAATGACCATTCCTTCATTTCCAAGACTTATCTATCAGAATTAATAATTGTCCTGAGAAATGATCTGTTTCTGGAGCAGAAAAAAAAATTAAAATCAAGCTAGATTTCAGGCTGTTAATAGTTTGGATCAGGTGCCGAAGTATTATGACAGATACCTGTTCTTATTTGTGGGCCAGCTGTGTGTTTTCTGTCTGAATTAGATTTACCATCTGTGATTTCAAAGTTAATCATAGGATGTTTTGGGTTGGAAGGAACCTTTAAAGGTCATTTGGTGCAACTCCCTGCAGTGAGCAAGGATATCCTCAGGTAGATCAGGTTGCTCAGAATCCAGTCCAGCCTGATCTTGAGAGTTCCCAGGTATATGGCATCTATCATCTCTCTGGGCAACCTGTGCCAGTGTTTCACTACTGTCAGCATAAAATATTTCTTCCTTTTATCTAGTCTGAACCTCCCATCTTTCAGTTTAAAACCGTAACTTCTTGTCCTGTTGCAGCAGGCCATACTAAAAAGCTTGTCCCCATCATTCTTACAGGACCCCTAAAGCACTGGAAGGCTGCAATAAGGTCTCCCCAAGCCTTCTCTTCTCCAGGCTGAACAACTCAATTCTCTCAGCCTTTCTTCATAGAGGAGGTGCTCCAGCCCCCAGTCATCTTCACAGCCCAGTTCTGTACTTGTTTCAGCTGATCCAGGTATTTCTTGTACTGGGGGAACCAAAGATGTTGCCAGCTCATGTCCATCTTTTCATCTACCTGTATCCCCAAGTTCTTCTCTGCAAGGCTGCTCTCAATCTTTTCATCCCCCAGCCTGTATTTGTGCTTGGGATTACCCCAACCCAGGTGCAGGACCTTGCACTTTGCCATGATGAACCCCATGAGGTTCACCCAGGCCCACTTCTCAGGCTTGTCCAGGTCCCTCTGGATAACATCCTCACTCTCAGTTGTGCTACTCAGCTTGTTCATCTGTATTATGGCTGTTACTCCTTCACTTTGTGTTTTGTAGGTTTCTCTACCATACCTACTTTCTTGAAACAGAATTATTGTACAGCTGGAGCTGCTGCTCAATATAGGTGGTTGATCTGCATCAGGACAGCAGGAGAAGGGAAGTGATGGTGCTCCTGTACTTGGCCCTTGAATACTGTGCTCAGTTTAGGTCCCCTCACTGCAAGAAAGACATTGAGGTGCTCGAGCATGCCCAGTGAAGGATCTGGAGACCAGGTCTGGTGAGGAGGATCTGCTGGGACTGGGATTGTTTAGTCTGGAGAAGAGGAGGTTGATGTGAGGCGGGGTGAGGTGGGGGGAGGGTGGGCTGAGGTGGGGATTGGCCTCTTCTCCCTATTATTGAGTCTAAAACTCTGCCAGGACATAGTTTAATGGCCATGGTGTTGTTAGGTTGATGGTTGGACTCAGTGATCCTGGAGGCCTTTTCCAACCAACACAATTTTATGATTCTATGAGTAAGAAGTCTCATGCAAAGCAAAGATAGCAGTTTTGACAGTGGCTGCCACATTCTTGATGTAGGTCAAGAGTGGGGCATAAGTGGCTCTTTAGAGATGGGCCCTGTGTGCACAGGGTGAATATGAGCTGTATTATTGACCGTTGTCAGTTGAGCGGACCCATCCTCAGCTTTTGGGAGCCTTAGTTTGTAGCTGAGCTCTCAAGGTTGCAGTCACTTGTGCTACACTTCTGTCTCCTCTGGCATTTCTCACAGGTTTAGTTTTACGAGTGATAACGAAGCTAGTTCAGGAGATGCCCTGCTGTATTGCTGTCTTAACTGCTCTGTAGGCACTAATCTGTCTATCCAGACTCTGTCACCTCTCTTGACTCTTCTATGCATTCTGTGTCCAGGATAAAATACCCCATCTGGAAGAAAGAATTATTTACAATTCTGCCACTGTTTCTCATCAGCTGTCCCCTTACAGCTCTTTTGTGTCACCAGCAGAAAATTTAGTTAGTCAAGGCTGTGTGGGTTGTTTCTCCTCCATTTCACTGTCCTGAAGCGTCACCCATCTGCCCTTTCAAATGGTGTGCAAAGGGTCCTTCAGCTTCTTTCTGCTGGCACCTTTGTTGAGGGCCTCCGGTTTCCTCTTCAACAGACTCCCCAAGTACGTACTTGGGATGGAAAGCCTTGAAAAGGTGAGATTTTCCTGCAGTTCCAATTTCACCACATTAAAATGAGTTTTTATCAGCCTGAGACTTATAGTGGAGAGATGCTTTGATAAACACTAGGGCTTTAGATGCTTAAATGAGCCTTTGATTGTTTGAGGTTCATTTTCTCACAGGTTGTAGCTGTTCTGTAAGAACAGATGCTTGTACTCTAGATGCTTTTAAATTAAGCAGTTTTCCTTTATCTGAACTACTTCAACTTAGTGTATTCTCCTGTTTTGCTTTTATGAGTCACGGTATCCAATTCTCCAAAGCATTATCTTGGTCTTTTATCTCTTTGTAAAGTGCTAGGTGATACCTTGTATGCAGGATGTTTTATTAAATTGAATTTGTTTGCTTTGTATTATATTGCAGATCCTTTAGTCTCTGTAGATCTTATCCTAGGCAGCTCTGTCCTTCCTTCCTTCCTTCCTTCCCTTCTATCCCCTGGCTCCCCAGTCTTTTTAATCCAGATGTCTGTTGGCTGAGAGGCATTGCTCTTATAAAGCTGCTGTAAGTGGAGATCAGACATCCTTGACTTTGTGGTATTTCCCCAGTGAACATGCTTATGCCTTTTTGTAGCTGTCATCAGAGACACTTCACAGAGTGGAAAATTCTTTATCTTAGGTTAGAGATAGTGGTGGAGGGAGCAGCAGCTTAGAGCAAAGTCATAGAAATGAAAAGAGATGAGATCTTCCTGAGAAGGGCCGGAAAAGATCAGTAATTGTAAACCTCTGTCTTGGATGGGGCCTTGGAACAAACAGCCACTTTAGTTTTCCTATGGCAGGCAGAATCTGATGGCAGGTGGTTTACTTACTAACAAAATATTTTCTTCTGAAAGTTCACTTTGCTAACTGTTTTCTTATTATGCTTCCAGCAGAACAAAATAGACCAAATCCTTCTTCACTCTTCCCTTTTCAAGCTTTTTAATTCTTAGCAGCATTTGATATAAGATGCCTTAATGCTTCCTCAGTATTTTTAGGAGCTATATGAGCTTGAGAATAAAAGAAACCCAGCTTGATTCATGTGCTGACTTTGTGAGTCTAAAACGTTCTTTATTCAGGAACAGAGGAATTGTACTGATGGGATTAAAAGGGGGTAGTGCCTTTACAAAGGAAACACTGGCTAAGAGGGAGTTGAAATAACAAAGGAAGAATCAGACCGTTCACCTTAGCTGTGTGTATGTAAATTAAAAGGGCCTCTGAGAAGTGCCTCACCTGGGATCTTGCTGTAAATCAGTAGGGGGCTGTCTGAACAGAGCCTTAACTTCTGAACTTTTAGGACAGAATGCAGGCTTAATAGACTACTGAATGTTAATTTCTTCACCGAGAGAAGTGAAGAACATAATTTAAATGAACATAAACTGTATGATGCAGGGAGGTTACGTGTGAAGGGGTACATGTAGTAGGCATATCGGAAAAGATATCCTGAGTACCTTAGCCAATGGGGGAAAGGGAGAAGGAAATTTGCAATTGGGAATTTAAGATTAAAGGGAAGCTGCACCATCCAGCAATTTGAGAGACCCTGCAGAGGGTTGTCCTGTGGACTCTCCCTTTATTCAAATCAGGTTTCACAAGACTCCTCTGTCTCTATTGTGAATAGGAACTTCTAGAATGGATTAATTTTTCCTTACAGTACTATGGAATTTCTGCCAAGATAAACTGTACTTATACAAGTATAGATTATTAAAAAGAACGCTGTCCAGCTTAATGACAGTGTCCTTCAAAGGAAACTAGTGTCTTTCACTTAACCTTGGAGTAACGTTATTTCTCAGTGTGTTGGTTATTATATGTTATTATATTTCACTTGTTTTAAATGAAATCCATCCCTAACTTAAAATCACTTGCATATCAGAACAGCCTGGTCTCCTCAGGCATTTTATAATGAGGTACCAATTAGGGACATAATTTAACTTGTGAAATACACAAATTGCATGGAATTCACATGGGCTGAATAAAGACAAACACATGTGAATACTGTAAGATTTAAGCGTTTCAGAAGCTAAATTGCCTGTCATCGTACTGTAGCCCCCCATGCACTTCTCATTCTTATTGGCTTATCAAGAATTCAGAAAGCAATTGAAAATGCAAATGTTTGTATTTAAAAGGAAAGTGAATCTGTTGGGCATTTGTTCATCTTAAGCTGCAAAGATCTTCACATAATTGTACCTAGGAGATAAACAGGTGCAGATTTTCAAAGTTAAAAGTGGACTTTCAAGGTCCAGGCCAAACTTAAGCTGTTAAGACCTGATGGCTCAAACACAAGACATGTGTCATGGTCATTTTATCGAGATTTCTATCCTCCCTCCTTTTTTGTGTGTCACACTGATGTAAAAAGAGCCTGGCAGTTCTTCTCTGCCTTCATATGATAGGCATCACTTTGACCATCATCTTGGGCATTTAGGCAGGGGGATGAGTGCAGGAAACTTCAGCTTGAGTTGAAAAGCTAAGACTTCTGAATGAGTGTTTAACAGAATTGTGTTTCTGTACAGGCTTTTATAATGTGTTTAAGCATCATGTAGTACTTCAATGGGTACTAAAATCTGAATAACAAATACTTTTTTTTTGGTAACAGCTAATCTCTGTCATAGTGCACTGTGCACAGAAGTGGGATTATTCCATCTGTATACTTCCATACAAGCTACTACATGTTACTTCATCTCTACCCTCTAATTTATATTGCCTTATAAAACAAAGGCTTAATTATAACAATTTTACTCTCAAGATTAAATATATACTTGCCCAGAGAACAAAAGATCACAGAATGTTAAGGGCTGGAAGGGACCTCAAAAGATCATCTAGTCCAACCCCCCTGCCAGAGCAGGATCACCTGTATCAGATCACACGGAAACACATCCAGGCAGGTTTTTAATATCTCCAGAAAGGGAGACTCCACAACCCTCCTGGGCAGCCTGTTCCAGTGTTCTGTCACCCTCCCAGTAAAAAATTTTTCCTCATGTTTACATGGAACTTCTGATGCCTCAACTTCCAGTTGTTGCCCCTTGTTCTGTCATTGGGCATCGCCGGGGGATGCCCAAAATAATAGAATCAAAAACAGTTATGTAAAATCTAAATTAAATTCAAACTATATTGAAACTGAATGCAGCTCCAGTAATGATCACAAAGGAAAGCGGGTAAGTACTTTGTTTACTGGATTGGAGGAGAAATAGTCAGTGACAGTCAAACAGCTTTTTTAATGTACAGTAAGATTTTGGCTGGGTTAATATTTTAATTATTCTATGAAGAAGAAAATATATCAGATGAAGTTGCCTACCTGTGTCAAAACTGAGTGTCATGCAGAATGGTGGCAGCCTCTTACAGGACACTGTCAGTTCCAGCCCTGATGCAGGGAAGTGCTGCAGGTTGGCTGTGTCGGGCCTGGGCTGGTAGTGACTGGGCTTGAGTGTGGCGAAACCATGAGAGTTAGATTTTTGCATCAGCAAAGTCCTGAAAATGAGCAGGAAGGAATTAAGAGGCCAGTGAAAGCTCTGTTTGAGGGGACAAGGATTCACTGTAGTCTTAGAGCAGATGTTGCCTGTCTGCTTGAAGGAAGGAAAAAACAAAAACAACCCAATTTTGGTAATTAAGTTCCTGTTTCCCTTTTAAACTGAAGGTCCTTGAGGATTAAGGTGAAAGTTGCTGCTTCTTTCTAGTTAAACAGGACATCTCTCCAGTGTTTTCCCAGGGGTGTAAGGGATGGATTTTTGGTATCAAGATGTGTTTTATTTAGCAGTAGCTTCTCAAACAGTATTGTCCCCCATGCACAACAGGAGTGCTCGTTGTCTTGCCCCTGGGCCAAGCCTGGCAGCTGGACTTGCCTGGCACCTCTGCTGCCTAACTAGCTGAGCCCTTTGAAGGTGATTTCCCCTTCTAGCAGCAGGGTGGTGTGGGGCAGCTGCCTCTCATGGGAGGGCATCTGCCATCACTGAGCATTCCTACCTTCTTGTGGCTCTTTCTTACAATAGAATAAACCAGGTTGGAAGAGACCTTCAAGATCATTGCGTCCAACCCACCTAAACAATTAAACCATGGCACCAAGCACCCCATCAAGTCTCCTCCTGAACACCTCCAATGAAGGTGACTCCACCACCTCCCGGGCAGCCCATTCCAATGGGCAGTCACACTCTCTGTATAGAACTTCTTCCTAACATCCAGCCTAAACCTCTCCTAGTGCAGCCTGAGACTGTGTCCTCTTCTTCTGTCACTGGTTGCATGGGAGGAAGGCACTTTCAGATGCTCACACCTTGGAGTGTAATGCAAACTGCTCAGTGTAAATGAGAAACCCATTTGTGTCTAAAGCCTTTAAAAGTATAATGGAAGTCTTGGTACTGTGGTATAGGAAAAGATAGATGGGGGTTAGAAATCATCCCAGTTTTAGCACAAAAGGGAACACCCTATTGCAAAGGAATCTGTCAGGGATATGGACATCACTCAGTTCCAGGTTGCTTCAGGTTTGGTTACATACTATTTTAGAACACTGGTCTGAAGACAGAAGAGTGGCTGTGTCTGACAGTGGCAGGTAGGAGGTGCTTGTGGAAATAGGAAAATGAGTAGGAATGATGCTTTAGAAAACTACCAGTTTCTTAAAATGGATCAGATGTGTCTTCAGGCAGTGGTAATGGTACCTTTACTCTTAGGGCTAAGTTTGGTTGGGGACTTTTGTTGTTGTTTGGTTTAGGTTTTGTTTGGGGTTTTTTTTTGTTGTTGTTTGTTTGTTTTGGTTTTTGTTTTTTTTTTTTTTAATCTTTGATTGCTTCCTGACCCCATTTAAATGTTAGCATTGTGGCAGCCAGTGGGTTCCCCTGACCTGTTATTTTTGTGCAATTTATTTTCTTGGTGTGACCTTCCTATCATCAGATAATTTCATTTGGTGTCTGCTGTTTCTTAAATGTAATGTGAGACAGTTAGTAGGTTAGTAGACATTTGTTATTCATCTACCCATGTCACTAAGTTGCCAAACCTGATTACAGTGTTGCCTTACCAGGATTCTTCCAGATAAAAGCCTTAACCCGCCTAACTGTTCCTTGCACCGAAGTACCTCCGATCACCTGCTCTGCCTTTCTAATTTCCAAAATATACAGTACACTTATTATCAGAAAGACTATGCACAGCACTTGAGGGGAGGGTTGAGCTGAGTGGTGACATGCTGATTTGTTTTGTTTTCTATTTCTCTTTGAAATCAGAAGCTTAATTTTTTGTTGCTCAGTCTAGCTCTCAATATTGGTCATAAATGTTTTCAGCCTTTTAAACATTCATGATAGTGCCTCAGTACATTGCATCCCCAGTTAGGGTGATTTTCTCTTGCCTCTGCTTTCAGAGGGTGAAGAGTAGTGTTTTCAACTCCCTTTCCTTCAGGATAAGGATTCATGGGTAATGGGTTGTCTTCTGGAAAGCCATACTTCAGTGCAAGGGACTGAAAGGACTCCAAAACTGTTGCAGTTGCACTCCAGGGGGTAGCTGGAGTTTGATAGCTATCAAAGTAGACTTAATTGCGAGGGCTATATGAAAATGGGTGATTAGGAGAGAAGCTGATCTGTGCTGGAAAGTTAATGAGCTTTTTGTAAACAAACGTGCTCAGCTGTGGGGAAGGATGAACAGGATGAAGTTTTCTTGCAAGCATTTGTCCTTATTGGAGGGAACCTTCCTTTACAAGTCGTGTTTCAGATGTCTGTTGTGTGGATGATTGGACACAATAAAGGCAATGCAAAATGCTGTCAGAGCCCAGGATGAATTGGGAGGAGTTTAACCAAAAGCAGAAATCTTTTTCCAGGTCATTACTGATTTATGAACCTGTTAAGCCAGGCTTCATACAGATATTTTACTTCAGCTTATAATGTAGTATGACACTCAAAATAGTCTAGTTCAGCTCTGCCACAAATAGTCAGTGAAACTAGAGATATGCAATGATACAAGTTTTTTATTCCCTTATATTACCATTTTGCTCTCCTCATGACGCTTTTGATACAGTTTGGTTTTTACTACATGGCTGCAATATGATTTTTTTTTTTTTAATAAAACCTTTTATAACATCTTACCTGCAGCACAAGAGAACTAATCAACTTCAACCGAAAAACTTTCTACCTTCTAATAGTACTTTTCTGCTATTAATTTTCACACTTTGCAAAGATACCAATGGGAAGAATTCATGTAGTTAATTCAGTCCTGTCCATCTGCTGGTTGCTGTTTCGGCTAATGCATTAAAAATTTACTCATGTATGATTCCTCTTAGGCTGCTATTTATTAATGGATTAAGAATGGTCTTTTGAAGTGAGCAGCATGTAGGAAGCAAACCATTTTGTTCAATTTAAATGAAAAAGAATGAAAGAAGAGCTGTTAGCCTATCTCTTTGAAGATGTTTGGATTCAAACATTCAGTTTGAAGTATCGCTGTACTTTTTAGAATAACATGGCCTGGAAAGAAAACAAACACATTTTGAGGGTTTTATATTGCCTTTTTATATGAAGGTTCTTATCTTCAAAGACAAAACTAGTTAAGGGACGGGTAATGGTTGTTGTGCACAGCCTCACAATTCTGCTACGTGAGCACAGTCTCTGCAGACTCTCTGCTGTAGCTGCAATCCTGCTTTGGGAGCCTGTTCTGCTCCTGCATCCAGGGAGCGGAGGTGGTTTTGGCTGTCTCTACACCGTGCCAACCAGGATGAGCATGCAGCCACCATTCTCTAGTCCCAACTGGTAGGGAGGTCTCTGGGACAGTTTTTAAGACAGGTGTTCCCGGAATAGAATCCGGTGGTTTCCCGATGTTGGAAATCCTGTGAAGACACCCACAGGACAGACTCATCCTGGGCTCCTATCTGCCTTATGGTGGAAAGGGAGGATGGTGCTAAAGCTCACCTGCACAGATCTGGGAGGTCTCTGTCTCTACATCATGTGAAAGGTGGCAGCATCTGTAGGTTTTGGGTAGGTAGATGTGTAGGTAACCATTAATTCATCATAATTGTGAGGGTTTTCAGTGCTCCCTGTAAGAAGACAAGTAATGTGTCAGAGCACTGTTCAATCTTGAACCCATTGTTTCTTATTAGTGTGCACCACCGAAAAGAGCTTGGCCCCCTCCACTTGACACCCACCCCATAGATACTCTTGTATAAATTCAGAAAGTCCAAATAGAGTAGAAGGAGGAAATCCTGATGTATGCACTGAGACAAAGAAGTACCATCTGGTCTTTAAGGGTTGCCATTCCAAAATTATGCCCTAGTTCCTGCTAGGTGATCATGGTGACTGGAAGCATGACAAATAAGAAGAGAAATTACAACAGCATGAGGAAAACCAGTTCAGTGGAGCTTGGGTTAGCCTCAGGTCTTCTGTTGACAGGCTGTATTGCATAATTGGCAGAGGCACTCTAAGTGCCATGAAAGGCATCCACAGGTTAAGTCAAAATAGAACAATAACAACAGATTTCTTATGACTGGAAGCTTCCTTTTTGTGATGAAATACTACGTATCAGACTTCTATGCCCCATCTTAAAGAAACCATAAGAAACCTGTGGGAAGGACTGAGGGGAGGCTGTCCTATCCCCAGGCCTGTTTTGGCTTCATGCTTAAATCAGTCTTGGAAAGAGTCTGGAGGAGACAAGTTCTATATTGTGCATTACTTTTTGGATGCATCTCCTGGCACATGGCATAGTGTTCATAACTCTTATTGCAGCTGTGCAAAGAGAAAAAAGTGTTAATTATTTCTGCTTGCCTCATTCAGTGATAACCTCTTGTAAATGTGTTTGGGTTGGGTTGGTTTTGTTGGCTTTTTCCCTTCTCTGTGGATTCCTGGAAGGTGTTTTTTATGGATTGTGTTTTTGTGGGTTTTTTTGTGTTGTTTTCCTCTAGGAAATAGCTAATTTCTACTGATAAAATTGCAGATCCAAATGTTGCAGCTGATACAATTTTTGGTGAAGAACCATTCAGTTGATTCAGCTGTATAAAATTAGAGATTAAAGCACTGTGTCTAGCCAGGTGTGTAAAGGAAGAACTGATCAATTAATTACTAAAGAAAAAGTCAGTGCTATGAGTGCAATCCCCTGTTCCTGCTCCCAACCCTAAATAAGATCATTTAGAGTGAAGGGCAATTTATGGATACTTGTTGCTCTTTTCACTGCAATGCTCCATCAATGTAATTAAACCAAAAATGAAATTGTAACATGGAAATTTTCATCGCTCATGAAAAATACAAGGCAACGTGTGTAGAGCCAGCATCTAACAACTATGAAATGGAAAGGATAGAAATGGACAGATTCTAAATAGACTGGCTACTTAACAGTTTTTATATTAATGCCTGTACCAGAAAGTATCTTGATCTGAGTGGAAAGCTTCATTAAAAATGTTTAATTTTTCTTTATGAAACTGCTTCCTGCATCATCTGCTCCCACATGGAAAATCCATTCTATGTTTAGAGAAAGATGGTTATGGATGGAATAGCATTGCTGACTGTGGTTGACTTTGCTGGGGGCACAATGCTGATGACCATGAGAGGCATGAACAGTGGGCTGCTGGAGCAACTATTAGTCATGGAGATCCTCTGTGTTTGCATCTCCTTGCTTTGTGCAGCTTCTCCTGCTTTGTGCAAATCTTCATCCTGGTCATAGCTGAGGTATTCACTCATCAGGTGAAGCTGTTGCATAGGTGATAGTTTGCCATTATTTGAAAAAAATATAAGAGCATTTACACCAGAGCTTCAAAGCTGCAGTGAAAAGATCTCTGTTTGCAATTCAGACATGAGGCATGCAGTCTTCTTATATTTGCTCAGTATTCCCAGTTCACCATTAGACTGCGGCTGCTCTGTGCAATCTGTTTTGATCTACTCCCATCTGTTCCAATCTGATTTTTTTTTTTTCTGAAAAATGAAGCTGGCAGGATGTGATTGTTGCAAAGGCAATCAATTACTGAGGCTGTAAAAGTGTTCTGCTTGGTAGAGACCGAGTGTGCGCTTGCCAGGCTGCTGCATTTCTTCCACTCTTTAATACTGTGCAGGTAAACTGCACTGCGGGCTATTGGCACAGACTTAAACTGGCAGCAATAGAGGCAGCTCCAGCAGATCTGCTGTTGTTCATAAGGGCAAATCAGAGGCTCCCTGCTGTATTTCATTTTTTTGTGAGGGGACTTTGTTAGTATTTGGGGAGCAGTTGTAAGTGGTCATCTGTGAAAGAGGAGGGTTGTACTGGAGTTTCTCAGCAGTCTGTCCTGGGCCTGGTTACTGCTCAGTTGTTTTGTTTTTTAGTTTGCTTTTGTTTGTTTTGTTTTGTGAATGACTTGAATAAAGGAATAGAGAGTGTACATAAATTAGCATTTAATACCAAACTCTGAGGGAATAGAATTACAAATTAATTGAATGACTTACACATCCCCCTCCTTCCTGCTGAAAAAATGCAATTTTACTGATAAAGCAGATTCGTCAGCTAATAGGGAGATGCGTAAGAATAGAAGACATGGGACAAAGAATAGCCCTTTGGAAGAGAATCTGGGAGTTACTACACTCTGTTTGCTTGAACCTCAGTGCCAGCAATGGCAATTTTGTGCCAACAGTTTTATGAAAAATACTAATATTGGTAGGCTGTATGAGGAGATTTATTTTTCTGCAAGAAAGGAGTTGTCCTTCCATTCTGCTTGTTATGCTGCCAGGTGCAGTCTGGAGTATCTCAGCTGGTTCAGGCTTCTGTCTCACAGCAGGTTGCAAAACAGGCAAAAGTAGCTTGGAAGAAGGCAAAGGTTGATCAGAAGTAGATGATCTTGGAGATCTTGAAGGAGCCATGTTTGCATAGGCTTAAAAGGTAAAATTGGGGAGGTCTGGAGATGTCATCAGCTTTCAGGTGCAAGAAAGAGATCTGGGGGCAGTGGGTATACTGATCTGTTCTGCTCCCTCTGTTTGCGAACAAAAAGTAATGCACTGTAGTTACTGCAAGAAAGATTTGGCCAGACACTGGGGAAATAGGCTAGCTCTTTT
Organism: Picus viridis; assembly: GCA_033816785.1. NCBI lineage: Eukaryota > Metazoa > Chordata > Aves > Piciformes > Picidae > Picus > Picus viridis. The sequence goes on along the minus strand of CM066586.1, from coordinate 19,458,567 downwards.
AATAAAAGCTTCTGGCTCTTGGATAGTGCTGTGAACACTGAGCTGGAAAGGATAGTGTCATCACAGCCTTGGAGGAGACATTGATGATATATGTGAATCGTCATTTATTATTGTCCAACTTTTGGCTTTGTAAAAATCGCTGGTTTAGAAAGCTGCTTACATATAAACCATTATTTTACTGAAGATGGCCCAATGGGAAGCTAGTGGTGGTAAGCAACTAAATGACACTTCTAGGCAGAGGTGACAAAGGTGGATCAAAGTGTTCTGATAAGAATACTGATTAATTTTGCTCTCTAGCTATAGTCTTGTTGAAATTTATATGTTTATCTTTTAATGTTCATGGGACAGGAGCCTTAAATTTCAAGGAGTGATGAAGTGCTACAGCATGCAGGCTGCTATGTGAATCATAATCTTCAGACTAACATTTGCTTAATAAGTAGTTTACTAACTTAGGAGTATGGGAAATATTTTGCCATGATTGAGGAATGAATGCAAAGCTGTACTGGCAATGTCCACCCAGTAATTCATCCTTATCACTTTGTAACAATTTTTCTGGGAGGGAATTTGAAGAGTAGAGTTGGTATGACAAAATCTGTAAGCAGGTCCTGTGGATTGATGGCTTTGCAAACAAACTGTTGGTTAATTGGACATGGTTATATCTGTGGAGGCCTTTTTTTGTATAGGAGGTGATGTATGTAATGCTGAAGGCTCTGAAAGCTGCTACTTGAGCAGTTGTCACTTCAAGGGACGATGGCAAAGTGACTGTGCTTTGAATGTTAAGGTGCCTAAAACTTAATTCTAACCAGCATCAAATAGAACTGGTGGTGTGTATGTATATTCTCGTTTTTGCCTCATTTTCTACATCATCAGTATCTAATATTCAAGTTCACAATTTTCATTAACCTCTTGCAAATAATTAAGACTGTTTTTCTACTAACTGAGCAAAACCTCAGGTGCTTGCTGTGTCCTTTGCAGCCATTTTGGCAGGGTGAGCCACTGGACTGGGGGAATGGAACAAAAATAGAGATGAGTAGATTCAGATTGGATGTTGGGAAGAAATTCTTCACCATGAAGGTGGTGAGACACTGGAACAGGTTGCTCAGGGAGGTGGTAGAAGCTTCATCACTGGAGGTTTTTAAGGCCAGGCTGGATGCGGCTCTGAGCAACCTGATCTAGTGTGAGGTGTCCCTGCCCGTGGCGGGGAGGTTGGAACTAGATGATCCTTGAGGTCCCTCACAACCCCTAACAATTCTATGATTCTAAATTTGAGATGGACATGGGGGACCTTCCTAAGAAGGAATTGGGACCTCTCTGCATAATTTCACAGAGTGTGCCCTGGGGGCTACTCTGCTGTGGGTTGTGGAGCCTGTAAGGCTGGGAGCAGAGTGAAAACAGCCTGAAATAGCTTGGCACAGCTCTGGGCTGGGGTTTGTGAGTCTGTGTGTGCTGCTGCAGCACAACTATGCTGTGTCTGAACCACAGTCAGGGACTGCTCAGAGCTGCTATGAGCCATGCAGCACACACTGTGTCATGGAGAGCTTTACTGTTTGACTTTGCATTTATTGCCAATTTTTGGTTGTGTTTACATGGTATGAGCCAGAGTAGCACTTTTATTGAAGTGCTGAGTTTTGGAGCATGATGTCAGGCCTTGATTAAGCAGAGGCCAGACCCGAGTCCTGCAGGCCCTCCCTGTGCCCCTTTCTTGCTTTCAAGGCACATCGCACTCAGGCCTAACCTTGGCTTCTCTGCACACAAGGCAGGGCTTTGGTCCTGACCACTTTGCTCTCACTTTTGCTTTCTAGTTTCCCATTTGACACAAACTGCATCTTACCCTTGTGCATGGGTAGGTCATAGAGGCTTTCTGGGTGTGTTTGTGTCAGCAGAGCTCCCTGGCAGAGTGACACAGGGAGGATTTTCTGCCAGTGCTGTTCTGCACCACGAAGAAGGCTGTGATCACCACCGACGTGATTAAGAATGCTGATCTGACCCCCATAAAATCACAGAAATGAAGTATCTCCCACTTTAAGAATCCTCTGGAAATGAGCGAGGAAACACTAATGAATGATGCTGCTGTTTTCCCTGACCTCAAGAATGATACAGGCAGGATTGTTCCAGAAGGTTCTCAAACATCCTTACATACAATGTAAAATCAAGTAAAAGACATACACATTATTTATAAAATCAAGATGCTTAGCTGATTCTTAGCAATAATTCTTAAATTTAGTTGTAGCAGGAGCTGACCTAGTTTTCTTATAGAAATAATGAAGAAAAATAATAAATTTTTAATGGTGATTTTTTTTTCTTTCTGTGAAGCTTGTAGATATAATTTATGCTTTGCTAGGATGATTTCCAACCTCCTTGTGAGAATCACTTAGAAAAAAATATTTGTAAAATATTCAAAGTCTGTGAAGGATGAGTTTACAGATAGGATTTGAGTCATGATCTGTGTTTTTTTTTTTTTCTATTATTTGTGGGTTTTCTTTATCCCTCTGTTTCCAATATTTGTCTTGCTCATTCTGAAGTATTTAACTCCTTCTGTGGCAGCTGCATTGGAGGGGTTTTTAAGGCTTCTGCTTCTGTTTTTTTGGAGCTACTTATATTCCTCTCCCCTTCTTCTTTCTACTGAATTCAGCAAAATATGAATTCCTCTCCAAGTAGAAAGAGCCAAGACTTGGAAGGCACCAGATGGTGGCACTGGTCTTTCACATCTGACAAGTCTGGATCATGCAGTAAAACATAAGAAGCTTTATGCAAGTCATACTGCATACCTTCCTATATTTTTCTTTCTCAAACTGTATAGTTGGAATGAACAAGGTGACTTATTTTTATGCTTATCTTTAGAGAGTGCCTGGAGAGGGTGAGATGTGTATCTAAGAGAGAAGAAAGGATAAGCTTTGGCAATATCTGAGCATCACTAATGCTGTTATTTTTTGTATTTGCATCATGCTGTTCCATTTGGTTTGAGATGTTGAGTAGCTCAAATGCCCGCTGAATTGTGGCAGCTTAAACTAGATGAGGCTATAGTTGAGATTCTTAAAACCAGATGTGTACCTTGGTTTCAGTCTTTACTGAATCCTACTGCATGTGCAGTTTTTAATAGCAACTTTTTTTTTTTGACTGAATGTAGCATATACCAGCTCTACAGTGATGTTATAGTTATTTGCTTTATTTTATGCCAAATCTTCATTTTGGTATTTTTAGAGTGCGCTTCACAAAATCTGTTTCTCTGCTTTAAGGGGGAATGTTAGAAGTCTGTATTTGAAAAAGAATCAAGTCTTGAATATGAAATATTTTGTTGGAGAAATATAAAAGTAGGATCCTCTTGTCTCTGGAGATGAATCCTTGTGGTCTGTGTTGTGATTCTTTCCTCTTTGGGCACAAATTGTGCCAGGGAAGAGAGACCACCTTCAGTAAATGCAAAATGTGAACATAGGTAAAGGTTTACTATGAACAACGAGCGCTGAAATGGCTACAATCTTCAGTAGTATTACACCATGTGAAACTGAATTATCTATCACGTGTTACAGTCCTGAGGCTCACACAGCAGCTGTATGTAAGCTCTCATGACTGTTACATGAAAACAGGACAACAGAAAATTTAGTGACTGTCTATGCTCCCCTGTAATCTGCAGAGCAAACCTTTACACTGGGAAATGTCCGAGCACTACTGAAGAGGCAGGACATGGGACCTGCAGCCTTGGGTTTAATCTTCAAAGGGAAGTGGGCTCTAAACCCCTGAGGTATGTTTCTCAGTGTTGCTGTCAACAAACCTAGTCTTCAGGCAACTAAAATCCTGATGACTCAAGCAAAAGCAAGGTGAATTGGAGAACTTCAGACATCATACTCTGTTTCAGTCCAGAAGCTAACCTGCCTTCCAAAGTCACCTGTGAGTGCTGCCCCAAGGTGTTTTTTTTTCCCCTCATATCTTGAATAAAGCAGTGCTGAATGTTTAAAGTCACCGTAGTCTCAACACTGTAACACAATCCTTGGTAAATGAAAAAAACCCCGAACAAACAGTGAGTTAAAATGCAGTTGACTTCACACAGCATCCAGTCTTTCTTCACCTGTCTTTAGGGAATTTGGGTTTCCTACCTATGCAAGGTTTAGTCCACAGCTATAGTGTATAGTTCAGTGTTATTATAAAACTTTGGTCCTCACTCTGAAATTGGATAGAGATTGCTCACTGAATTACTGGTCTGAGATTTTACCTTCATTTGTGTGGTACCTTCAAGCTACCTTTTCTGTTCTGGAAAAGCTGGAAAAGCTCTCATTGGTCCCATAAGACACAGTTGTTACATATGCATTGATGATTACAAGGGAAACCAGGGAAAACTAAATTGATGAAATGATTAATGAGCATGTTCTTCTGTTGGAATGTTGAGCACATGCTTAGGAAGGATTGGTGACTACTTTTTTAAAACTTAATTATGCTTCAAAGTTTCAGTCTGAAGGAAGTATAGACTGCATCAAAATTAGAGCCTGAAAGCTGCTATGTGAAATTACAGGATGTCTGTGTAAACAATGTGTACTTTTCAGCTGAAAGAATTTAATGGCTGCTATTATGCATTTTCTGCTTTCTTAGCAGCACCTGATGTTCTGTAGAGTCAAACCTTTATCAGACACTTGAAAAGTAGTTTTTCCACTTTTGTCTTATTCTGACAACTTCCTTTCCTTTTGTCCTTTAACATGACCTCAACTGTGATCATTTAGGAGAAAGAATAGTAACTTTTGATTGTTTGCAATATTCTGTTTTCCAGCTGGGGTCCTGATGGATGCCTCTGATTTGCATGACTTGAACTGTTCATCTTGAAGTAATATTAAATTACTTTGAATTTTTTGTTTGGTTTGGGTGTTTTTCCTTCTTGTAGGGAAATGCAGCCGTCCTGTGCTGATCATGTGCAGGGACCTGCCCTTCTGATTACAGTTAAAGTACTTTTATAATTGGAAACTTGGAAAGGTAAAATCTATGGTTACTGGTTTTCATCTTAGTTGAGGCCTTTAAACTGTTTTGTCACTGCACAGCTCTTGCATCATCTTGCTGCTCTTGTGTGGATTGGGATACGTAGGCATCATATAAATGAATCCAAAGAACTTAAGTGGTAGCTTACTAGTGTTGTAATAAAATAATTTTTAGAGTTACTGGTTTTATTCCTCACTGTTGATTCAGACTTTTAGCAGTTGTTTTTGAGACAGTGGGATGGTCAGGTGTGGTGCAGGGAAAAACAAGCAGAACACCATTCTTTCAAAAGAGGGAAAATAACTAGATTGTCATTTAGCTGCTGTCTTGAAAGAATTAATCTTTGTCAGCACTGAAAAGATGGTGGCCCACATTGACACAATTTGTTCTTGATTTGTTTGGCAACATGGAGGTACTCGTGAAATAACTACAACTAGATACAGCTTTAGCTGAAGACCAGAAAATGTTTTACTGTATGACCCAGCTGGCAAGTCTATAGAGTGGTAGAAGTGGTGGCTTGACAGTGTGACTGAAAAACAAAACTGGGCAGAGAAATCAAGACACAAGGTAGTGGAGTGGTTGGGTGGGGAGAGGATGCCCAAAATGCATTTTAAAAGCATAACAGTCTCAGTTTTTTCACCCATCTGTAACGGTTAGAACAAAAAGCTAAAAAAGATAGATTTCAGAAATAAAAGATTAAAGATAGGGGTTTAGAGCTTCCTAACAGTAAGACAGTATAAGAACATAGTGCCTGGGAAAGTGTGAGCTCTCCACTTTCAGAAATCTTAAAGGCTATATAAAAATCGATCAGTAAGGACATCCCTTCTAACTCAGTTTTGGTGATAGGAAAAGAGAGGCTGTATACGGCCTTCTAGGAAATCTCTGGTACAGCAGAAAACAAAGACTTAGTAGTCTTTTTTGGCAGGCAAATTCTGTAGTTGTTTAAATCATAGGGAATAAGATGTCTGTGAAAGAGGAATGAAACAGTCCACAATGTAGTTTCTATCTTGAAAAGAAACTGTTTATGAACCTGCTTTACTTTAAACAAAATCCCTGATGCAAATTAATGTTTTTAACTGGTCTTTACTTAAAAACAGGAGATCACAAAATCATTCTGTCATTTCTTGTGTTTTTTCTTTTCTATTTGCAAGAACAAGGCAATTTGCAGATAAAAGGATTCCTCAAATAAGATACTTCTCTATTTTTTACTCTTGCAAGTAAGGCATTATCTGCATTCCCTGCAAGGTACTTGTGTTTTTGTTTGCTCTATTACCTACCCATAGCGTTGCCAGTATGTTGTCCCTTATTCCAAATGTAATCCAAAGAAAGTAAGTTCAAGTATTATGTGCTTATGTGTCCCATTTTAGGAAAGCTTGCATGTAGGTTGACTTTCTTATTTGAGTTCTAGGCACGATTGATTTTGCATCAGGTTATAAGTAGATAGGAAAGCCATAGTTTTTTACACAATTACTGTTTTTTGACTGCCCAGTTTATACAGTAGGTTACTCAGCTGAGAGGACAGCAGGAAAAATAGCAGTTTTAATGCCTACACTCTGAACCACCTCAGCCCTTTCATTTTCACTGGTGAATGCTTGTTTATCCCATACTGGTATGTTTCATTACTCTAGGTATTCTTTAAAAAGGGCAAGCAAGTCAGTGTGTAACTGGGACTGACAGAAACTGCTGGAAGGGTGATAAGGAGGTAGGGGGACAGTATTTCCACCTCTTCTAATAGTGACAAATACAACTGTTAGTATCACCACTGTGGCTTTAAACTGTTGGGAGAAGATGTCAGGCAAATGGGCCATGCTTTGACTTGCTCCAGAACAGAGGATACAATCAGTTCAGTTTTTTTATCAGAAGCAGCGTAGCATTTCTGTTTTCTCTGGTGCTTGTCCTTTTTTTTTACTGAAATGTTAAACTTTACCTTGGCTATTTAATGAGGAATTGCTACCTAAAAGCATTGCAGTTGGGGCCTGTTTTCAGCCAAGAAGCTGAGGAAGTGCTGAAGGTGACAAAAGCTCCAGCCTGTGAGGAGCATTTCTCTGTAGGGCCTATGGATATGTTCAGTGAGGCTCACTTATGGTTGCAAGAAGTGTCAAATTGGAGTGTTTTGATCAGCATATACTTAATTTGGAGTAAAAAGCTCTTGCTCTGTCATGTAACAAGAAGGCAAGTGGATACTGGACAATGTATTCTGGTTTCCAGCTGGGAAGCCTGAGTTTGTGTTGAGTTGAACCTATAGCTGGTTTACCTCACTTCATCTAAACTACTTAGAAAACTGTTTGTTCTGTCTGCCAGACATGACCACATTAAGTCCATTTGTCTTTTGAACACTTGATGCAATTTCATGATTCTAAGAAAATGTCTCCAAAAAGAGATCATATGAAAATCAATAGTTCTTTTCTGTGTCGTCTTGTTTATGAGTTAGAAGCAGAAAGAAGGTTCACTGGAGCAGGGCTAAGATCAATAGCTCTGTGAACTTTAATTGGACCATCTTTAACTACTAGCTGAGTGCAGTCTGCTTTAATCCTGTAAGAGTTAAATGCAAGACCCTTTTGCAACTAGTGACTTCTCCATCCTTCAGTCCAATCAGAGCCACTTGTGGACTATCCTAAAGAGAAAGTGGAAAGAAAGGAATTGAAGAGTAACTTGATTCTTACATTTTATTTTAAATTAAATTATATGACAGTAGTAACACCTATTTCATATTGAAGCTTATTTATTATACTGCCCTTTTAACAAATATTTTAGTTTTGCACATCATCCTTGTTTCCAGTTGTGGCAGTACATCCAAAACCCCTCCCTGCCCCTCCCTTTCCACTCCCATTACAGAGGTGGGATGGGGGGAAACAGAGAGGCTGGGATGAAGAGAGGCAGAGGAGATACCTCTCCTTCCCAGGCCTGTGGCTCAGTGAATTCACATGGATCCTTCCCATCAAGCCATGTGTCCTGTCAGGCACAGACCCCATGCACAGTCAGATCTGGGCATGGTTTGGGCATGTTTAAGTAGAGAACTGATGCTTATTGGTTCTAGCTTTTTGTTTGGTAATGTACTACAAAAATTAGTTGGCTGGATAAAATAGGTGAGCTGCAGAGAGCATGAAGCTCTCCTCTCCTGGGTTGTTGTCCTCCACATGTGGATTATAAATCATGGCAGCAGTTCGGGAGGATTTTCCGATAAAAGGAGACAGAAGAGAAATTCCCACAATCAGCAAGCAGCATTGTGAGTAATGGATATATTCCTAAAGTCTCCAGGAACTTCCTACCTTTTGTTGGTGGAGTAACATACTGCTTTTGGATGTATCTTTTTCCAAATGCTGTTCTCAAACTACTTGTAACCATTCCTATTATGACCACTCCCCGAAAGTTCACTACAAGATGACCAATGTGCATCTATCTGCTCTGTCTCTATCTTGCAGATATCCACCAAAAGGGAAGTTTTACCTACTGACATGTTTTTTATATACAAGACTGGTGCTAGGTTGCATTTTTACAGTGTCTCCTAAAGACAGATCACTTCTTCTTCAAGACTATCTGGTGATAGGATTTATCAGAATGTGATTTTTCATTTTGGTTTTGGAGTAGGTTGGTAGGTGGTGCTGTTCCTGTCCTTTGTGATGACTTCCAAGAAAAAAATACTAAACATGGTCATGCTCTGTAATTTTCTGCAACAGTGTAACTTGAGTTATACTTTTCCCAGTGTATGAGACGACTTCTGAAGAGGAGAGGATTTGTTATGTACTTCATGAGGGCAGATCCCAGTCAAAGACTCTGTTTTATGACTATATGAAATTCTCCTCTTACTTTAATTGAAAACACAACTGGTGATATGTTATGCTGCTCTTGTAAAAGGCACAATACAGAAATTACAGCTATGTGGGCCAGGAGGCTCTCATGGCTCCTGTTTTCTGTCCTGCTGCATAGGATACTGTAGAATTGGTAGGGGTGTAATGGTAAAACAGATGGCTTTGAGGACTTAAAAATTGTAGAGCAGCCTATTGTGACAGCTTTGGAAGTTGTGATCAAAAGCATCTGTGATGCTATGGTTGATAGCTTTTTTGGCTCAAGAAGTCCTTTTCCCCCTCCCCCCCCTTTCATTTTTGTGCCAGCACTGTCCTGACCTGTGCCAGCCATCACAACTTCCCTTTCTTTGATGGAAATGGGCATGCCAGCACTTTCATACTGGTTAAGATGCTTTGCCAAATTCGCTGGAGACTGGGTAAAGCTCTGGTTTGGGATGCTTAAGTGCAGCTCTATGGGCTTGTTTATGAGAATGTATAAAATTACAAAATGCAGCCAAAGCAGAGATACTCCAGTATTTCTGGATTTGAAATTGAACTGCCTTGAGCAAACTGGATCATCATTAGGCTGTGGCAACTGCAGGAAACTATGACTTATCTTACTGGTTATTTTCTCTGAAGGATTCATTAGTGAAGTACTGGCTTGGGTGCATCACCTAATTGAGATGTCTGCAGCACTCCTGGATCAGAGCTGGCTTTTGGGCTAGTATTTTGTATAGGGAGGTTTGGGGCTGCATTCACATAGCCTGTGCCCAGCTGTACAGATACTTTGAGCATTCGCCATGAAGTGAGTTGCAATTTCAGGGCTTGTGTGCAGATTTTTCATGGAACAATGAGAACTGTACAATTACAGTTGTTCACCTAAAATAGTTGCATGGTGGAAGCACAGTAGCATGCAATAACAAACCTGCTTTGGGGGAGTGAGATACTTTGTTGGTTTGGTAGAGCTTTTACTCAGCAGTTGCTGGATTCTGGAGCATATGCTCAGTCCTATTTTTCATTCTTAATTTGTCATTTTAATTTTCCTGAGAAACTTGCAGTATGTGTTCTAAAAATGTTGTTCACTAGCAGTTCTTCAAACCACACAAGTGATTTATTTTTTGTATTTATTTCCACCAGATCTCTTTGCAACTGATGTCTAATCTTCCATTCACTTTCACTCCAAGAATACTTTTGGCATTATGGCTTTTTAATTCAAGGCATCTCATTGACTCCATGTTTCAGATTATTTTTCACTGGCTGTATTTATCAAGTTTCAGGCCAGAGGCTCTCATAGAGTTATAAACCCTTAAAGGAGGGAAAGTGCTGACACAGCCTTAAATTGTGGTATGGCAAGTGTTACACTATAATTACCTTTATTTATCATCAAACTGCCTTTCAGAGGCCTGGCTACGTGCCGTGGGCATCCTGATGGAATGCTCCATTACACTGAGATTTTTCATGGGGGAAAAAAACTCTAAAGCAAAACATGATAAAGTACTTCTATAAGAGTAGCCTCAGTAGCAGTGACAGAGTGGTGGTAAGGCAAGAGGTGGTGGGAGTTGTGGGGGAAATACTCTACAACATTAGTGATATATCTGTATTAAAAAGATATGAAATTATTTTTTTCCCTTACCACTGTGTCTCCACCACATTACTACTTGTCTTCCAGATGATTTGAAAAGTTAACACTTAGTGTGATCTGTGAAATTTAACCAATGGTATGTGTGCTTTTACTATGCACTGGGGTATTGGACAAAGACATACAAGCTGGCAAACGCTGGGCTAGCTGCAGAGTGGAAAGCAATATAATACTGTCAGTGTGCTAATGCACCTGGCAAAACAGGGCATGGTAGTATTGGCATGAGGCTGCATTGAAGCTGCTTTGCTGATTTGATGGCTGATCTGGAGTTTGTGTACTGTATCCTCTCCTCAGGTGTGTGCTCATTTCATCATCCTGTCATCTGGCCCACACTCTGTGAATTGCAGATTTGGTTTGTCAGCTTCATGTCCTTAAAACAAAAGTAAAAGAAAGGAAGCACTTCATTGAAAAATATTGGTGAGGAAGGGTGAAATTCAGACTAAGAACAAAGGGATAGATGCTTTAATAATACAAAGAAGAGAGGCACAGAACTAAAGCAGTTTTGTATGACAACACATACAGGGGACACAGTCTCAAGCTGCAACAGGGGAAGTTTAGGCTCGAGGTGAGGAGAAAGTTCTTCACCGAGAGAGTGATTCGTCATTGGAATGGGCTGCCCGGGAGGTGGTGGAGTCACCGTCCCTGGGGGTGTTCAAGAGAGGACTGGATGTGGCACTTGGTGCCATGGTCTAGTTGTGAGGTCTGTGGTTACAGGTTGGACTTCATGATCTTCGAGGTCTCTTCCAACCTTAGTAATACTGTGATACCATCTCATTAGGGGGAATATAACACCACCCCCTTGTTTGTCTGGGGTTTGTATTAATCCTGAAGAACTATTAGTCATGGAAAGCACAAATAAGACAGACTTTTAAGGATGACACTGAAAACCTATTTAGAAGGTTTATGTGTGTGCTTTATGTGTACACAGACACTTGCTTTGGTTTAAGTGAAATATTTGTATTTACTTGCTACTTGTCTTCAGTGGCTTAAGTGACTCTTGCACAGTTGCTGTCTGCTGTTAGACTTGTAGGGATGTGCTATATCCATTACTGAAATGTAGCCATGAGTGATACTTTCTAAGGTGTATGGGCGTGTTTCATGTGCAGATGGAGAAGGGAAAGAAGAATTTGTGCATTGGGGATTATTAACATTTTGGGTACAGGTGGCTACTGAGGTAAATGAGATTTCCATAGATTGCTAAAGGGGAATGGTTTTCTGTACTGAGGTCACCAGAGGTGGTTCAGAATACAAGGTCCTATAATTGCCATTTCAGTATCTTTGTGTTTATGCTCAATACTTCATTTTGGTGCTAACTAAATTAACTCTCATCTAATACAGTTCTGTTTTCTGCTTAGGATATATCACAGCGGATACACTTTTAAAACAGGAAAAAGTGAACTAAGTGTGTTATAATTGCTCTGCGTGTTTAGTCATTTGTCTCACTGCAGAGAGAATGTAAAATATTCCAGTCATGTTTGCTTTGTTCTCCAATAGGAACAAATGAAGACCACTGCACTGAGACTTGAGTAAATGGTTTCTAGTCCATTATGCTCTTGCAAAATAGTGCATGTACTAAATGCTATTGAAGATAAACTCATTTTAGGCAGGAGCTACTTTGTTACAAAGTAATGGAGTCAACTAAGGAGAGTAGTTGGCTGTTTGAGCAGGGGGAAGGAGTCAAAAGGATTTGTAATGTGGCATAAAGCAGCTGTTCTAGCTTAGGACGCCTCTTCTTTAAATTACAACAGGCCAGCTTGAGGAGAGGTGGTGGGGTAGTGTAGATGGGTTTCTTCTTAAGTGCCCTCTACCTTTCTGCTCCCAGAAGTAGGCAGTTTGTCTGTAGTAAGATGTGATGTGTTAGGAAAAATACAAACAAAGCCCCAAAACCCTTAGTTTTAACATACTGCATGCATTGAATCTACTGTGGCTGGCATTTGAAATGGGTATGACATCTTGAACTGCCTTCTTCATCCATATTGAACACAGGCACTCTGGCCTTTTTCCCGGAAGAAGGGGGAACTAAAGGATAATAGCTAGTGATTTGCACATCCTGTGGTGTGGCTGGTTTGAAAGATAAGAGCCTTATCAAATTTCTGCAGCAATCAGGTGGTGGTATGTGCAAAAACCTGTAAATTATAACTCTGTTAGTTTAACCTTCAAGTATCTATAGCAATTATACAAGAACTTAACTATTGCACTTCAAACAAATTAAGTTAGGTTTACCAATCTGCAGAACTAGGATGGAAGATACACGTCACAAACTGTATTTTGTTTCTATGAATATTAATAGACCAGAATGATGGATTTTTCTCTTATAATTATAACTTTGTGTGATAGTTGTAACATTTATTGTCTCAAAAAGTTAGTTAGTGATTGTTACCTTGAGGGAGACAGGAGATGGGACATTCCTATCTTCCTTCTTAAGGAGGATAAGAATAAGTCAGTTCCTTTTTTTTCTTCCCCCCTTCTCTTTCTTGTTTTGGGTTCAATGTAGATAATGAATGGAAGCTCTGTCTGCAGTTACAGTCATTGGGAATGTAACTGACAAAGCACAATCCTTCTCAACTAGAAATTTTTTGTAGTTTTGGTTGCATCACAGACCGACTTTGGCACACAAACTCCAGTTCATGAAAATGTTAATGAAATTAGAAGTTAACTTCTAATTCAGGAACATCAAATGAAAAAATGATGAAGAATGTATTTCTAAAAAGAATGGTTTCTAATCCATAGATCTCATTTAAATTGGACTTTTTTGCTCAAGGCATGTGGCTCTGTTTCAGTGTAACTTTATTGTGTGGTTGAAATGGTGTGTGTTTCTAAGTACGAGTACACAGTGCAAACAAACTTTAATTACATTAATTATATTTTAAGTGCAATGTGTTTTGTGTTGTTGTTTGGGTTTTTTTTTAAACTGATATTTATGTCATGTGAAATGACAAGGCAACTGAGATCTGTTGGACATGTCTGTTACTTTTGGAAATACAAGTCCTAGGAGTTGTAGCTGAGGTCTTGGAGTGCTCTGGAGAATGTTGGTGTGCTTGAGCAGAATGTACTTGAATGCGTTAAAAATGTTTACCCGAGAGTAGCTAACTTGACTATATGGAGATTCACATTATTTTTTTCCCTGCATTTGAAGATTTAGTACACTGCAGATTGTGACTAAGGGCTAAATTTCAGTTCTTCCACTGAAGAATCATCACTCAAAGAATGCATATTTCTCACACTTCTTACCTGATAACACAGATGTTCAAATATGATTCCCTCCACTCCTCCCAGGATGTAAACTTGTATTTTTAATTTCACTCCACTTTTTAGAAAGGATGGTATAAACATGATACACTGAGCATCTCATTTTCCCTTTTGATGTTGGAGAAGATCCAAGGAGGAATCCAATGGTTTTGCATCTTTCAGCCTTACACAGTTTCTTCCCTGGTGCTCTGGGAGTTAGTGTTGAGAATTAGGGCTTGATAGGAATTAACCAAGTATTTGTTTAGGGAATATAGTTGGTTTTGTTTGCACTCAAACTCCAAATCCTTCTATAATAAGGGTGAGTATATGTTTAGTTTTGTTTACATGTATCAGCTGCTCTACTCTCAATAGGCATTAAAGGAAAAAAAAAAAAAAAAAAAAGGGGGGGCGGGAAGAGAGAGCATCACTGTCATCATTCTAAAAAGGCTTTAGTGTCTCAACAGGGCAGATGCGAATTAGAAGGCATATTGATTTGGACTACATTTTGAGAACCTTCTGCAAGCATTTGTATTTAAAATAATTTATTTGTAGAAAGATTGTGACTTTTGGAGTGATTAAATATGATACTTTTCCCTTTAAACCTAGCTTAAGTTCTCGTAATTCCACATCTCCATTGCCTACTTCCATGTATCATAGTAGCATAGTATCAGTCAGGGTTGGAAGGGACCACAAGGATCATCTAGTTCCAACCCCCCTGCCATGGGCGGGGACACCCTACACTAGATCACGCTGGCCAGAGCCCCATCCAGCCTGGTCTTAAACACTTTCAGGGACGGGGCCTCAACCACCTCCCTGGATAACCCATTCCAGGGCTTCACCACTCTCATGGTGAAGAACTTCTTCCTCACATCTAGCCTGAATCTCCCCACCTCCAGCTTCATTCCATTCCCCCTAGTCCTATCACTACCTGCGATCCTGAGAGGTCCCTCCCCAGCCTTCTTGGAGGCCCCCTTCAGATACTGGAAGGCCACAATGAGGTCACCTCTGAGCCTTCTCTTCTCCAGACTGAACAGCCCCAACTCCTTCAGTCGGTCCTTATAAGAGAGGTGCTCCAGCCCTCTGATCATCCTCATGGTAATTCTCTGGACACATTCCAGCACCTCCAGATCCCTCCTGTAATAGGGGCTCCAGAACTGGATGCAGTACTCCAGGTGGGGTCTCACCAGAGCTGAGTAGAGGGGGAGAATCCCCTCCCTTGACCTGCTGGCCACACTTCTCCTGATGCAGCCCGGGATCTGATTGGCTTTCCGGGCTGCAAGTGCACATTGAGAGCTTATGTTGAGCTTCTTGTCCACCAGCACCCCCAAGTCTCTCTCCTCAGGGCTGCTCTCCAGCCAGTCACTGCCCAGCCTGTATTTGTGCCTGGGATTGTCTTGACCCAGATGCAGGACCCTGCACTTGGTCTTGTTGAAGCTCATGAGGTTGGCTTGTGCCCACCTCTCCAGCCTGTCCAGGTCCCTCTGGATGGCATCCCTTCCCTCCAGCGTGTCTGCTGCACCACACAGCTTGGTGTCATCAGCAAACTTGCTGATGTGAGTGTGTTTGACAATTGTAACTGACATTTAGGTTTGTGAGGGAGTGTATTTATTTATTGGCTTATGCCAATGAGAGGAGAATCAAGTTCTAAAGCATTACTCAGATGATATTATGGCCTTTCAGAATGCATGATCCCATCTCTGGATAACAGTACAATTTCCACAACTGGACTTACTAATGTGAAAGCTGATCGATGAGCATTGCTGTGCTTATGGAGCTGAGTGTATAGGAAATGAAACAGCCAGAAATCAAGTAATGTAGCTTTATTACCAGCAAATATGAACAGCACAAGATGAGATGGGCTCTCTTGACCTTCTCCAGCTGCTGGAGAGCAGAGAAAAAGCACCTACATTTTGTGCATCCCAAACAGCAGTGTGGTAAACACAGCAAAAGCACCATAATGGTGCATGGTGTAAGAGCTCACCAATGGCTCCTCCTTGTGCACAGAGCATCTTCACAAATAGCAGTTCTGTGCCTCTTGGTAGCGCTATGCTCTGCTGGGGCAACATCAGCCAAGGAAAACAGAGGTGCAGGTCACTGCCAGGGAAATGGCTTTCGTATTCTCTGTGGGAGGACCATGCAGTGGGCTGCTCTCAGCTGAGCTGGCTGTGTTTTCCAGTAGCCTGTATCTGCAGCCAAAGGTTTTATTCCAGATGTGTGCTCAGTTAGTATTGCTCTGCAGATGAATAGTGCTGGCAGCTGTGGCTTTAGAGGTTATGGCTAATGCTGAGAGTAAGCAGTTTAACAATTCAGATAACTAATACAAAACCAAAAGCAGTTTGACCCCCTCACTTCTCCACCTTCCATATTGAAGGTGTTTTATGCTGGTTATCATTAGATAGTGATATGAAAGCAGACTTTGTACCTAATTACTATTCTAAGTACTGCTAACAACCCCCTGCCAAGTTCATGGACAGATTAACGCAGAGTTTGACAACTGCTGTTATTTTTGGATGATAGTATGTGTTGTGGGGGCTAGCTTTGGTGCATGTAGGTGAAACATCTGATATCAACTGAAGCAGTATCTGAGCAATGTGTTTGAATTTGTTGTCAGGTGAGTGCAGTACTCTGCTGGCAGTGAGATCTCGCACAGATCAGCAGAGGTACTTGACTTTTCTATCTCTGTTTGTTGTCAGCAGGATGTTACCTGTGATGTTTTAACTCTGGTAAATCATCAGCCAGTGATTCTTCTGCTTCCAGCCTCAAAAATGGAACTGCCTCTTAAAACCTGTTTTGTTTAATCAAACAGGAGTGATTTGTAGCATACACAAATGCAAGTTTCTTACAGAAGGCTTAAACTGAAATATTTCTATAGTTTGTATAGAACAAAATGCTTTTGCTTCACCCAAATGTTACACATCCCTGGTTTAGAGAAGACTGCAATGTTGGTTTTGCACTGGGTCATTTTATTTGGTTTGTTCAGAGGGTTTGTTTTATTTCAAGACAGACGGTCAAAAGGGGTAGTGACTTTTCAAGAAATGGAAGGTGGCAATGCAGCTAAAATAACTGAATCCAAAAGTATTTATTCAGTGAAGCTAGAGGAGACAATGCAGGAGAGCAGCAGCTGCAAAATGCTCCCCTCACTTAGGGCTAAATAAGGAAATCCCAGCAGGCAGGACTTTGAATGGTGTGTCTGAAATTTGGCTGTTTGGGACAGAGAGGGACCTGTGGTTTTTCAAGCAGAGCTGTTGGGGAAGGTTATAGGGTTTGGCCAGGGTGCTGGCCTCCATCTCTGCAAATGGAAGTGCAGCAGGTGTTCCCTCACCCTTGATAGTCTCACTTTTACAGCAGTTTCACCTCCGGGGCTCATTAGAAAGGGCTGCCTGTACTGCTGGGAATGTTACTGTCTTTGGGCTTGACATGAAATTGTGGTGATTATGTTTTGAGGTTGTGTTTTATCATTCTCTTTTAGTCTGGGGTTTTGTCTCTTTCCTCTTCAGAGTCTGATGGGATGAGGCAGGGTTTCCTTTTAGCTGCTGGCAAGTGGTTAGTGCAACTCCTTGCTCTGGAGGGAGAACCATGTCCCTCTTAAACTTAACATCAGTCTCCTGCAATGGCTTTGCCTGTAGAAGCTGAAAATAGGATCAGGGCTTCTGCTCTCTCTTCTGGGCAAGAGATTGTATGGTGCAGACAGGACTGGAGTCCCAGGAGGTTAGTGAATGCAGTAACAAAGACTGGCACTAACCTAGAAGAAATAGTAACCAAGGGTTCCTGCCATCTTCAGTAACTCCTGCACTGCTTCCTAGGGATATTTGTAAAGCTGCAATAGTAATATAAATCAAGTTTCAGTTGATGTTTTGCTATGTATCTGTCAATGAAACCTGGTTTGGGGAAACTGCCATGTGGAAGTTGGCATAATCTACTGAAGAAGAATTTGAAAGGCCTTCATGTTTAAGGTGGTTTGTTGTGGGCCTTGGGAATTTGGGGGAGTGTGGTTTTGGTGCATGGTTTGTTGGGTTTTTTCCTGGTTTGTTGGGTTTGGGGTTTTTAAATTATTTTTATTTGTTCCTGTTGGTTTGGGTTTGGGTTTTTTAATTTGGTTGGTTTGGTTTTGGTTTTGTTTGGGTTTGGGAAGACTTAATTTGAAATTCTGTGTCCTGCATTAGAGCTAGAAGAAAGGCCTAGGTGTGAAGCTCTAGATTCTTCTCAGATTCCTGATGTCCTTGGGCTGTGTGCAGCTCAAATCCTGTCTGACAGGAGAATCTGTAAGATTCAGACAAAGAACTGATAGATGCTGAAGTCTGGATTGGGGTGGGGGTGGGGAAGAGCTTGGAATGTATTGTTGAGTGCTATACAGTTATGACAACATTTTAAATAGTGTGCAAATGTGCTCTTGTAAAATCGGTCATAGCTTTTACTATATTCAATCTCAATGATCTTAGCACAAGTGCTAGAAGAGTTTAATTTTATAGATGTAAGTAAAATCGTGGGAGACAGTGGCATGGAGTGGTACTTACATCCAGCAGGAAGTAAGTATATTGTAAAATTGGATTTAGACAAAGGGGAGCATGGGCTGTATCACCATGTTAATGCCTTTTATGCATGTCTGCCTTTAAGAAAAATAGAGGATAGAGATGGACACTATCTGTACAGTTCATGGTATTCAGATTTTTCCTGTTGGGGGCCTTCATTTGACTTCACAGAATCACAGAATTACCTAGATTGGAAAGGACCTTTGAGATCAAGTGCAATCTATTACATAGTACCATGGTTTAGCTGATTAGATGGTGTTAAGTGCCACATCCAGTGTTTTTTTTAAGCACTTCCAGAGACTGTGACTCCATCACCTCTCTGGGCAGCCCATTCTAATGGGCAATCATTCTTTCTGTGAAGAACTTTTTTCCCTAACATCCAGCCTAAACTTCTCCTGATGCAGCTTGAGACCGTGCCCTGACCCCACCTACCAGCTCAGTGTGAACTTCATGTGAGTAATAATTGTTATATGCTGTCTTGGATTCTTTTAATTAAACCAGTTCAACTCTAGTATTAACTTGTATATCAGCTTCTTTATGAAGTAATATTTAGGACATAACTTTTTCAAAGCTCTCCTACACTCAACCACAATGTGGATGTCTGTCAAGTGCTTGGCCGCCTGCCTCTGTCTCTAGGTGCTGTTGTGCTACTGACAGGAGAGCAGTGTCAGCGGGAAGAGCTGATTTTCTTAATCGTTTAGCTCTAGGTTTTGGTATATTTTTAGCATTTGCCTGTCTTTTAATTGCTTTGAAATACTTTGCTGTCTCTAGATCTATACCCTCAATATTGTCTTTTGACATTACATTTTTCTTGAATCAAGGCATGGAAGCTTAATTTTGAGTCAAGCAATTACAACTGTTTGTTTTACCCAGGGAATTTCTCTCATGGGACATGTTTTTCACACAATTTTTTTTAGGTGCCACTGTTTGATTAATCATTAAGTAACAAGAAGCAGTTAGAGTAATGAGGGTTAAATACATCAGAGTAGCACAGTTAGAGCAATTTCATGAATTGTTTCAAACTTAGAAGCTTGCTGGGTTCAGTGGATCTACATTCCTGCTTTTGTTCTTGTAGTGGTGTTTAGAGGAGGTTGCTAAGGCACAGAGGGCAGTTAGGACACAATTACAGAACCTGTTTTTTCTTTGTAGGCTGAACCAAAGGAAATTCTTGCTTTATTTATTATTTTTTTTAATCTCTGCAGTGAAGAGAGAAGTTAATTCTGAAGTTTTGTGTGTTTTGTATTTATCTATATCTAATATTGTTAAAGGGATTTATTTAGAAGCAAAAATAAACATTCTACTGAACTGTAAAGAGGCTTACAGAAGTGGTTTTGTTTATATACAGTCTACAGCTGGAACTGCAAACATAAGCAATAGTTTAATATCTCACAGGCCATCTGGGAATGGGATTTGTTTAAGGGGAAAACATAGCACCATAGATCACACATTATGTATTTCTCTCCACACTGAATGTTTTTGCCAAATATATTCTGTTATCTTATGTGTGCCTCCAGAGAAAAGCAGTTCTCAAGTGACCATTTGCTCACCATTTGAGAAGGTGTGTCTCTTCTTTCTATTTCTCTTTTATTTTCCTCTGGAGAAGCTGCAAGTTTAATGGAGGCTTTTAGAAATAGCTGACAGCCAGCCTCTTACAGTCCTTTCTGTTGATATTTGGTTAGACTTTTTTACCCTTCCCACCCACCCTTATCTTTTTCTCTTGAAACAGAATTCAGATTCTGCTTCAGTACTGTTATGGAGCATTATAATATATAGATACTGCATTATTTCTGTATAGGTACAGGAATGCACAATATAATTAATTGTTCTATTTCTGATCTAAGAGTTAAAAGTCTTGAGTAAATGCAGTTGCTGCCTTTCAAACACTTTAATCTGTCTGGGGTTTACTCAGTTTCCTCTATGTAGTGTGTTACAGTGAGCTGACATTTGCAAAACTGATCTAAAAATCCTTCTTCTTTGATGTTAAACCAGAGGAAGAGAGACAACTTCCTTCTATTTTTCTGTCTTTCTTTTGTTAGTGATAGAAGAGCTAAAGACGTGCTGAAACGGAAAGGGAGATTACTTAATTTTATGGGAAGTTTATTTTCCTTTTCTGTATAACCTTAAGAATTAACCTGTGGAACCAAGTATTGCATGAAAATGAACCCAGAATTGGAGACAGTTGAGAGATTAGTGACATTGAGAACTCTCTAGATACGTTGTCATTTGCAGCTACAGTCTCTGAAACATCTGTGTTTGCTTATCATTGTTAAGTAATTTACAAAGGAATTTTCCCCAAACCACATTCCTGTGGAAGTCTACTATAACCTCTTAAAGCCTGCTCTGTGGGAATGAATGTTTTTTTCTACTTCCCTGAAATTTTTTTTTTGTTTAAGAATATCTTTTTCATTAGTCTAGATGACTTAGAAGAGTAGATTCAGCTTCATCGGAGGTGTTCAGGAGGAGACTTGATGGGGTGCTTGGTGCCATGGTTTAGTTGTTTAGGTGGGTTGGATTGGTTGATGGGTTGGACGCGATGATCTTGAAGGTCTCTTTCAACCTGGTGTATTGTATTGTATTATAATTCACTGTGTTATTTCCTCTCAACATTAGTTAGTGAGTATATTTAGGAATTCTAGTTATATGTTAAATAAAAGTTAATTTAGGCAAGTACAAACACCAAGGAACTAAGCTTAAGCTATTCCTTGCATGCTCAGAATTTGTCACTGATATCAAAGATACAAGACTTGCTGACCCCAAAATAACCTTCACAGAGTTTAGAAGTGGTCACAGACAAATGAGGAAAGGCAGAAGTAAACGAGTAATCTTAGTACAACAAGAAGTTGAATCTAGGACTGTTACAGTTTTTACATAACAGTAGGAAGCAATTAATTTTCAAAAAATATGGTCATTACAATTTTTATTGTTTGCCGTCTTTTAAAATAATATTCTTATGTATCACTATGTGAAATTAACGCTTGATTAAAGACACTCCAGGCTGAAATCATGAGCAATTTGTTGTAACTGGAATGATGAAATCTCTGGATCACTACCACCTTTTTTCATATTGTGAGGGGAGAATGCTTCTATTTTAAAATTATGGAACTGGGCAAAAGGAAATTTATGATCTGAACTTGCTGCAAATCATTTGTATTGATCTGTTTTGTTTCCATTCTGCTGAAACTAATGGAAATCATTTGTCACCTGACTTGTCCCAGTTGATTTGGAAAACCACCATACCATTTATCAGGCCAGTTGAAGGTCTGAGCAAGTGTGCTTATGTCTGCAATCGCAAAGATATATTTAACTTCCAGCAAAGTGAAAAGCATCGAGTGAGAGTGCTGTTCTTATTCCAGTATTAGCTGAAAGAGCTTGCCTATGCATGCATGTGAGTATCCTACTGAAACTGAGTCATTATTAACCTGACACAGGATCATGATGGCTTCTATCTTGTTTGTTTACTATAAGGTCAATAACAGGCCATTGCTTCCTATAAATCAACATCTTTCTTACTGATTTAAACAAGAAGGCAACCATTAGGAACAAGACTGATGCTACCCGTGTTAACATTTAGGTGTTGGTCTGCATTGAGTAATGAGAGCTCCTTATCCTTCCTTCATGTGTCCTCTCTTTTGGGGGAGGGTGAGTGTGGGGGAAAGCATTGTGCTGTTCACAGTGTGGGCTCTGGCAGTAGTTTCTCATCTGCCCCAGTGTCTGCTCACATTTATTGTTCACAGGGGTGTGATTGGGATGGAAGAAGAGGCCTTAACTCCATTGCAAAACTAAATTAGTTTGCATCGTGTTATGGTTTTAGTACTCTCCCCCCACTTTGCCTCTTCCTGCTTCCTCTCCTTCCTCTTTACCAACAGATAAGACAGGAAGGGGAATAAAAGGCAGGGAGGATTTAATTGATTTTAAAAGGAATATTTAAATACTCCTCCACTACAAAAGTATCAGATGACATCAGACAGAAAGAAAGGGAAAGAGAAAAAATACCATCCAGAAATCCCCAAAACAAGTGAAAACACCCATGCACTTAGGACCTGGACAGTGAGAGAGTGACCCAGAATTCCCTATCCAGGTTGGTAATGCCCCAGGGTCAAAAAAACCCCATAAATTAATGATTTCTGGTTGTGGGGAATATCAGTATTTTTTTCAAACCACTACACATCTATAGGAGAATTTTTACTTTTTTTCCTCAGCTAAGCTATCTTTTAACTGTAGCAATTCCTTACTATTCCCCAGACTCTTAAAACTGATACTGTGATTTTCATCTGAAGAAATGGTTGCAAAAATGGTGTTTCTCTCAGCCCAACTTACAAATACAGATTTTGATGACTAAATCTCTAGCTGTAGTTGGTACAAATCACCAACAAAAGCAGTGACTTGAAATCAAACAACATCCCCCATGTACTCAAGACTCTGTTGGATAGAAGTGAAGGTCCAGACCCCAAAAAGTGGTTCATTTGGGTTTTCTGTATCTATTAGTGCTTCATGATCAATAGGACTTTGAAAAGGATAGGTAGGTTTTGTTATTCTCCACCATAACAATATTAAACTCTACTTCTGCTCTATTCCCCATTGCAGAATCATTAATGCTCATGTTGTGAGGGCAAGAAGGAACATTTTCTGTCTTTCATAAAGGTACTTATTAAACCAGTTTGAACATACTATGAATAAAGAGCATTGAAACAAACTGTGAACCCTACAAAATAATTTGGTTTGCTTTTTAGAACACATTAAACTGTAGTTCACTTTGTTTTAAAGCCAGGCCTAAAATATTTTGGTTTTAAATCCATCTCCTGCAATTCATTATAGACAAAAGCCTTGGATGCCTGTCTGATCTGTGAGATCAGGAGCTGACAACTTTTCACTATGTATGCAATATGACTATAATTTAAGTAGTGTTTTAAAACTGTTCTCTAGGTGCCTAGCTTTTCCCATTCAAAAATAAGATGTTTGAAATGCCCAATGTTGAGTTTGAAACACTTACACATCTTCAAAGTTTTAAAGGGACCTAAAATGTTATTATTTTTAAAATCAAACTAGTTTAAAAATTTATTGTTTCTTACTAAAGCCACATACATTGACTCATCCTGAGTCTGATAAATGCTTACAGCTATAGTATGTTTTTATAAATAACCCAACTTTTAGATGATCTCATCTGCTGTGTGAGAATACAGATTATTTTTTGTTTAGCAGCAAAGTCAGTGAATAGTGACAACTTGAATTTGGGTATCGAAATAAAGAAGCTGGCTTGTAAGCCATCTCTAGTCTCTTCCTCCAGGGTTTGATCTTGTTCTCTGATCATTGTTAGAACTCTTCAGGACATTAGGAGATAGGCTAGCAGAGCGATATTATACTTTGGCACGGGTATACTGCCAAAAATGAAGTATCTTGTAAGACTGAAGAAAAAAATACATGATAGTTTAAGGTTGTTGTTTTGTTTTCTTAGTGGAAATAAATGGCCTTCAGCAATCAAAGCTCTTTTTAGTATGTCCCATTTACAGTTTTATTGATGGAGAGAATTACCTTTGCTATCCAATCTTTTCTGGCTTCTGTTCATGCATAGTTTCTCATGACTGTCTCCAGGATAATTATGAGTTGCAAGGTATGCTTTTAGTATTCATTAATATGCAACACACATTACGTGAACTGCTTTTAACATTTACTTATACTCCAGTTGGGGCTTTCTGATCCACTGTCAGTTATGTGGAGCCACATTCTGAAGAGCAGCAAAACTGAGTAACTTTTTTTTTTTTTTTCTTTCCATGTGCAATATGCTTTTTTTTTCTATCATGGGTTGCTGATCACATCCAACAATTTAGGAAGTTTTGGGGTTTTTTTACTGATGTAATTGTAGTCAGTCAAATGTGATTTATCAGCCAGGTCATCACAGATGGCTTTGTACTGCTTAATTAAGTAGAATGTCTATCTGGGATTTCATATTTCAAAACCAAATGGTACAATCTTTTTATTCTCATGTGGGCAAAGTTCTCAAAAATGCAGTGTTTGACAGGCTCAGTGTAATTTTACATTTCCTACCCAATCAGCCCTGAATCCTTCATCTTCTTTTTTTGAGCCATGTGAGAATGTGTGATTAGGTCTGATGTGAGACATTTTTAAGTAAATGAGCTTTGTTCCTGAATTGCTTCCCTGTTTCAAACGGGACTTAGCATTTACATTTGAGAAGCTTCTTCCAGAATCCCTTTCAGGGTAAAAATAGAATAGAATTAACCAGGTTGGAAGAGACCTTTGAGATCGAGTCCAACCTGTCATCCAACACTATCTAGTCGACTAAACCATGGCACCAAGCACCCCATCCAGTCTCTAATTGAACACCTCCAGTGATGGTGACTCCACCACCTCCCTGGGCAGCCCATTCCAATGGCCAATCACTCTTTCTGTGAAGAACTTCTTCCTAACCTCCAGCCTAAACCTCCCCTGGTGCAGCTTGAGACTGTGTCCTCTTGTTCTGGTGCTGGTTGCCTGGGAGAAGAGCCCACCCCCCACCTGGCTACAACCTCCCTTCAGGTAGTGGTAGATAGCAATAAGGTCTGCCCTGGGCTTCCTCTTCTTCAGGCCTCTCTGAAGTTGGTATGAGCTGCAGTTTGTAGAAAATGGGCAATATTCTAGTGCGTTTGAGGAGAAAAGGTTTAATTAGCATTGT
Organism: Picus viridis; assembly: GCA_033816785.1. Taxonomy (NCBI): domain Eukaryota; kingdom Metazoa; phylum Chordata; class Aves; order Piciformes; family Picidae; genus Picus; species Picus viridis. The sequence goes on along the minus strand of CM066586.1, from coordinate 19,433,763 downwards.
AATATGTATAATTTCCACAGCTTATTTTGTCTCTCCACCCATTTTACAGCCAAATAAGGCAGTCACTTGCTCAAATGCTCAGTTGCTGTATTTATATTTTCTTCACTGTTTCATTGACTTAAAAAAAATACTGGTCTGCAAGCAGTGAAGGGAAAACTCATGTATGGAAACACTCATTGTGGAGGGCTGAAACAGAAAATACCCCTTGGAAGTACCTCTGAGCAAGGAGATAAAGGCAAACAAGCCTTCTAAACTCTACGAACATCAACACTGACTATGCAGACTCACAAAAGTCAGAACCCAAGCTAGTACCTCACATTGCAGTGAGCAACTCAAGTAGATATGGGAAACTGGCAATTGAGTTTCTCTAAAGTGCAGGGTTTCATGGCACCATGTGAGCACGTGCTGGCCAGGAAGAGAAGTCTGCTCTTTGCCTTGCCCTTTTGGGCCAACAGTTGTGTGCTGGAGAACCTGTGTCAGATCACTTTATATTTCCTGTGTGTTCCTTTATGCTGTGTGTGGCAATGAAAAATCCCTTATTGGTTAAACTTGAATGGTCATATATCCCCTTCCTACCTTGAACTTTTCAGACGTAGTCAGCATGTGTTACTGTTTTGAGATGTATAGTATGTTCACAAAGTACATTGGCTCCAGCTGTTGGGTTTTCTGAGGAAGGTGGACTGTTTTTTTGTTTTTCTGATCTCTCAGCCATGCTCAATCTGTTCAGCCTGCATGTAAAGGTACTTGTGCAAGCTACGGTTTAGAGAAATGCAATTACATACACTCTCAACCTTAGTAATACTGGCTAAATATGAGCCCAGTAGAAAACTATAAAACCAGTTGGAAAGGCATATACTTGCTTCTGAGAAGCAGGTGCTGTACAGAGGCAAAGTGTGTGTGTGTAAGTTAAAATGAGAGGATTTGCTTCCTTTTTTTTTTTTTTTTTTTTTTTTTTTTTTTTTTTAAGGGTGTTCACAGAATGAGAATTGGGAATTTGCATGTGGTGTGGTAGGTAAAAACCTAACATACATCTGCCTCCTATTTTTCATTTTGACAGTAGATGTATTATTTTCCCCTGACCTGATACAGTGTGTCGTTCCTACATGAGCCATTGCCGTGGCTGTTCCCCTGTAGCACCAAATCTGAATGGAACAGCCAATGTTCCCTGTATCTGGTAGACAACCTCTGTTAATGTGGTCCTCAGTTCTTCATATTCATGAAATACCTGGAATCTCTACAGCTACAATATTCTAACGTATCTCCCCATCTTGTTGGTGTATACATCAGGAAGTAGTACTTCTGCTGTCTTTAGGAAGATCAGTAAATTCTCATTTCTTCTGTGTTGAGCTTTTTAACAGAAAACCTAGCTAAAATTTCACTTGATTACAAAATAAAACTGCTTGATTGATAATGGGCTTATCAGGGAGATGCATTATTAAAAAATTTCTGGACCTTCTTGCATTCTACTAGCTACATTTGTTTGTGAGCAGCCTAAAGGTTTCAAAATATCAAGAAGACTATAGGGAAAATGGCATGTAGCTGAGGACTGATGGGATTCTTTCCTTGGGAATCAGGAATGAACTTAAGATGGAGCAGGGGTACTGCTGCTGCTAGACATGAGAAGTTTTTATGAACATACAAAGTAGTGTTTATAGAGAAATGGTAAAGGAATGTTGTGTAAAAAGCAGACAGTTCTGTGAGTTATGTGAGAGTGTTTCTGCCTTCCCCTGCTAAATTTCCCAGAATGATGTAGAAAACATTGATCAAAATACATTAATAGTTAATATGACAATGCTAACTCTCAGTCAGATGCATCTTTCTGTTAGATGTCTGAGCTGGCTTTGGGAAAAATACAACTGATCCCTGCTCTCATGCTCTCCAGGCTACATTTGTAATTACCTATCCCACTGTTGGTATTCAATAAACAGGAGCCCTACAAGAACTCTGGATATGTGTTTTTGAAGAGCTTTGTTATATTCGTACATTTACAGTAGCAAAAGCTGGTTGCTCCAGCTATGGAATGGTGCTTTCCTTTGGTCTTCTGTCATGGGCTGTGTTTGTGAGGTTTGGTTTGTTCATGAAGCAATGTGTAAATTTCAGAAAATGAAAAAGTTAATGTGAGAAGAGCAGGCTGCAGTCCTGGATAACATAAGTGTAACTGAAACACTGGCAGCAAGCACTGCTTTCACTCTCCTAATGAGACACTACTACCTTTAGAATGGTTCTGCTAAAATGTGAGACAGAAGCAGGATCTCCTCGCTTGGAGGAGTAGCTGAAGAGGTGCATGAAAGGAGGGCTATAATTTTTGTGGGCTCTGTGTTCTTAGTAACAATTGTGGTCCCAGTTCTTAGTAACAATTTATGTTGGATTTAAAATTATTCTTACTATTAATTCAAAATTATAACTGCATCTACACTTTAAATAATCAAACATTTAAATGTATTCATACACTAAGGGTACTTTAATGTTTCTATCTTAATACTATCCAGTTATTATTACATCAGATAATACTCTCCTCCTCTACTTCAGTAGATGAGATATCTACTGGCAGGAAGATTTAACTCCAAGTACAGATGATGATGATTAATAATAATAAAAATAATATCTAAATTCAAATACTTCCCTCATCATATTTCATTAAAAGTATAATCATCTGTGGTTTCAAGAAATACAGAATTTGACTAAACTGAAAATAGATGCATTACTACATGGAAGGAAGTACTGTAATACTGTGGTCTTTTTCTTGCTCTAGTTTTAGCTGGTAGACCAAATATCTGCTTTGACAGACTGACATTGAATGAATATTTCAGTTTTATTACTGGTTTATGTTGTCTGTATATTTTTCTTGTACATTGTCTCATGATCTGATGCTGTGCTTGTGTTGTTGACTAGAAAATAGGAGTTAAGGGCTTATCAGGAGGTTTTCAGTACCTTGTTAGGTAAGGGATAGAGTTGGTAGTATTTTATCTAAGGCACCATGATTTGGTTTTTACTTGCTTGCTAGAGTGACACCATTGATCTTCTATTAGCCTTGCTGCCAGCTTCTCTAGTTCTTTGTCTTCATCTGATGAGGTATCTTTTAGGATAGAGTTAGGTGTTACTGCCTAATATGAAAGAGAATCAAAATTAAGGTTTGGAGCTGGCTTTCCTCCCCACCACTTTTTTTTTTTTTTTTTTTTTTCCCTTTTTTCCTTTTTTCCCTTTTTTTTTTTCCTTTTTTCCCTTTTTTCCCTTTTTTCCTTTTTTCCCTTTTTTCCCTTTTTTCCCTTTTTTCCCTTTTTTCCCTTTTTTTTTCCCTTTTTTCCCTTTTTTCCCTTTTTTCCCTTTTTTCCTTTTTTTTTCCCTTTTTTCCCTTTTTTCCCTTTTTTCCCTTTTTTCCCTTTTTTCCCTTTTTTCCCCTTTTTTCCCTTTTTTCCCTTTTTTCCCCCTTTTTTTTTTCCTTTTTTTCCCTTTTTTCCCTTTTTTCCTTTTTTTCCCTTTTTTCCCTTTTTTCCTTTTTTCCCTTTTTTCCCTTTTTTCCCTTTTTTCCCTTTTTTCCCTTTTTTCCCTTTTTTCCCTTTTTTCCCTTTTTTCCCTTTTTTCCTTTTTTTTTTTTCCCTTTTTTCCCTTTTTTCCCTTTTTTCCTTTTTTCCCTTTTTTCCCTTTTTTCCTTTTTTTCCTTTTTTTCCTTTTTTTCCCTTTTTTCCCTTTTTTTCCTTTTTTCCCTTTTTTCCCTTTTTTCCCTTTTTTCCCTTTTTTCCTTTTTTCCCTTTTTTCCCTTTTTTCCCTTTTTTTTTTTCCCTTTTTCCCTTTTTTTTCCTTTTTTCCCTTTTTTCCCTTTTTTCCCTTTTTTTCCCTTTTTTCCCTTTTTTTCCCTTTTTTCCTTTTTTCCCTTTTTTTTCCTTTTTTCCCTTTTTTCCTTTTTTCCCTTTTTTTCCCTTTTTTTCCCTTTTTTCCCTTTTTTCCCTTTTTTCCCTTTTTCCCTTTTTTCCCTTTTTTCCCTTTTTTCCCTTTTTTTTCCTTTTTTCCCTTTTTTTTTCCTTTTTTTCCCTTTTTTCCCTTTTTTCCCTTTTTTTTCCCTTTTTTTTTTTCCCTTTTTTCCCTTTTTTCCCTTTTTTCCCTTTTTTCCCTTTTTTCCCTTTTTTCCCTTTTTTCCTTTTTTTCCTTTTTTTCCCTTTTTTCCCTTTTTTTCCTTTCACTCTCTAGCTGTGGCAGACTGCAATACAGTTGACTAGAAAAACGTAACAGTGTAATGCTGGAGTATTCAGATAATCTGGAAAAGACAGATTAAAAAATGTGGAAATAAATGTGTCTATTCTTAGTATGCCCTTATAATGTAGGTACTTAATCCCTGTTTGTTGTATCTTGGAAAGCAGTGCAAACATGTAGAATCGTATAACAATCTGGGTTGGAAGAGACTGCTAAAGGTCATCTAATCCACTCTCCCTACAGTGAGTGGGGGACATCTTGAACTGTATCAGATTGCTCAGAGCCTCATCCAAGGTGACCTTCAGTGTTGCTGGGGATGGGGCTTCTACCACTTCTCTGGGTAATATGTGCCACTGTCTTGCTACCCCTGTATAAAAATTTTCTTCCTTATGTCTAGTGTAAGTCATGTAGCCTCTGTCTCTTTCCTTTTCCTACTTCTTTTGTCTTAGTGTTCATGTTCCTGTTCCCATGCAGTAAACGGATTTATCTAATCAGTTTCTTGATTAGGATTTTTTAATCCTTTGAAGAAGAAAAGGAAAAGAAGTCCCTTTCAGCAAGTATAGTTCCTGGAACATGTAGTCATGTGAAAGCAAAAAGAGGCTGCAGGTGTGTTAGTTAAATTCAACATTTTCACCACTTGATTCTTGAGATCATGGAATCATACAATCAGTCAGGGTTGGAAGGGACCACAAGGATCATCTAGTTCCAGCCCCCTGCCATGGGCAGGGACACCTCACACAAGATCAGGCTGGCCAGAGTCTCATCCAGCCTGATCACTAGATTTCTTCCTTGTTTCCCCTGCAAGATGCATTTGAGAAGCTGCCTCCCTGTCCATGCCAAACTTGATCACCAGTATGTGCTCTGTGACTCCTAGCCAGCAGAAAGAAAAGGTATAACTTTGCTTGGGAACCCAACCAGGTCGTCTATTGTGTTCTGATTTTGTATGGATTTGTGTTTTTTTTTCTAATCACATTTTTTGTCATTAGTAGAAGAGTAGAAGAATTTGCTGTACACAAAGATCTGTCCTAGTATACAAGTAAAATCTAATACTACTGATTACTAGTGGACCATAGTCAGACTGACACTTCTTGCTGGTGTTTTATGGAGTGAGTGTATGGTCTTCATACAAAGCAGACTTGCTAAGGAGTAATTGCAGTAATTAGGCAGTAATTGAACTGCAAGTCAATATTGCAGTTTAGGGTTTTGTATCCTTTATGCAGAGCAGATTGTCTCACTGAAGACTGAGTCTGAAAGGCAATGGCTGCTGTAGTTTGAGATGTGACTTGAAAGTAGACATAGATTGTGATTCAGAATATTCTGTGAACATGGGATTATTATTCGTTGTGTTCTCTTATTTTGAAATCAGTGGGGGAATGTCAAGCAGCTATGAATATAACCATGGAGAAGTTCTGTAACATCTGCTACTAATTTGTGCCAGATGAAAGTGGTAATTATGATGAATATTTTTGTGGATAGTGCTGATACATTGGCCTAAATAAATTCACTTGCAGACTGAACATCTGATTGAAAATTCATGATTGTATCACTAAATTGTTGACTTAGAACTCACTTAAATTTTTTATTGTTTTAATTTTTGCTGGAGAGTTTATGGTTTACTTTTTTAGAGGAAAAGAAATGTTGCAATGAAATCAGGCATTGCTAATGCATTAAGTGAAGAGCATGATTAGAGGTTACCTATTTGTGCAGCTAGATTTTAGGACTGGGTTATATTGCTCAACTGGCTTTGCTACAGTAACCTTGCTAAAAAAGCTGTCTCAAACACACTCTTATCTGCAGCTTCTACCGTATCTGATGCCATTGCAAACACCTGCTGTTGTCGGTGCAGCTCTTCCATCTTGCTGTTTCATGTACTGCTGTGGAGTGCTTATGGTATCTGAGGAAAAGCAAGGATAGTGACTGAGTAGCAGGAGGGCTGTTTATCCATTGAATGCTGAATGATGGGTTTTGTCTGACAAAGGAATTCTCTGGAGACCCCAGCACAGAACATGTTTGTTTTCTTTATTCTTGAGACTCTACCACAATTGCAATTTCACAGGATGATTAGCATAAGAGACTAAAACATTTTAAACTGTGTAAGGCAAAGGGCAGTTCATTTTAGTGCCAAAGACACATGCTTGTTCTTTCCTTATTTTCTTACATATGGATGTTTTTCCATAAAGTGTTTCTGTCACTAAGTTCTCTTGTTTATGCCTCTTATGGTCCCAGAGACAATCTGATTTTGGAAGCTGACACAAGATGAGCAATATTTAGCTGGTCTTTGTTATGATGCTGTATTCATAGAGGGCTTGTGTTGGTTTTCTTCTGCTTAGGTACTTAACTAAAAGATTTGATAGCTCTGAAGAAACTGACTCACAAGAAACTTTGGCAGCTATGTGATACTAGAGGTGTAGAGTCAGCTGCTTTGAAGCAGAGCCCTCTTTTGGCTCCGTTTGTATAAAACAGGAGCCAAGGAAAGAAAAGACACTCTTGGTGCTAGGAGGAGCTGACATCAGGGACTCAGTGTTTCTCACTACCACATACAGGGAAAACTAGGTAAGGTCACCAACCATAATATGTAGAGATTAAGTTAATCAGAAACAACTGGAAAGGAGATGCAGTTCTTGTTGGAGAGAGAATGTATGTAACGTAGCCTTGTAATGATCACTAGATAAGAGACAGTGATGTAAGAGTGTGTGTATTTGTTTTGGGTTTTAAAAATAACAAAACCAATGTGGAAAAGTAGTAGTAGTGAATGTTGATATTGAAGATAATTTAGGTATCATAGGAATACACTTTTGTTTTTATGGTGTGTGAAAGAGGAAATGGTAAGAAAAGTCATATAACAGAAAAAGCAATCTGAGTCTCACTGCCTTTCTGTGACTACTCATCACCTCTGGAATATCACTCCAGAACCACAAATTGGCTCCTGTTTTGATAGCATACCTGAGAATTCTGAAATGGATTATTATCTGTGACAATCATCTTATGATATTTGTGTTGCAGTGATGTATCTGAAGATGTGAATATTTTAAAGCAGATACATGAATTTTCATGTTACCTTGATTAGTCTTAAGTATTTGTTTAATGTATTAAATAACACAGCCATATCACCTTTTTCTACAAATAACTGTAATGTTAGTAACAGGTATTTCCACATAGTATTAATACAAGTGTTCATTTTCTGATGAAAATAAATTGGATCAGAGAAACGGGAGTGTGATATGAGCAAATAATTTTTTGATCTAGAGACCGCTAGTATTAGAATTTTCATGAGGCAGCTTTACTAGAGCAAAGCTGGTATGTGCTTAGAGCAGTAGGCAGCAAAACAGAAAGCCAAACAGGCTAGGACTGTGGTACAGCATTTTGTGTAATGGCTCCCTCATATTCTTCTAATGGCTGTTAAGATGGACTTGGTATGAAACATCTTACATGAATCTTTCTATATGTAGAACTGATGTAAACCAAAGAGGTTTTTTTGATAACCAAAATTACGATTTTATTTTTCCTTGGCAGAGCTTTAAATAAAATGTCAATGATTTTCACTCATTTGAAATGTCATGCCTTTTACGTTCCAATTTTTCCATGTTATCTAGGGACAATTCCTTGCATGATCTTGTATCTTTATTAAAATGTATGAAATAGTTGTTTATGCTGAGGACTAGAAGTGTTCTGTATTTCATCTAGTCTAGTTTGCAGATGTAAACAGAAACATTCCATCTTGCTTTTCAAAAATATTTCATTGTTTTCTTGTTATAGCATCTCCTATTTTGAAAATCAGGTTGTGGTGGTTTTAGGCTCTGCCTTTAAAATTTAAGTTACAGATTTTGAGCAGAAAAGTAGAGAAATATGAACAAATTACTATTGGGTGTAAAAAACCAAAACAAAACAAACCCCCACCCCCAAACCACAATAAAAGATTATTCTAAACAAATTATTGGATAAATACCTAGAATAAGACAGGCTGGACCTAAACAATTCTTTCTTTCTTTCCTGATCTCTGCTGTTTTGCTTTGCTCAGGAGAGATTAACCTGCTTGTTGTCTGGCCTTGGCTGAAGTTGTTCAGTTAAGTCTAGCACACTGCTTTCTCTCTGCTTCTCTCTTGTGGGATGGGGGGAGGGGCGGGGAGCAGTGGAACAGCTTCCCTGGTCTCTGACTAGGGGGATTTTCGTGTTGTTTGCTAATTGTAAATATCTGTATAGTATTGTAAATACTGTATATTTTGTACATATTCCTTGCATTTCATTGTAGAGTGTAGTTTTTGCTTGTAAAATACAGCTTCATTTTCTTCTAACTGAGTTGGTCTGGCAAAGTTAATGCTGGGGGGGAAACTTCAGCCTTTATGGAAATATCTATGAGTTCCTATTGCTAGCTCTAAGATAACTACTTTGAAAAGCAACTTAGGCAGATTTAACCTTGTTGGGAGTGGTATAAAAGCAAAATGATTTAACAGGAGAGATTCACTAAGGTACTTAGTTCTGAATGGCATCTAAACCTTTGTGTTGTAGCCTTTTCATATATTGGTTAATGTAGCTGAGAGATTTCAAAGTAAGATTGCATTCAGAATAAATTGTTGCTGTTGAGACAACTCAGAGGCCCAGAGTGCTAAATTCTGGTTGCGTAGCAGCATTCTCAGCTGCTCTGTAACTGCAATGGAGATCATGATTTCTTATATTCCATTTCTTCAATTAAGGTATCTGAGGTTTCTTCTCATGAGATGTGAGTGAACCTAAAACCTTGTGGTTTCCTGGAATGTGAATGAACTGTAGCTGTGAATCCAAAGTCTAAGGGCTAGAAGAATGCTAAAACACAGATGGCCCCATTTCTGTGACTCATGTTTTGAAATAATTTGCTGCACAAGGAATTGTTGTGCTAAGAAGCCATGGAGCACAAATGGTTAATAATGGTCAGTGTTATAAACAAAGCCACTGGACAATATGTGTAATGAAAGAAGGAACAAATAAGATCATTACTGCAAATCAACAAAGCTGAGGTAACTTTTCTGAGGAAAATCAACTTAGATATAAAGCACATGAAGGATGTTTGGAAATTTTGTAAGCTGGTGATAAATTGACAGTTGGACTTGATCTTGGAGGTCTTTTTCAACCAAAATAATTAAATGATTCTCTGACTATTAAATATGTTTACCTCTAGCTGTTGTGTAAAGCCTTTTCATTTCCCCCTCCTTGCATGAAAAATAGCTTGCATTGTCACCTAAATCACTATATGTGGAAGTTTGTGTGTGTCGGGCACTCTGGAGGGCATGGAAGCTGAATTCCTCACGAGCAGTTCCTTGCCTTGCATGGAGCTGGGTATTGCTGCTGGTTGTGGTACCTGAGTACATGTGGTCTTGAAACCCTTGCATTACATGCAACTTCCTAAGCACTGTTGAGTTGTGCAGTTCAGTACTATGGCCATTTTTTTAATATGTGACACTTTGGGCATTGTATTATTAAGGCATATATCATGCTGTTCAAGGATACATCCTCTCATCAAGATGGTAACACAAAAAGAGATGGTTTAATGGTTCTCTTAAATACTGTCGTAGCATATATCCCTGAACAAATCTTGTGAACTTCTCACTGTTTTGTATCTTGTATCTCTGGCATGGCAGCCTCAATGGAGGTGAAAACTGAAGATAACCAGACAGAATTTAAGATATCTGAAGCTACTGCTGTGTCACTTTCCTGTGGCAATGTGAGAAGTAAAGGAGTCGTTACTCTCTAGCTGTAACAAAGCACATAAACTTTCTGGAGCTCAAGTCATGTAAACACTCTACTTACATTAACCTTATTTTAGGCAGTGGAAAACTGATGATGGTTTGTTTCTCACTCCTGTGATCTCTGCTAGCCCATGGAGCAGTTTCCAAGGTGTGATATAGAAACTAAAATGGTCTTGTCCACTGTAGAGTGATCTCTGCTCCTGTGCAAGCCCTCTGAAGGGTGCCTACCCCAGTCAGACATCCTCACAGACACCTGGAGAGAGAGTGATCTCCCAGGGAAATGAGTCTGGTCAAGCAGACCAGACACGCTGGTGCAACTTAGACTTCCATGACTTATGTGATTGATATTTCTTAGAGACTATTCATGGGTGATGTAATGCCTTTTTTAGTTCTAGATTGCAGGTCCTTTGCTGTCACTTATCCTAAGTTTGTTGAAATAGTATAATAGTGAAAATAGTTACAGTTTTATGAGAGCAGAAAGGCAGACTTCCCTGTACTTCAGTATGGTGAACATGGAAGTCTTTTGTGTATTGTAAAGTATTTTGAATTTGGTATAAAAGAAGCATTGTTTACCAGGATAAACACTGAGGAATTCTGCAGGATAGGTTTCTGACAGGAGACCATGTGAGAATTGCATTCTTTAACAGTGAGAGCTGACAGGCATGCAATAGGGAGCTATTTTTCAACAGTAAGAATAATTTGAAAATGGTATTAATAAATTTCATAGTTCTGATTTTACAGACTGCCTATCAAAATGTATAGCAAAGTTTATTATAAGGAAATGACTGTACTACAGTTTACACTTTCTGTTATTAAATTCCTGAATAATTTTGCATTGCATCCAGGAAAATGAGAACCAGACTAGAAGAAAAATATGTTAAAGGCTGACTTTGAGTACAAGTGGATATGAGAGAAAATGCCACAGCATAAACCAATATATAGTTAGTGACAGTGTGTATATATCATGCTGTAAGATTATCATCAGTTTTGTTTAAAGTTCATTCTTTCTCTCCCATTACTACTTCAGTTGTTTGTATGAACAGATTTTTCATTGTCATGATAATACGTGTGAGCCTTTGTGCAGTTGTGCTATCCTCTGAGATGTAAATACTCAGGGTACCATAGTAGTAGACAGTGTAAAACTGAACATACAAAGTGTCTGTGGGTTTGCTGGCAATATCTAGAATAAAGTTATTGAAGTTTCTGTAATAATTTTTTCTGTAGTAAATTTCATGAAATATTGAGGGGGGCAAAAAGTATGTTGTCTTGATCTTCAGTGTGACAAAGAGTAAAACACCTCCAGGTATGTAAACACTGCTTAGTGGAGTAGTATTAAATTGATCCTGGTAGTAAAAGTTATGGATCTGTGTCAGCTGGTTGAGTGGTAGTTTTGAAAATGCTGATCCAGAGTTCCCATCTCAAAAGACTGCCAGGATGTTCAGAGAGTACATCTTGTGGAAAGCAATAGAAGCATGGCTACTGAATGCTTGTCACTTTTTTGGAAGCAGAAACTTTGGCTCTGGAATTGCTTTTTGTATTTATTTTTTTTTCTTCTCTCATCCAACCCTAACAATTCTATGATTCTTAAAAGGCTTTCATTCTTAGTTCAGAAACTGAGTATTTGATTTGTTTAATTTTAAAGCTCTTTGTACATTATGTTATTTAATATGCTTTAAAAAACAACTCTGTAATGATATTGTGAGGCATTGTAAAAACTTAGGTCTGTAAATGACTCTTGTGGAATGGTGTCCAACACCAATAAAACATCTACAGTCACATTTTTAGTCTTTGTGATAGTGGTATATTGATTATATCCAACTACAAAGTGGTAAGCAAAGATCAAGGTACTGTGAAGTACTTTGTTTATACTGCCTTCATGGAATACTCCTGTTACTCAAGAGCTCTATTTCAGTCAGATGTGGCTTTTCTGCACACATAATTTCCAGTAGGTCACACAAGCTGGTTTATTGCAATGACAGCCTATGTAAGGAAAATGTGCAGAGGGAGTTCTGTGTGTTCTGTCTGTGGGACTTCCCCATTCCAGGGAAAATCAACATACATGAAATGGAGAATTATGAAAAGCCTTTGCAAAGGAAAGCTTGCATCCTGACTTGTGTTAAACTGCAGCTGCCTAACAACCTAGAATGTTAGAAATTATTACACATTATTTCCTGTTGTAACTTTGGAATTTTCCTTTTCCATATGAAAGAGCATATCTTCTGTGGAACCTTAGAAGAAGTCTGATACCTTGTGTCATTCAGATGAATTTTTGGCTGGATTTAGGAATGCATGAAGTTGATCTGTTGCTCTCTAAATGGAAAGGATAATAAAGGGAAGCAATGATAGTTAAATACAAGATATTCTTAGTAGGAATAATGTCTTATGTCTTCCACTTTGTCCTAGTGAATTGTTAAAGGAATAGGTAGTAAAATATATAAGATAAAAAACCCAATAATTGTAAATTCAGAGTTTGAGAAGGCATTTAAAATGAGTTTATTGAGCATAAAAAGTACTCAGTGACACCTGCCAATGGGATTGAAACTGTGGAAAACAGTTGTTTGCAAAACTGGTAACAGTAGTACTGCTTTAAAGAGGTTCTTGGAGAACTGACTTCCCAGCCAGATATGGGATGAGCAATGTGTTTTGGAAACAGACCATGTGTGTAGGGCATCCACTGATTTCAGAAATGTTCAGTATTGCTAATAATTTAGAGAAGGATGAGAAACTCAGTAAGTTTCACGTATTATGCTTTTATTACAGCGCTGGACACAGGGGGATCTTTCCCAAAGCCTGTGTACTGACAGGTTTCAGTGCATGCTTATATGCAAAAAGGTATCTATCTAAAATGACAGAGGTATGTTGATCTGTCACAGAAAGTGCCAGCTCTTCCTATCTATACAAAGGTTATCTATCTAAGAATGACGGGGTATAGCAATATTTTATAGAAAGTCCCAGTTCCTGTTTGGTCTTCCTTTCTTCTTTTTCTTCCCAGGTGGCCAAAAGGCTAATGGCATCCTGGGCTGCATCAAGAATAGTGTGGCCAGCAGGAGCAGGGAAGTCATTGTGCCCCTGTCCTCAGCAGTGGTTAGTACTGTGTCCCATTCTGGGCCCCTCAATTTAAGAAGGACATTGAGACTCTTGAACGTGTCCAGAGAAGGGTAACGAGGCTGGTGAGAGGCCTCAAGCACAAGTCCTATGAGGAGAGGCTGAGGGAGCTGGGATTGTTTAGCCTGGAGAAGAGGTGGCACAGCGGAAATCTTATTGCTGTCTACAACTACCTGAAGGGTGGTTGTAACCAGGAGGGGGTTGGTCTGTTCTCCCAGGCAATCAGCATCAAAACAAGAGGACACAGTCTCAAACTGCGCAATGGGGAGTTTAGGCTCGAGGTGAGGAGAAAGTTCACTGAGTGAGTGGTTAGCCATTGGAATGTGCTGCCCAGAGAGGTGGTGGAGTCACCATCCCTGGAGGTGTCCATGAGGGGATTTGGTGTGGCACTTGGTGCCATGGTTATTAGTCATGAGGTCTTGGGTGACAGGTTGGACTTGATGATCTTTGAGGTCTCTTCAAACCTTATTGATTCTATGATTCTTAAAGTATTGCCTGTTCTTTTTCAAAACAAGGTCTGTCGGGCCTTCCTGCATCCCAGCTAATTATAAGAAGGGAGTTCTTCACCATTAAATTGGGTATCTCCTTATCTCCTGTAGAGTACAGCAGAAATACAAGCCATTTTGCTAGTGTATGCTGGATGCTTGCTTTCCCCAGAGATTCTGTACTACATTTTGGGTCTAGAAAATTTTTGGAATTTGTGCTGCAGAAGTTGGTGTCTTCTGCTTCCCATTTGTTGGTGCTAGGCAGGAAGGTGGATTTTTATCTTTTTTTCCCTCCTCAGTTTGAAAACAGAATTTTAGAGAAGGCAAACAATTTTTAGATTAATATTTTATCTTTTAAGGTAACACATGCATAATATTCCTACAATGTAATGGGTATAATGAGGCTCCTTAGTGACACCAGAGAGATAATATTCCAATGTCAAGTGGTAAGGTTTTGAATTAAGGAGTGCTGGATGTTTTCTGAGAGGCATTCCTGAGAAGGGTGGTTGTGGGATGAGGTGAGGTGCAGTGTCTTAGTAGCATAGAAATTTATGAAAAACTAAACATCCATTACTAAATATTGAGGCAGAACAAAGCTACAGTAGTGTATACAATCAAATATTCATTCTCCAGGAAAATGTTTGCTTTTTTCCTAATCTTTGATTTAGAAAAAGTTCTTTGAAACTTTCTTCATGCTGATGACAAATTGCACTGACCTCAAAATAGTTATTCATTTGTAGATTTATTCATGTGTTTAAGTCTTTGCAGCTAGGGGGATCTTAACTACTTTTGGTTGCACTGCGATTTATAATGAACATTGAACGAACCATGGTGACTATTGATTTTTATCCATTATGTTTATGGAAAACTGTAACTATGGGAATTACCATGTTTGCAGACAGGCAGAAAGAAATGTTTGCTCAAACAAGTAAGAGGCAAATAAAAGTGGTGATGATGACCTGTTACTTAAAAAGGTAAAGCATAAAAGAGTTCCAGGAGATCTAATTACTAGGCAAGCTCTCAGTTTTATCCTGTGACTTTTCTAATTTTTGTCATTTTAAATATGATCACTAAAGGAAGAGGTACAACACAGCTTCTTGACAATAGGGGCGCTTCAGGCAGGAGTTATGCAGGACATACTTAGAAAAAGATCCCATTGTAATATTAGTATGCATTTAACAAGCCAAGCCTTGTGTTGTACATGTGTTGTCACATGGTTTAGCTTTCCCCTGCTTCCAAAGACGCAGGATAACAAAGTGATGTTTAACTGTAGGTTTCAGGTATCATTTGCCACATGGGGGTAATTGCAGTTGCTGCTTTTTGCCTCCTTTTTCACAAACCAAACAAGTATTTTTGCTTAGCTTTGGAAAAAAATCACATATTAATTTTATTAGGCAGCAAAATTGGGAGAGGTTCTATTCACAATGTTATTTATAATTTCCAGTAATGCAGTATAGATATACTGCCCTATGTGTATTGATTTTCCTAGCATGTGGTTAATCATTTCAAATAATGAAGGCAAGAAAGTTCACTGAACAATTTTCTTGTATATTTTCTGGCTTATATTACTGGTAATATATGCCTTAGAGGGGAAAAATCTTAAGGAGAAAAAATCTATATTCCATGCCCTGCAGTTCTGTCTCATGATGGAAGTTTCTTGCATAAGAAATAAATCACTTCTCAAACCAAAACATTTTAGACATAATATATTCCAGAAATATGGTTTGTTACAATCAGGTTCCCCATGTTGATTAAAGAAAAGAGATCATGAAAGGAGCAATAGCTGTATTCTGACTCTCCAACAGCCCTTCCTCCAGCACTGGAAAGCTGACCCGATAATCTGAGCAAGTGTGAAAGTTTATTCTTTTGGAGGTCCTTGTGTCTTGGTCTTGATGTGAGCAAAAGATGAAGTAAAAGTCTCAGGCAGAACTGTTGATTCAGCTTCATGTTGAGTGTACAAATTCCATTGTTATGCTCAAAATCCTGTTGGCAGAAATGAAACAGGCATTTATGTATAAGCCAAGTATTTGTTGTTAGCATAACAGAAACCATCACAGTTGGAGGCATCATTATTAGTCCACATCCATTTATTACAGTGAAAATGAAAAAATCTACACTGCATACAGAAACTGTGTCCCATTAATAAATAATACAGGTGAAATGATATACACTGATGTCAATCCCTTTTTCTGGCCCACCCTCCCATGCTGCTCTGAATACTAAAATCAAGAACTTCAGTGAAGTATTTGAGGGTATCAGTAATGCACCCCTTTGCCCTGGAGTATTGACGGTTTTTTTTCCCCTCCCCTTTCTTTTCTTGTCCCTTTTAATTTACATGGGACTATTGTTATGTGTTCTGGCCTCCTTTTGCATGTGTTCTCTTTCTCCATGGGCCTGCAACTCCACAGTGCATCTGAATGTATTACATTTCATGTATTTTACATGCAAAACCCACTTCTCCTATTCCTAAGATCTGTATGGTTCAGTTCCAGAAAGTCTGTGCTTTTTTGACCTGCTCATAGGTGACTTGTTTATGGTCCTGGGACCCCATTTCTTATTGTCTCCTGCTCTAGTGCCTTGCATCCATCCTCTGCTGTCCTACCAGGCCTAAATTTTTATATGCTGCATCATAGTGTTATCAGTAAATATTTCATTGTACACAGAATAACTGCTAGCTAATTGAAGTTCCCTGGTCAGAAGGAAAATGTTGCTTTTGCAGCTAAGCAAGCCAAAAATATTGCTTCAGGCAGACCTGAAAGACTTGAGACTAAGCAAGTATTACAAGCATATGAAGTTTATGGTGTGGTAGTAGCAATGGCAATATAGTGTTACTACTCAACACTAGTCAGTTACTTAGGCTGGTTTGAGGATGCTTGGTACTTCTGAATCAGATGAGCAATGTCAAGTTCAGTCTCTAAAAATGGGATGCCACAGGATCGGTGCACGTACTTGAATACTTGATTCTGTATTTCTGTATGCTTATCTATTAAAGCTCAAATAGAGATAAGTCAGGCTTCTGTAGAGGTCTTTTGCAGTGTTTCTAATATCTCTGGATAAAAAGCATTATAAAAGTGCATAATAGTCTGTTCATAGAATCATTGAATGCATTGGGTTGAAAGGGAACTTCAAAGGTCATCTAGTCCAACCTTGATTTTTTCCCTCCATGGGAAACAGGAGATAGTGTCTTGCTGGGGTCTTTTTTCAGTGATCTTGCCTGGAACAGTTTCCCTTTCTTGGTTAGGGGCAAATTTCAGGGATGGGTAGATGAGAAATCCTCAGGTGTGCAGAGACTTGTGCATTGTACCTTTTCCAAGAAATGTTAGGACAAAAGCTTAAGACAGTGCTCCATTTAATTTTTCCAGTGACTTTATCTTGTGGAACACTTCCTTTTGCTGCTTGAAAAGAGTATCAGGGAAGTTAGGAGCTTTGACTGTCACCTCTGCAGCATATCTGGAGAGTGTGGGTCTTGAAGCACTGTCTGGGCTTAGGGGATGGTTTTCTGATTCTGCTTTTAAAAAACGCAATCTTCTGAAAATATCTGCATCTGTGAGGGGGATCTCTGATGGAAAACATCTAGTAGGAAAAGCAAGAAAGGCCTTGTTTAATAAAACAGCAGCCAGCAAAGGAAAAACCTGAAAAGAGAACTAATGTGAAGAAGCAAAGCACTTTTCATTGGTGTATGTAGCTATTTTGTATTTAATAGCTGCTTCAGACATGTTGAGCCTTCAGGGCTGAACCAAAATGAAGCTTCCCTTCTCGTTAAGAAAGGAGTTATAAAGTGAAGATTTGTGTGAAACTGGATTTGTTTGTAAAATTTTTGGCTGCTTTCTTGTGGTGTGCAGAAGGGCTTCTGAAGTTGGGAGCAAGGGGGGAGACGTCTTGCACAATGGTTTGCAATATACCTCTTTGGAAAGAAGTTCTTTGATTTCATGTATATGTCGTACCTCTTCCCTCACACACCTCCTTCCTTGCTTTTTTTGTGCCATGGCCTTACAATGGGGTGTGCATTTCCTAGAGAATAGAATAGAATTAACCAGGTTGGAAAAGACCTTTGAGATCATCGAGTCTAGCAGGCCACACTTTGAGTACTGAGTCCAGTTCTGGGCCCCTCAGTTTAAGAAGGACATTGAGACACTTGAATGTGTCCAGAGAAGGGCAATGAGGCTGGTGAGAGGCCTTGAGCACAAGCCCTATGAGGAGAGGCTGAGGGAGCTGGGGTTGTTTAGCCTGGAGAAGAGGAGGCCCAGGGGAGACCTTATTGCTGTCTACAACTACCTGAAGGGTGGTTGTAGCCAGGAGGGAGTTGGTCTCTTCTCTCTAGCAACCAGCACCAGAACAAGAGGACACAGTCTCAAGCTGCGCCAAGGAAAGTTTAGGCTCGCGGTGAGGAGGAAGTTCTTCACAGAGAGAGTCGTTCGCCATTGGAATGGGCTGCCCAGGGAGGTGGTGGAGTCACCATCCCTGGAGGTGTCCAAGAGGGGATTGGATGTGGCACTTGGTGCCATGGTTTAGTCATGGAGTCTGTGGTGGCAGGTTGGACTTGATGATCTTTGAGGTCTCTTCCAACCTTGGTGATTCTGTGATTCTATGATTCTGTGATCCAACACCATCTAATCAACTAAACCATGGCACCAAGTGCCCCATCCAGTCTCTTCCTAAATAACTCCACTGATGGTGACTCCACCACCTCCCTGGGCAACCCATTCCAATGGCCAATCACTCTTTCTATGAAGAACTTCTTCCTCACATCCAGCAGTTGCCTGGATGCACCCAGAAGGTGTCAGGGCCTGGAACATTCTGGAAAGTTCCGGGGCTGGAGTCCCTGTGGGGGAGAGGCGCTCTGGAGGGATGCCGCAGGGCTGGGCCTTCCCAGGTAAGGAGGGCTGGCAGTACCTCTGGGTGCTGCCTTTCTGTCCTCAGGGATTTTTTTATTTATTCACTTATTTTTGGTGTTCAGTTGTTTATAGTTTTGGACAATTTCAGCAGTTATGGCCAAAATGTCAGTTGTTCTCAGGTACTGATCCGAGCAGGAGTGAAATGGTGTGCAAGGTCCTGTTAGTGTGTGCTCTGTGGAAAGGCTGAACTGCAGAGGGGGTGAGAAGGGCAAGCAGCTGTGCTGAGGTGGGGAGGACAGCAGAGTTCTTGGTGGAAACTCATGAGAGCAGAACCAGGAAGGGTTGTGACAGACAAGTGGTTGCCTTGGGCTGGTAGGAGGTGGTGGGTGCAGTATCTGTGGAGGGAAAATGAGAGCTTGAGGAGGAGGCCCTTTCCTCAGCTCACAGTGATTTCAAATAAAACTTATTGGCAAAATTGATTATGATTAGAATTCAAACTCTTCCTTTTTTTCACCAAACAAGATAGATTCCAATGGAAAACATGTGGGATGGGTAGCTTTTATATGCCCATATATCATGTAGCAGGGAAGATTTCTCTCAAAGTTGAACATGGTTTTCTAGCTATTCTCAGTGTCTATGTTCTGAATTATTTTTTTTTTTCTTCCTAGGACACATATTAACATGTGCTGTAAACTGTTTCTAGAATCTTATGATGTAAAACATCAAGATGCATTGTAGACTAACTGTGCATAGAATGAACAACAACAACAACAACAAAAATTGAGATAAGCAAGAGCTAAAATCACTCAGTACTTCATGACTACAATAGTACTTTGCTGGAACATTTTACTACCATTGTTTTAGCGGGATCACTTCTGGCTAACAGTCTTGGCATGGCTTGGCTTTTTTTTTAGCTGCATTTTTATTGACTTAAATAAATAACAGATCAAATGTATTTTCACATATATAAGATATGTAATAGCATACTAAACTAGCTCTAATCTATATATAAATTAGTTGTTTAAAAAACCCTGAGTAACTAAGCGTTACAGTATCCATATGTTAAAAACTAACTATATGCTTTAATTGCAGAAGTACCTGCCAACTATTCCACTATAGAATTAGATGATCTAGCAATATTTTTTGAAAAATTAAATTTTTGCTGCACCAGAAGTCATCAACTTATCTTTGCACTTAATTAAAATCTAGCAAATATAAATCAATGCTGTATTACAGATAAGAAACTATATATGCTTTTACTGCTTTTAGTTACGAAGCAGTATCACATTGGCAAAGGTCACTGTGTATCATCTCATTTGTAGTGCACCAAGCCTGTCTTATCAGGAATGAAAATTCCCAACAAGTAAGAAAGCCCAAAAACGCAGCGTGGTGTTAGTGAGAATAAGGTCTGATATCAGTCATTCTTGAAATGACCTGATAATACATAAAGTTAATCTGCATTTACTTTTGTCTTGTTATGTATTCTTTTGTGCATGCATCTTCTCATCTCTTGCCTTTACAGGTACGGTATCTTAAAAAAATTTGTTTTGCAATATCAGAAGTAATGATTGGTGTGGGAAACCATTGCCTCAAATGAACAAGTTAGTGTTTGCAGTATTCATTTGAAGTGTACAAGATTTCAGTAGGATGCTATTGATATTTAGGTTCTAGGGGACAGATACCAGCTGTCTACTGAAGAGGTTCAGGAGAAGAGGGTTTGTCATCAAAGACAATTTCAGCTTGCTTGCTTTTTGTCTTGAATAATTATATAATTATTATTATTAATTATATTATTATATTATTAATTATATTATTAAATTATATTATATTATTATATTATTATATATTATATTAATTATATTATTATATTATTAATTATAATATTATTAATTATTATTAATTATTATTATTAATTATAATAATCAGGCTAGATGTGAGGAAGAAGTTCTTTACCATGAGAGTGGTGAAGCCCTGGAATGGGTTGTCCAGGGAGGTGGTTGAGGCCCAGTCCCTAGAGGTGTTTAAGACCAGGCTGGACGAGGCTCTGGCCAGCCTGATCTAGTGTAGGGTGTCCCTGCCCATGGCAGGGGGGTTGGAACTAGATGATCCTTGTGGTCCCTTCCAACCCTGACTGATTCTATGATTCTATGATTCTATGATTCTATAAACTATGTTTTTTTAAAAATAAGTTGTTTCATCAACAAATCTAAATCTAGTTTTGATATAGTGATCTTGATTACCTGAAAATCATAGAACTGACAAGCGGGGCAGGATTGACTTCAGTCAAAAAATTATTTGATTCACTTAGGCAGTTTCTGATTGTCCAGGGGTATGAATGTCAGCATCAAAAAACATTTAACAGCTTGAGGTGAACTAATTGTGCACACTACATTTGGTGAGCTGAATGATGGCTCCAATTTTTTTGTCAACTTCCATAGCTTTCGTGTGGCTTTCTGAAACATAATTCAAAGTGAGAGTGTGCACAGGTCCACAGCAGAGCTGATGGCCAGGCTGCAGTGCTTCTGTCCTGCTATGCTTCCCTCACTACTGCCTAGCAGAGAACAATTGTTTAGACATGGTCCATTGGTAAGTAGTTCTCTCTGCTTGTTCATTTTTACAATGACACGTGCAGCTTTAGAACTGCTTCAACAATGGATTACTTAGGGCATGTGTATTTTGAATGCTTTTCATCATGTAAGGTGTTGGTGTGCTGGGACCATCCCTCAAAAGCATGTAATGGCTACTAGACTGAATTGGAATTCAAAATTCTGAAAGTGCATAGGGAATTGTGGGTTATTGAAGTAAATATGGGAAATAGTGAGTCACAACAAAGATTCTTTGAAACTTCAGCAACTAGAATCTAATATTATCTCCTTGTATTGTCTAGTTGCCTTCTGCTGATGGAAAGACTGGCTGTCACATGCACAAATCTGACATGCTGGGTAGCATGAGTTTATAGTAGAGAAGAAAAGCATGAGTCTGCTCAGTGGAAGAGTGGAAGAAAAAGCATCTTGTCAAAATTTTTAAAAACAATTATTGGAGGGTGTTTGGCTTTTTTGTTTTGTTTTGTTTTCCCCCTAAAACTTCATTTCAGGAACAGGATTCTGTGCAGAAGAGTTGTATGCAATTATGTCATGGCACTATCCAATTAACTGCCCAAGGTAGCACAGCTCCAAAAGATAGCTAAATGATACATCTCAGCAGTAGTCCACATTTGTTAACCAGGGGGCTGTAGCAATATTCTTTTGGAGTGGTGAATCTATTTTATAGTGCCTGCATGCTGTTTTAAGGAGTACACTTTTTCTTTGTGTTGACGTGTTCATTCTAATTATGAATATATTTGTGCCTAATTACTTCAGACTAGAAAGTAGTTGTGTTGGGTTGTTTTGTTTTTTTCTTTTTGTTGACCCATTCCCAACTCCCTCCCCCCAGCCTGTCTTTGTTCCTTCTTTCTACCTGCTGCCATATATATGTAGAGGATATGATTTCAGTTTCTTTTCTCTGCCCATCTAAAATGGAGCACTCTGCTTCTGAAACTTTTCCAGCAGAATAACAAAAACTTTGTGCTTTTTGCTACCTACCTTGATGCCAGACTTCATCTTGATTGTGTGCTGCTTGTGGTGGTTGCACTTGGTCATCTTCATTCTCACACTGTATAATGTGCTGGCCATGAGAGAAATGATAGGTGTGCAAGCCACTCGGATCTCCGATAAAGTTTGTGTAGAGCTCAGACTCGAGAACTGTTCCTTCAGGGATGTGATGTGTCCAGTTCTAACCAGTCAATTTCCTGTCCAGAAACTTAGAGTACAAATCTTTTGAGCTGAGAAAGGACATCACTGTCCTTTCTGTCATCTTGAACCTGTGCTGTACCTAGAGGTTTTCTGTCCCTGTGGTTAAGATCTTACAGTATCTGGGGCCCTTGTCAGCTAAGTGGCATTCTTCTTGACAAAGCAGTTGTCTATGTCTGTGGACTGCTCTCAGCAAGCATCACAACCTTGTTTTCTGTGTGACTGAGCAGCATCAGCTGGATTTTGTCATTATTTCTGGAACCATTTACAGGTTTCAAGGACACCACTGGCTGCATTTCAGTGCTGGCACTGGAGCAAGTCCCTGCCATTACACTTCTTCAGTCATTCATCCTCACAAATGTATTTTTCCTGCACTGATATTTCAGCAGCAGGCACACAATACATTTCCTCCCAGCACTACAGTTTCTCTTGTGCAGCAGTATGGTAAGCAGTCTTTTCATACCTGCATTGCAGAACGAGATCTTCCTGCAGAAATGTGAAGGACATGTCATACTTTGGCTATGTATAATTGCACCAACTTCAAAGAGAATGGCAGGTTTCTGAAGCCTGTCATTAGTCTGTTTGAGCTGGTGGCACTGGAGCTTGGACCATCTCTTCCAAAGGCAATCTCCCTTGCTGTTACCAGTATTGCTTAATCCATAAATCCTTTAGAGAGTCATAGAATAATTTTGGTTGGAAGAGACCTCCAAGATCACTGAGTCCAACTATCAAATCGACATCACCATGGCCATTAACCCATGTCTTGAAGTGCTGTGTCTACATGTTTCTTGAATGCATCCAGGGACAGTGACTCCACCACCTGCCTGGGCAACCTATTCCAATGCCTGACCACCCTTTTGCAAAAGAACAACTTCATGTTTATTCTGACAGATACACAGATGACTTCTCCCATTACCTTCCAAGCTTTCTTTACCTTAGAGGACATACTTAATGACTTAGTGTTGTTAAAAGTGCTGTACCTTAAAAACTTAAGAGATGCTTACCTAAAAATGTAATTGCTATAATTATGTTGGAGAAAATAATTGGTTGATTCCCTCTACCCACCCCCATATCTCTGCTGTTATTTACAGAGCATGATCCTGGAGGTCACCTGTTTCAGTTTGACAAGTTTTGAAACCAGTGACTATAAAAATGTCTTCGGAGCAAGCTTTGTGGTTAAATATCACTTTGTTATACCTGAAATAATGAATTTTTAGGGGTCAGTGCAAAAAGACTTTCTTTTAATTGGTTTGGTCTTTCCCTCATTTTGCCAGCATAAGGACAACTTCCCCCCCTATTTTTGGGAAAACAGTGAGCAGTGGTGTCACGTGGTACACAGTGTAGTTTGTCTCACCAGTGGCATATTCCCACTTTCCTCTCCACCCCCACCCCCCAAAAAAAAACCCAACAACAAACCAAACAAAAAAAAAAAAAAAACACCACCAAAAAAAAAAAAGATAAAACAAACAACCGAAACCCAACCACCTCAATGAAAAACCAGAACCACCCCCAAAAAACCCCAACCCAAGCCCAGGAAGCTAAACTAAATGCAGGTCAGAAACAGAAATTATTGTATATTTTGTGAGTACTCTTTTTTTGTATGAAGTTCAGCTTAGGGTTGTCAATAACTATGATCCCTCATGATGTGTGACTGGCTATTCATTTCTGAGGAAAGAGGGATAGTAAGTAAAGTAAGGCAGAGGGCTTGGTGTCCTTTTGAGCATGTGTGCACCACTTCCTCCTTTTAACCAGGAGTTTAAATGAAATAGCCCCATCTTACAGAATTTACTGCTGAGGTATTCTACTTTTATGCCAAGGAGATTAAAAAATTTGCCAAAGTAAATTTTCCACATGTTCTTGAAGCTGTTTAATTAATCTTATTTTTGTTGTCTTCTGCAGCAGATCTCATGTGTTCCTATTTTGTTTTGTTGTTTGTTTGTTTTTAAATGGAGCTATCTATGCAGAAAACAAATAATACGATTGGGTTGAAGAAACTAGTAGAAAGCTTCCCATTTGCTTTAGTCAGCTTTCGGTCATAACCACCAATGTTGCTAGCATTGGTCAAGAAAGGCAAGCGTTCCCTCTGTCATAATTTTATTGACAGCATTGTATGCCAGCCAATTTTGGATATTAATAAAATTCTTCTGTTAGAATAGAATATTCACATACCTACACCTTAATGAATTTCAAACAAGGTTGTCATGCAGGAATAGTATTTGTATTGTAAAAGAAGGTATCTTATCATGAGAAATACATTAAGTTAATGATGGTTGTTTTGGGTTTTTTTCCTTAATTTTGATATTTAACAGATGTAGTCTTCTTAAAAACAATAACTGCCGTGATATATGTCACAGAAAGCACACAACAGGGAGAGAAAGTGCCAAAGCAAATGACATGGATAATTTGTTTAAACTCAGAAAACTACCACTTGCATTTCTCACAAGTGTCATAACACATTTCTAGTTAGTTTGGAGAGAGTGTAGGAGCTGTAACTCTGAGTTCAGCAGTCAGATTTCGTGGTTTTCTTATAACATTAATCATGTTTCCTTGTGAAAGCAAAATAAGCTCAATTCACTCTGCATGCAAAACATGTACTTAAAGTCTTGAGATTTCCTGAAATGAAAAACTGTATTAAATGCTTTTGAAAGGGGGTCAGTGTCATGTCAGCCTACAAAATTATCATTCTCTCTTTCTCTCCATTTCAAATGCACCAGTCTCTTCTTTAAATTAGTCAGAATGTGAATCACTACATTATTTCTCATTAATTATCTCATTAACTAAGCACTTTCTTTAGTGAAATACCTCCTACCAAACTGCATTCATAAGCATAGGATGCAATCTCTTGTGTTCATGCCAACAATTTTTTTTTGTTTAAACATGTTACACTTAGGTGTTACATTTTACTTTGAAACCTAAATTGTTCTATATGGAAAGGGAATACATCTTGAGGATGATAAACGTCTTACAATTTGTGAAACTGAACAGCCTACCTTACATTGCATTCTGTTGTGTTCAATTACATACTGACCAGCACTTAATTCTGCTTTAGCCCAGCAATGAAGTTTCATACTGCCACTGCTCAGTCCTTTTCTTAGAACCGCTTTCAGCCATGAGTGTTTCATTTTGTCCCTCTTCGTTGCATTCAGCCCAGCAGCATCTTCCATTAAAAAAATTAATTCAGAAGTGCTTCATATTTGATCCTGTGGAAATGTCTTTACAATCATAGCCTGGAGAGATGGTGCAAAAATCTAACATGAAAAGGGCACAATCAACCAAATACTGATTGTTGAACTTTGCAATGTCTATTGTACGTAAGTGGACCATTGTTGAGGATCAATCAGACTAGAATAAGACCAGAGCACCCAGCGTTCTTTGCTGAGCTTTCTTGTTACAAGTTCCCATATATCTGTTAGAGAAAACCCCAAGTTCACTTCAGAAACTTACCACTTTCTGGTTATAGCAAAAGCCTGGCACAATCAGCAGGGACACGCTAGGAAATCACTCCTTCTTCTAGGTATTCCTGAGGCACCTTAATTTCAATACTGATTATCTATATGCATATAAATATTTTAAAATTTCTTGCAGCAACAGGAAAAATCCTTTTGCTTAAAATACTTCTGCTGTTAAATGTTCACCTAAATGCACTGTACTCAGACTTTCATTGGTTAGCTCATTGTTAACCGAAACACACTTGATCTATGAAAGCACTGCCTTACAAAAAAGTATATATTGATTCTTCATTTTTAACCAAAAAGGTTACTGTAACCTTTTTGAGGTCACAGGTTTAATATATCAACAGGCTTGGTGTGCAACTTATTTCTTAGGCTTAAGGTTTGTTTTTCCAAAAGAGAACAACTTCAGTGGGATCAGCAATGTGTTTTGTTTATTCATGGGTGTGTAATAAAAAGAAATCAGGAGGGTGGAAAGCATGAGAGTTACTAATTGATACTTGATTTTAGAATTTTGTACATTGTTATTGCTTCTTTAGTGGCTTGATGTTTTTAAATTGATATTACCAAAAATAAACTTTTTATAAGAACTATCTCTTATTCAATAGAATAGTTAAAATGCTGCTCTATCAGGAAGCATTTCATTAAGCTTTTAGATTTATGATTGTTTTGCTGTATCTAAAACAGGAGCATATAGCTTCTACTGACCTCATGTCAATTCCATAGTAATTTATAATTAATTTAAAATCTGACAACTTAAAATTATATATTAGAATGTGTGTTGATCTTTGATAAACTTTAAAAATGCACTTCTGAAAATACACAAAAAGCATAAAAAAGTGTAAATGGGTTCTATAACACTGAAGACATTATGCATCAGAATCTACTTACAGCAATCTGCTGAAATTATTCATGTGTTGAAATTATAGTTTCAAATCATTAGATATTTATCTGGAAGGCCCTGGGGGGTGGGGAGAAGGATATTCCTATAAGCCTGAGTTTTTTTATAGCATTTGCAGTCCATTAGTTAAAAGATGCATTACTCATTTTTCAGCAGCAGAAGATTCATATCCTCCAGTTAATTGTACTTAAATATAGAGTATTCACTTGAGAGAGAAGTCTTTGTGCATATAAAAATCTTAAAACTGTTAAAGCTGTACAGAAACTCCAGTATATGTATTATGAAGCACAACTAACATAGACAATTGTTAGTTGGAGTGGGACATGTGGCAGAAGGGTCTTCATTGTGTGATGATATGCTACGAAACCTCCCACCTTTATACAATTCGTATCTTGAAGAGTAAGCTCTAAGATCTAAAAGAGCTTGAGAGATGACTTTTATTTCTTTCTGCTAGCACACTTACAGGGAGCTGCAAAGCACAGGACCAATGTCTGTGTTGTCATACAAACAAATATATAAACCAGTGTTACTACAAATCTGCTTGTTAATAAGAAACATGCAGGGTTTAATTTCAAAATACGTGAAGGAAGAAAAGGTACAGTCTCCTGCAGTGGTGGTAGTTATTAAATCAAAGAGAGAGCGAAAGAGGGGCTTCTACAAATGCAGAAGTTGTGTAGGGACTGATAAAGTCAGTCATCCCTTTTTGTGCAAGATTCAAGATAGTACACCTGTGGACTGCATTTTAAGTCTTAAAATATATTAGAAATGTGAAGTCCGAGGATAAAACACATCTTGGTTGGTGAACAGCTAGCTGGAGTAATTCCTGTATGTGCTTTTAGAAATTCTTCTTTCAATTCAATTTACAAAAGGCATAAAGTGTTAGTTTGGGTCTAATTGTGTCAAAATGTAAAGGCATGTATTTCCTCTGGTTTACTTGATTTTTCTTTCCAGTGATAGCTGTGGCATTTAGTTATTTTATTCTGGCTTACCATTTCTCAAACCATTTCATAGTTTGAAAAAGCTAAATTTTGAAAAAGCTGTCACATAGAAATACATTTTGTGTTTTGAGAGCCATGAGAGGCTCTCAAATATATGGTCATATATGACCAAGGGAGGTCATATATGCAAGCCAACTCTGGATGTCCACAGATTCCCCCAGATGATTAGTGTGGAGGTAGGCTGCATCATGTGGCAGCAAATATCTCAGGCAAGGTAGTTCCCGAGGTGAGGGCAGGATACAAGAGAGAGCCTGCCCAACTGCCTGACTGAGGTTTTCCTCTAGAGTTTTTAAATGGTTTGTATATTTTAGATTAATTTTGTCAGCATTATTTATTCTTGATACCATCTTCTGTTTTTACTAACTCGAAAATACACTTTAACCATCACACTGCAGAATTCCTACTATTTAGGACATCTTTATATAGTACTATTCCTCCTAGTTCCCTAACGCTTAATGAAATTGGATTACTCTTAGAGGATAGGATAATGTTAAATGTTAGGAGACAAAAAACCCCGACAAAATACAACAAAGACCCTACTAAATTCCTTCATACTGTGTTTTTAATGCTCTACAGCTTTTAAAATGTGGTCACTTCTGAGAAGCAGGAGATGTATAAGCAGATGGAACATTTAATGGCCTCATAGACTTCCAGAAGTCAATAAGAAAACTATATCAATCCCCTGTTGCTAGCAAGCACTTTAACATCAATCAGTTAAAATTCAATGTAATTGTGAGAGGAGAACAAAGAAAAGATAGGTCTTGGATGGATTTGTGTGGAAGTAGCAAATTTGAATCAATGCATTAACATTTTGGGGGCTCTCCTTTTCCAAAAGTGATTCATAAAGCTCTCCTGTTATTTCATTAGGACAGCTTGTTGAAGATGCTAATGCCATACTAATCTGCCTAGCATAATGGGTTTAGATGGGAGGGCTGCTATGATAAGACTGATGGTGTGCTTGCATTACCTTCAGTCTGTTCTAACTTTCAGACAGACTCAGCAAAATCTCCAGGGAGAAATGAGTGGGAAAAATAATCAGGCTAAAAAGTAGAAGTTGAATGCTTAGAAAAAAATATTAGCAAGTGAATTACTTGGGCTGTTACTTCATGAAGCAGGAAAATAACAGGCAAGAAAAGCAGAAACTAATTTGATTTTGGTGTAAGTGTAGCAAGCATACAAAGCAAAACTGCTGAACAGGAAATACCTTTTGTACTTCAAGGGAAATATGATGTAGTTGGGATAAATGAGGCGTGGCTAAATGGAGTAGAGTTAGGGTAATGGAAAACCAAGACAAAGTATTGAGGAAGTAAGGTTGCAGAGAAGAGGTGGCAAAATAACATCAGCCCTAGGTCTTATCTTGCTGCTGAGCCAAAAAGTGACTCTTCAGGTACTTTGTGGCTTTTGTGATGTGTCTTCAGCAGCACAGGAGGGCAATGTGTTAAGCTCAACTGCAACTTTAATTGCATTATAGGAGTGGCAGGAGGTCAATAATATTTGTAATATGAGCATTTGTGACAAATCAATTGTATAATGAAAGCAATTATAACATCATTAGAAGTCTGATAACCCAATAACTTTGTGATAATTACTTCTCAGTTAAAGAGAATAATTTACCACAAGAGATGATGGAATATTAGAAACAAACACTAATAGGTTCAGTCGTATCTGAGGCATATGTGCTGTGGAATAGCAACTTGAAATCCCGTTATTTATTTGAGTAGATTTTTGACAAGCAATGGCTAGATTTGGGAAGCTAGTTACATATCTGTGAGTGTCTTTGGGTCCCAAAATAACTTGGGATATATGACTTCAGTATGCCCTTATAGAGAAAGACTGTGGGAGTTGTTTTAAAACCTGCATTTGTTTTTTGTCTGATCAGCATGCTCATTAAGCTCAAGGTAGGGGGAAGGCTGTAAACAAGTGGTTGAAGTTAGAGGAGGAGAATGAATGTCCACTTTATGTACCAATTATCAAGGGCGCTGTGTTATATCCATCAGGAAACTGTACCACTTTGCAATTCTGAAAAAATAACGTATTCTCCTAACTAACTTCTGAGATACTTCCCTCACTGCCCTCATACATGTTTACTTACATAACCTATATAGCTGACAAAACTAATTCTTGGGAACTGTGCTTATGAAGCAAGTAGTAGGTTGTGCTCTAGGACTGATATAATAATATGATTTACTCTTTATGAAACTCTTTGAATGAAGGACAGTTGTTACCTTCTGGAAAAGTTCTTATGACAGTCTATTGACTATCATAAGCAAAAATTAGTATTTAGTTCTACAAATACAGTACTTCCTCTGCTAGCCAATATTTTCTATCCTATGTATAATATGGCTAGAATTAAAACAAAATAAAATTACATGGTAGTGAAAACAAAGTATGCTAAGACCAGTTTGCCTGCATTGTTTCTTAATCAGCTTAATCATGCTGCTGGCAGTTAGTCTCAGAGTGAACCAAGCAAAAGTTGTGGTTTTGCTTGGTTTATTTTTTAAGTAAATGGTTATTTTAGCAATGCTTAAAACGCTGACCCTGACTCTTTTCAAACTAGATATTTTAAAGACAAGTGTTATAGTAAGAGAGAAGAATAATATTGAAATTACAGTAATATCTTGAGAATTCAGCAACAGAATTTTGATATACCTAGGGGGCTGAGTTATCTTCAAGTGACTTTATATTGCATCTTTGTGTAAATACGATTTCCCAGCCCTCAGGAACATACTTGTAGGAGAGAAGGAATAGCTGGTTGTCACTGATTCTAGCATACTGATTAGAGTGTCATGGCACAGGGGTGTTTAATTTCACTCCTCACTAAGGTGAGAAACTTAGATCCATGAAAACATTAATTGCACCTCCATGGCAACATATTAATCCTTTTTGGTAGATATCCTGCTTTCCTCTTGTACATTCCTCAGCCCAAGGAATAATACACATTTTTTATATATGAAGACCTGCATTTAGATGAGCGTGTGTGCACAGACAGATACTATTTAGAATTAAATGTGTTAAAAAACTCAACTGAAGTTGATCTTCTCTAAGAAGACAAAATGAAGCAAACGAAGACCTAAACATGTCAGCACTCCCACTGCTGTCCTGCAATGTCGTAGTTGTCCCAGCATCGTGTGCCAAAATGTTTACTAGAGTGCACATTGCACTGAATTCTACTGGTGTTTGTCCTTGCACATCCATGACACACCCTGCTCCTTGTTTACCATGTTTTCAGACATCAGATTGCACTAGTTATTTTTTTCCCACCAGGTGGCTAATTGTGAAAAATAAATTAATAAAAGCCTTTTGATCCTGAAGGAACCCATTAAAAACTCTACTCCCCTGATGAGGATTTTCTGCTTAGACTTTCAACTGAGATTTGTCAGTTAATCAGCTTTTAATTTGATTAGCACATGACATGTATTGACTTTGTTTAATTTGAGATTCTCAGTCAACATTTCAGGTCTAATTTATTCACATAAAATTCTAAGTAAGTTAGGCAATTTTCTTCTTAATACAAACTCTTAATCTTATTGTGTTAGTTGAGATGCATTTTCCATAAACATATCACACTTGGTATTAATTATATTAGCCTCCTTTAATTCTTTGTTTATGAAGATATAGCTAGATTGTTGTTTATTTATGTAAACTATTTTATAGGCTGGAGAAATATTTAAGAAGTTGAGGTTTCTGGAAATCAGTTTCAGTCTGTTTTCAAACTGGACTTGATGATCTCTGGAGGTCCCTTCCAACTTCTAATGTACTATGATGCTATGATTCAGATTTGCAGTGTGGTTTTTCAGCATCTTCTGACACTGAATGTCCTAATGTGTAAGGGTACTATTGCTGTTGCTCTTGGCATGGAGTGTTTGGTTTCAAAAGGGTTGGGATTGGTGATGAAGTTTCTTCCTACCTCAGTAAATGTTTTTTTTGTTTGTTTGTTTTTTACAGATAATGGAAAAAATGTTTGCAGGAGTTGCAGGCCACTGTCACTATTTCTGGCAACTAACCTAAGGTAAGAGGCTTGTCTTTCCCCCTGTTTTGTTACACTAGAAGTGAAATGTTTGCTTAGACAGAAATTAATGTGTGGGTTTCTTAAGGCAGTATTACATTGTGAAATATTTACCTGTTTTTTCCAAGTTCTGTGACAGGAGGTTTTAAACAGATGACCTGCAGTCAGTATTTATTCTTGTCTGTAGTGCTGAATACATTGAAACAAAAACTTGAAAAATAGCTTCTGACTAGACAAAATTTGTTGTCCCACTCTTTCCCCACCGCACCCCCCCCACCCAAAGAAACAAACAACAACAAAAAAGTCCCCAAACCCAAACAAACAAACTCAATAACTTGCTGGGTATGTGATTTTCTTTTTTTTTAATAATTATTTTACCTTCCCTAATATGAGTAAGGAACTGTTTTATGTATGTCTCTTGTATAGCAACATAAGTTTTTACATTAATCAGGGTGTTAAAACTGTAGTGTGGTTTTGTGAGTGTAAATACTACTTGGATCAAAAAACAATTAGAGAATCCTAGAGCAAAGTAACTGACTATTTAAAGCAGTAGGCAGATTTTGAAGATACTTACGCAAACGAGTCTTCTTGGCTGGCATAAATTAAATTAGTTGAAAGAGTCTGTCTGATTTTTACCATTCTTGCAGGAAGCACTGCATTTTGGAGGCCTGGAGGTCTGTTTCACATTAGATCAGTTCCATATTAGTTTCCTCCTAACGTTTTTAAGGAATGGAAGGATACAATCTCACTGTGCATTTGTGTCAATTACAATGAGTTCATTTTAGCTACTTGGACAGTATTTTGCTGGCAAGGTGATATGAACATCTCATTTTCAGTAGGAGATTTAGTATATGCTCATACTTCAATAGTCCTTCTTCTGGACTGATGTTTTGTGTTGGTTGCTGATGGTTGTTTCTCTTCTGTATGTCGCCAAAGTAGTAATTTGCCAGAAGCGTTGCTTGCAACTTTGACCACTGGGGCTAATGTCCAGTAGTGGTGAGACATTATGAGATCTCTCCTCATGCCCTTCCACCTGGAGAGGATGTGTTTTGCTTTGAATGCTTTTATTAACCTTTACTTAAAACTAAGGAACAGCTCACAGCAAAGGGCTGCTGCACATCCTGCTATGTGTTCTGTGGTAGCATAGTGATGGAAATGGTGAGTCGCAGGTTGCAGTACAGTGCAGTTTTTACCTGGGAAGATTTTTGAACAACCTTGTATCTGCCTTGAGGTTAAAAAGTCATATGTAACACCTGTTCTGTCTTACCTGATTCCTGATGAGTTTCTTCCTTTATGTTAACATAAGGCTCATGACATTCTGTAAGATCAATTCTCTCAGCAGCTCAATTATATATAGTATTAGACAGCTCAAATACTTACCTTCTAATATGGTTTGATTTGATTGCTAGTCCATCTTTCAGCCTGTAGAGGAATTTACTGTCTACTCACACCATAAGGCAATGCAACAGGGAAAAACTATTGCAAAAACTAAAGCATTATGTTTTGAATTAAATGAAAATAGTAGAAAACAGGAGGCTTTTTGATTGTAGATAAGTAATAAATCTGCATTATTAATAATTTTTAATTTGCTTTTAAATATCTAAATCCAGTATGTGTGAGCAGTGACAAAGTTAAACCACGCACCTTCCTCCTCCTCACCTGCCTGCGCAGAAGGGTGCCCTCTCTTTAGTGCTTCTAGTACTGAGGTCTCAAGCCTGTATTTGCTTGGGACAGAAGCAGCTACTGCCACTTTTCAGAAAAGGTGATAGGAACTTTTCTACAAAGAGATGTTTAAAAACCTATTCATTCTATTTCTACTTCCTATTCAAAAACTCACTTCATTTAAACATGAGTAAGTAGTGGGGAGTTTCCTGGCTTTAAAATATTTTTCCATTCTTTTTCTGTTCAAGAGCAAGTAGTATGTGTGCCTGAATGGGGGCAGGGCAAGCTTTGAAATGAGAGGCCAAACATGAAGCTTATATAGAACCATGGAACAATGTAGAGCCTACAGTATCTCTGAAGCCATTGTGTCCAATTCTGCACTCTTGTGCAAGCCAGTTTATAGCATGTTGCTCAGTAAAGTCACTGCTCAGTGTGAAAAGTCATGGTTATTTGGTTTTATGGCCTTGTTTCTTTGTTTCTCTTTACTTTTTGACATAGGATTTGTTGTAAGCAGAATGGTTTGGAAAGAAAAATTATACTGTAGTCAGAGAAAGCTGTCTGCTTTTTGGAACCCAAGAGTTTACTTATCACTCATGATACTCAATTACAATCTAAGAGTCATGATATTTCATCTGCCCTACTAACCAAGGTACAGCCACGCCTTTATTTGGTATTTGTCTCCTCTTTTGTCATCCTTAGAGTCCTAAGGTTAATAATGAATCTTTAAGTTAATGCATCACAATTGGGCATTGGTGTCCGTGACTCTCATTTAAATTCACTTGGAGGTGTTTCACACAGTTGCTACAGTAATCCTCCTGTTTGTTTTTCACCAGTCTGCAATCTTACAATTGATTGTATATAAAACATAAGAAGTCATTGGCATGGTGTATTTCAGAATCTAAATGTTGGTCGTGTAGTTTAGATAAGTCTTAGGTAGCAATTATATATTATCTTCTTTACTCAGACCATCCTCTACTCAAACAATACATTGTGATACTTATTCAAAGGAATCCTGATACCCTGCAGTTTTCATCGGAGACTGGTGTCTGGATAAGAGGGGCCACTCTGCCCATAAATTCTAAGGGATGCTATCCTACTGTGGAAGATGTGCAGCATCAGTTTGGACAACTGAAAGAAATCCACTGTTGCTGTTTATTCATCCTCACTGTATAAAATCTCACTGTGTGAAATACCCTTGTCATTTCCTTAATGAAGCAATAAGTAATCATTATATGGTCACCATTTTTTTTCATAGGTTATTTAAAATAAAATAGCAGTTTGCTGTGCAGCATGAGTGTCGTACCCCTCAAATTAAAAAAGTATAACCAGAAAAGTACAGAATCTATGTGTGGAGTTCAAAGATAATGGCAGATGGTGTGACCATCATTCCTGATAAAGACACTCTCTGACAGATTGATTTAAGGTATTTAGTGATGGCCAACCTCCATCTAAAAGATGGCAGTTTATTAACACAGTACGGTTAATAGGAGCTCTATCTAGTACTTCAGAAATCGGGTCAGTGAACTTTATTCAGTGCAGTTACTGCAGTGCTGTCAAGAGAACAATTTTGTTTATCTAGCTGGAGAAAGTTGCTAGTTAGAATTTCTTGCCAGCTCCAAGTCATTTGGATGGGTGATCCAGTCTTACATGGAAAAGTGATAAACTTTTATTCATAGCAGAATTCTTGGTTCTTATTTACACTATTCAATTTTGTTAACACATTTGCAGTAAACTGTACAATTTCAAAATATTTGTGGGGCATGGAAAATGCTGCAGCTAATCTGAATGCATAATTTCTTCAAATTTCAAGCTATGAACTGCAGAAATAAAAGTCCTTGCCATGGGCAGGCGGAGAGAGGCAGAATTAATGACATCAATACCGGTGAAAAAGAAACTGTTCTAAATGCATAGGCCTAAATAAACCACAACAAGCAACAGTCTTTCCTGAAAAGCTTTCATCATGCCATACTTTTTAATATTTTTAATACGGTAGCATAGAGTTCTTCTCTGGTTAATGCTATCTTATGTGAACAGCTCTTGACCGAAGAGCTAAAGAACGAATTATTCAGAACTGAGAAGAAAAGACACAGAGGAAATTTCAGCCAAAGGTGAGAAGAAATGTGACCTACTAGGAAGGGGAGATGTGGGTTCTGTTCTTGGCCTGCTCTGTGACCTTGAGCACGTAACTTTATCTCCAGCTTTCTCTGTTATTTCTGTTATCATTTGCCTGTCTTGACTATTTAACCTGTGAACTGTGAGGCAAGGATTGTATCTTGCTACTGATGTGCAGTGCACTGGGGACCCTAATCTTAGTTGAGGCTTCTGCACTTGAGAGCAAAACACGGAAGAACTAGCACAGTTTGTATGCTTCTGTGAGTTTGTAAGATGAGAGAAATAAACCAGAATGGTTACAGCAATCCTTATCCGTCCTCCCAGGAGTATGCATACCTAACACTGACACAGGAAAATGAATGCCCATTGTACTTGTTTTAGACTGTGACATTAATGGACTTGCTAAAATTGTAATAATAGATTTCTTTTAAAGAGTTATTCTGGCAATCTGACAAACCCCCATTTAGCTCTAACAACCAGTTTGATTTTCATTCTGAGCAACAGACTTGTTGATTGCTTCAAGAAGAGCAAATTTGCAAATGTGTCAGACTAGAATAAATTAAGGAATTGAAATGCAGAGAGAAAGAACAGGGTGATGAGAGGTTGCTGTTTCCAAGCTTCTTGTGGACTTCTTAGATTTGCACCATTCTCTTTCTGCCATCTAGATTTCTTTCATATCTTATTTTTTGCATGCCATCTTTATGGTCGTGTTCAAATTTGAGTTTTGTCTGCGCATTTGCTCAGCTCTCACACAGATGCCTTCTGTGTCCTTGTATCCTTTGCATAGAACAGGTCTCCTAAACTAGTTTTTGTCAGCTTTCTACATATTACAGTGTCTCACAAGAATGCAGTCTGTTGAACACATTGAAAATAAACTGGTTTATATTTACAAATGTAGACTTTCATGTAGGAAAACAATTAAAAATCTCATGTATGTTACCTTCTTACAAAATTAGGGACTTTTTTTCCTAGTATGACCCTTCAGATCCCTGGGGGGCAGCCAGTCACTAGTGGCATCCTCCAGGGATCAGTGTTGGGCATGATCCTATTCAATATATTTATTGATGATCAGGATGAGGGCATTGAGTCCACCATTAGTAAGTTTGCACATGACAACTGGGGGCAGGTGTTGATCTGTTAGAGCGTAGGAGGGCTTTCCAGAGGGACCTTGACAGGCTGGACAGATGGGCAGAGTCCAACATGATGGCATTTAACAAGTCCAAGTGCCAGGTGCTGTACTTTGGCCACAACAACCCCATGCAGTGCTACAGGCTGGGGTCAGAGTGGCTGGAGAGCAGCCAGGCGGAAAGGAACCTGGGGGTACTGGTTGACAGCTGGCTGAACACAAGCCAGTGGTGTGCCCAGGTGGCCAAGAAGGCCAATGACATCCTGGCCTGCATCAGAAATAGTGTGGCCAGCAGGAGCAGGGAAGTTATTCTGCTCCTGTACTCAGCACTGGTTAGGCCATACTTGAGTACTGTGTCTAGTTCTGGGCTCTTCAGTTTAAGAAGGACATTGAGATTCTTGAACGTGTCCAGAGAAGAGCAACAAGGCTGGTCAGAGGCCTCGAGTACAAGCCCTACGAGGAGAGGCTGAGGGAGCTGGGGTTGTTTAGCCTGGAGAAGAGGAGGCTCGGGGAGACCTTATTGCTGTCTACAACTACCTGAAGGGAGGTTGTAGCCAGGTAGGGTTGGTCTCTTCTCCCAGGCAACCAGCACCAGAACAAGAGGACACAGTCTGAAGCTGCGCCAGGGGAAGGTTAGGCTCAAGGCGAGGAGAAAGTTCTTCACAGAGTGATTGGCCTTTGGAATGTGCTGCCCAGGGAGGTGGTGGAGTCACTGTCCCGGAGGTGTTCAAAAGAAGATTAGATGTGGCACTTGAAGCCATGGTTTAGTTAGTCATGAGGCGTTCGGTATTAGGTAATAGGTTGGACTTGATGATCTCTGAGGTCTTTTCCAACCTTGTTGATTCTATGAGAAGCAATTAATTTTTTAATGTTTTCTTTTACAATCTCTCACATATATTAAAAAAAACCTAGCCAAATAAGAAACAGCAACAAACGCAAAGAAATGTAACTCCTCAGACCGTCTCTGTCTTCTGTGTGGAAAATTACTTTTTAACTTATACTTTAATGCTTACTTTTTATCTGTAAACAATTTAGAGCATATACCTTTATTCCTTCTTCTTTTAGAAGGGTGACAGAGCAAACCAAGCATGTTTGTGGCCTACATTCTTTTACTCCTACTGTGTTTCTATTGTCATTTTAATTTGTGCATGTATCTATATACAAGAATTGCTCATTGCAAAACTTGATTCAGGGGAAAAGCTGGAATGAATAATCATCAATTCAGGATAGTGACCCTGTGCATGAAGATATACTTCTCTTTGTACTGGACGTGGTAACAAAAGCAGTGAACTAGAAATCTCATTTGTTAGCTTAACTCTTTTAATGGAGCAGCTATTTATGTTTCTGTGGAGGCAGGAACATACTAGGGGAGAAACCTAACTTCTGTCTACATACCTTAAATATGTATCACTGAAGTTTGACACGGGTAAATTCAAGTGTCTACAATACAGTAGTGCACTTTATTCCACATCCCCCAGAAAATGAAGCATCTCTTATAGCAGTTTCCCACTGTTTTTGCTGAACTATTAGGTAGATTTTTCTCCTGAATGGAGAAAATTAATTGATAAAATGCCTTCATACATACTTCATACCAATTACTACTTCAGGCTGAACCCTTACTACACTCTTTTCTTGCATTGCTTCTTGCCAGTGGCGTCATAGATAGATTTCACATCTGTTCATACAGCTGATAATTATTTTCAGTGTGTGGAATGTATAACTAGGGAAGCAAAAAGAGCAGGTAGAAAAGGGGCAGTGTATATGGTTTCTATTATGAGGCACAACTAACTTCAAATTTCATTTAAGGATGCATATTCAAATTAATTTTCATAATTTAAAGAAAGATGAATGTGTTATGTAGGAAGAAAGAAGAATTGGAACCTGTTAGAAATCTAATATATTGTTTAAAAAAAGAATTTGAGCTTTAGTTATGGTTATTTAATAGTTCTTGGACTTTGTGAAATACACAATACAGCAAGAACTTTCAGTTATAATATGAGGATGTAGTAGGGTATGTTTCTGTCTTGAGCCACCAGCTACTACTGAGTGCTGTTTCACAGAATCACAGAAATGTTTAGGTTGGAAAAGACCCTTGGGATCACCAAGTCCAACCTATAGCCCTACTCTACAAGGTTCATCCCTAAATCATACCCCAAGCACCACATCCAAACATCCTTTAAACACTTCCAGGGTTGGTGACTCTACTACCTCCCTGGGCAGCACATTCCAATGCCTGACCACTCTTTCCATGATTTTTTTTTCCCCCCTAATGTCCAGTCTAAACCTACCCAGTTGCAGTTTGAGGCTGTTCCCTCTTGTTTTGTCACTGAGTTCCTGTGAGAAGAGACTAGTACCAGCCTCTCCACAATGTCCTTTTCAGCTTCGTTGCCCTCATTTGCATGTGGTCCAGCACCTCCACATCTGTCTTGTATTGAGGTACCCAAAACTGCACACTGTACTTGAGGTGTGGCCTCACTAATGCCTAGTACAAGGGGACAATCACCTCCCTACTCCTGCTGGACACAGCATTTCTAATACAAGCCAGGATGCCATTTGCTTTCTTGGCCACCTGGGCACACTGTATGCTCATATTCAGCTGTTGATTAGAACCCCCAAGTCCCTTTCTGGTAGACAAATTGTTCCTCTGGTTCCTCTGATAGTATGTACAGGTCTGTTTTTGAATCATATTGGGGAAAGGGAACTTGGCTCACTTCCTTTCAAAACTGTGCTCCATTGGAGTGCAGAGGATAGGGCAGTTTGATTTCCATATGGATTTGGAATCAACTATAATCGCTATTGTCTACAAACAGTTGTTGAGGAGAGAGGTACATTTTCATGTCAAATAGAAGGTAGGTGTAATGGCATTACAGAAACTATTTAGAAGGGAAAAACTGTGGAACACAAGAATTCTGCAACATGTCAACATTATTCTTTCAGGCTTATCAACCTTCACTGCAGTTGCTCATTCTAAAATTATGACATCTATCCTGGGATCTAAACTTGCCTAATGCTGAATAAAACCACAAAAGCCCTCATGATTCTTAGTCCATTTTGGCTTGAGGAATTGATTTTCAGAATCACTATCAGTAAACTATTTTGGGAAACTTCTTATAAAAGCCAGTTCAAGTTAGGTCACTCAGGTTGTCAGACATGCTGCACAGGAAGAACTGTTTTCAGTCTGTCTGGCAAAGGAATTTGTGTTTGTCCGTTGTATTTGACTAGAACTTAAAGATTAGGACTTTGTACCCAACTGGAAGTAGGAATTTTGAACTCATTTTTCCATGTATACATGAGGAAAATAAAGCTGTAGGGGAGATCTGGATCTGTTCTGCTTAGTGTATGCTCATACATTCTTCTCAGTGTAATATTTTACCTTGCTAAATAAACTTTTAAATGTGTATTTCTCTCAAGGTGCTCATAGACGTTTACGTTAGTCTGCAGTGTGCAGCAGTACCCAGAAAAAAATATCAAGAGACGTTGCTGTGAATTGTGTTATCATAAAAGCTTGAGTCACTTATTTCCCTTCACAATGTAAAACATTGCACAAGACTCTTCAGGGTAGAAATAACATCTCCAGATGGCCTTATTTGTGTTACTAAAAGCGACACTGCCAAAGAAGTATGACCTTTTATAATTTAAAATCAAGTGTGTACCTCATCACCAGAGTAGGAGGAATGCATTTCACTCTCTTCATTCATGGCAGTGTCCATAATGAGGAAAACAAGAAGAAAAAAAATACTCCACAGACAAAAGCCCCACCTAATGACAGAACATCCTGGATCATAAACATTTGGTAATGAAGAATTGGAATTCTCTGAAAGACTACTTGAAATGTTCCAGTTAAAAGCAGTTGTTATGGAGGCTGAGCATATGAGGTAGCTTCTCAAAATTAGTCTTTTTAAGTGCTACCCATTTTGACATTCTGGAATCACTTTGTGGATTCTTTGTCTCCCTGCACAGCTGTAATTGTCTCCTGCTAAAAGATGTGAAAATATAAATCAACCAAAACTTACAAGAATTAAGAAAATACTCTGCAAATCACAGTGTGTAGATTGGTGGATTTGTGCTTGTGCAGAGGCAGCAATGCTGCACACCAGTGTGTGAACGGTATCTTAAGTAAAGCAGTCATTGCAGGACTGTGGCCACCATGTTACACATCTCTTTGTAAGTCTGAAGTGCAAGGAGAGGCTAACACTGTAGGGTAATACACCCTGCAGTTTTCCTAGCTGCCTGCAGTAGGGTAGTATCTCTAAGAAGTTACATGAAATCCTGGATGCTGTTGTGGGTATAAGTCTATCAGTATTTAAGTGTCAAAAAGATCAGAGGCAGCTGGGTAAAGTCTTATGTAAAAGATCAGAAAAGAATGGACACTGTTACATGACAGCTTTCTGAAAGAACAGAGAGCAGGATCTATATGCATCATTGTGTGCCCCATCTGGGGTTGTCAACATGTAGTCCTGATAGATCTAGTAACTGTCTTAGGCTGTTACCTCTGGTGACTGCTGTGCTATTGCATCCTATTGTTCAAGGTTGCTTATCCTCCTGTGTGGCAGGTGATCTGAGGTGCATTCCAAGTTAACCTCAGGATCTTGTGATCCTCTTTTTGCTATTTAACAGTAGCTGAAGAGAGGCAGGGCAGACAGCAGTTCTACAACGCTTCTACAAAATTTTTGCTGCTGTTGTGAAACTGTAAGAAGCCTTCAATTAATTTACTGCCTTAACTGGTCTGAATTAATCCATGGTGCAACTCCATTAACTTTAACTGACCCTTCAACACCATTAAAATGATAGAAGGGTATTGATATTCCCTAATGCAGCCAAGTTGTTGTAAAAGGAGTCACCCTGATTTTTATATACTGGAACTTAAAATCTACATATACCCTTTTGGTATATGTAATATATTGTAAATATATTCTCTCAAATAAAACAGTGAGTATTTTAGCTTGCAGTAGTGGATTTCTATATGTATCACACTCATTGATTCCTTTGCAAAAGGATGCTAATTTGTTTGTTAAGAACCAAAGTTTTCCTTGCAATTTCTATAGATATGAAGAAGGAAAGGAAGAATTGGAAGGACAGGATGCACACTGGGACATAGCTCATAAACCAGGAATGTTATAAGAGCAAACTAAAAAGTGGGTATATTTACCTGTTTGAAGTAGACAGAAATGTAAATGATGCTTTGCTGAAATTAGAATGGGTTTCCTGTTTACCTTTAGCCACAGTGGTTGTGCAGGGGAAACTGTTCACTAAGAATTTGGAAAGTTTTGGAGCTACTATTCCTGTCACATTTTCTAAACCAAATGTAAAGTCTAGTGCTACTGAGAAGACTTTTTCCTTTGTATGCCCTGTGCAACAACACAAGGTAACCTGGCTCATTGTTGTATCCAAACTTCCTTAGGTTGATCAGTATTACTTTTCTCTTTAAGTCATACTCTTTTTCAGCATGGTTAGGCTTAAGTTTTTAACAGTGTTCAGTTACATTTTTTGCTAGGAATTTTTTTTTCATGTTTAAAATTAACCTTTCTTTAGAAGATCATCTACTTGATCTCTACCTAAGCTTTGATCAGTTCTGCTAAACTCAGGTGTACCTTGGAAAGTGCTGCTTCTATTTCTAGTATGAAGAAGAGATTTTATGCCTGAAATATTGTTTGGCTTTTCCAGGATACCAGGTGGTCTAGTGAAAGACAATACTTCTACCTAAGACACTTTTTCAGCCTATGTGTTTTTTCTATTACAGCTGTTGTAAGATATACTGCAATAAAATATTTTGGTGCTATTGCTGTTAGAATTAGTTTGCAAACATGCTGCATAATTGGTTATTATTTTGTCAGTGAATCTGCTTTGTTAAAATCATCTTCCATGTGATAAACTATGAATTATATATCCAGATCCCAAATGATGAATCTATTAAGAGTTTTACTGAGTCTACTGAAAAAATATTTTTGGGTGACCCAAAAAAGTATTTTGAGCCATGTCCATTTGTTGAGCATCCTTTTAGTTTGTTTGTTTTCTGACATAATTCTTCAGGTCCGTATTTCCTTGTGAGTATCTGCATGACACTGTGACTGCTGGAGCAACATAGAGTCTTTGAAAAAAATATAAGAACCTATTCTGAAGTGGAGATTTCTGGAATAACAGTACACTTCAGTAGGGTAGTGTTTGGGGTTTTTTGTGGTTTGTGTGTGTGTTTGGGTTGTTTTTCTTCCTCTCCAACACTGTGGACCTTGGGTTGAATGAAGAAAAAGCAGAAGAAACAACAAATGTGATATTGCCCAGGGCTAGCAGGCTTTTTAAGGAGCATCTAGGGGCATGCTCAGTCACTTTATGTGGTGATATTAGTGAAACAAAGAGGTGAGTGGGTCTCCACTAACTGCTGTATGAAGCTGTTTCTTCTGAGTTGTCACAGCTTCAGACAGTTCCTGTCCAGAATCTGTGACTTACTGTAAAGCTGTAGTTGACTTCTCAAATTCCAGGATTGATACAATTTTTTTGTATTATCTCCTTTCCCCCTTCCTTTTTATGTCAGAAGATCTGGAAGTGGGGAATACCTCACTGTAATCCTAGATTTGAGGGAAAAATACCAAGGAACAAGGAAATATTCCTGCTCTAGACTAGTCACCATGAGTTACAGTTCTCTGTGTTCCTTTGTGCCAAAAGTAGACTTCTGGTTTAGGACCTCAGATGTCAAGGATGTGCCACCACCATTTGCCTGAAATGCTGATTCATTTTTAGCTCTTTCCATCTGTAGACATTGGGACCAGCTGTTTGTAAAGTGTCCAGTAGCAGAAGGGTGCATCTAAGGTAAGACTTATTCCTAGCTTTTAGTTCTTCCTGGCATCTGAAAGAGGATGCTATGTTATATCTGCTGCTTACTATGTTATATCTGTTGCTTACCATGTCCCCATTTCTGGCTTTGAAAATGTACACACAGTGCTTCTTGAGGATAGCTTGTCCAATAGGTTGAGATTTATACATGTCCTATGAGGGATCATGGAGAGGCTTTTATTCAGCTGAGTAAGCAATGGTTTCTTGCAGAACACACCCTGGAAACAGCAAATGCAGTAGACCAGTCTGTAGAAATGCCTTCAAACTCCAAGCAGGGTATTAAAAAGGGAAAGAGGAAGCAGCTGGGAGGATTGTCATTAATTCCATGCACAATTGAGAGGGAGGAAACATTGAATAAAGACCTGTCTCCTTCTCTTAACAGCTTCAGTCCAGATGAAAAAGCAACTATTCTCTTGCTCTCTTCTTCACTTTTACAGTTGTTGTTTATAGGAAAAATATTACTAGGTTCAGTATGAAGTCTGCACATTTATTTCCATCAGATTTATCTGAGATCCTTCTCATTTTTGAAATTGTTTTCCCCTGACTAACTGACAATGTAGAAAATGCTTTGACGTAAAAACAAGACTGACAATGCTCCTGCCAGTCTGCAAATGATGTGTTACAAGTGGGGACAGATACTTAGATTTCTGATACATTTCTCTGAATTCATTGCTAGTGCAGACTGCTCATTTTCTTCCAGCTTATTATAGGTGACATATTTGTCCTCTGAAGTTCTACTCCAACCATTCTATGAATTCATTTGGTTTTCTGCAAATATTTGTGTTAAATATGTCAACAGAATTAAAGCATCAATGACTAATACTGAATTAAAAAGTTATTGTATGTATATATATGAACAGAGAACAAACATACCATGAAAAAGAGAAATGCCTTCATTTTTGGTGTATCATAAAGCCATCAGTAAAGGGGTAGAAGAAATTGTGACTATAGAAGAAATTGTGACTGCAGGCTGGAGTTCTGTAAAGAGAGGAGGAAGACAAAAACTTGAAAAGAAGTGTAATGCACAAGATAAAACTGTGGCTGAGTGCATCTCTTAGAATGGCTCAGAAGATGGCTGATTGGCTAATTTTGGTTGACATACATTTTGGGAATTAATGCATCCTTTCAAAAAGGAACTGACACTGGTGGCATTTTCATG
Source organism: Picus viridis (assembly GCA_033816785.1). Taxonomy (NCBI): domain Eukaryota; kingdom Metazoa; phylum Chordata; class Aves; order Piciformes; family Picidae; genus Picus; species Picus viridis. Next base: position 19,389,401 of record CM066586.1, on the reverse strand, counting down.
ACCCCTCTGAGCAGTTTATTCTCTGAGACTGTGTTGGAGACAGCACTAACATAAAACTCAGTTTTGTTTGCAGCTATTTACCGTTTATCTTGGAACAAAGTTAATGCATAGATCAAGTTCCATTTATGGATTCTGGTGAGCAGTTCAGTGAGAAAGAATCACAAATAAGATGGATTTAGTACTGTGAAGCTGAATTAATTTCTCTCTGTCTCTCCTCTCTCAGTATTTCTGTATCAGAACTACTAAGGTTTAAATCATGGGGCTCGTAAATGAGGCTCAAAGCATAAAAAGCTTCAGGCAGGTTCAGACTTCTCATTCTCTTAACTCTGAGCTGATGGTTCCTTTCTGACTAGAAGTGAATCATTACTGATATAATGATCCGAGATATTACCTAATCACTTCTGCAGTATGTAAAATTAGCAAGAATGTGTTTTAGTTTCTGCTAGGTAGTTATATTAAGATGACATGTTGATCCTAGAAATCTCATGCTGTGAAAATTTGCACCAAGCAATGACTGCTGTGGTTTATGTAGCTTATTAAGTGGAATAGAAATCCCCAAATACAGAAAAGCAGCCACAGGTAACTGGCAAGCTAGGACAGAGGAGATGCAGAATAAACACTCACACTACAGTCTGGATAATGAGGTTCTGATTTACCAGGAATACTTAATCTGATAGGCAGGCAGTTGGTGTTGATTTGGTATTAGTATGTGCTGCTTGTAGGGTCATTCGGTGAGTCCCTGTGTATTTCTACAATAATCTTTGCTTACTTCACCTGAAATGCAAGCGAAAGAATTGTACAGTAATAGTTTTACTAGAGTGGAATAACAGGAAGTATAATCCACAACCCCATGCAGTGCTACAGGCTGGGGTCAGAGTGGCTGGAGAGCAGCCAGGCGGAAAGGAACCTGGGGGTACTGGTTGACAGCTGGCTGAACACAAGCCAGTGGTGTGCCCAGGTGGCCAAGAAGGCCAATGACATCCTGGCCTGCATCAGAAAGAGTGTGGCCAGCAGGAGCAGGGAAGTCATTCTGCCCCTGTACGCTGCACTGGTTAGGCCATACTTGAGTACTGTGTCTAGTTCTGGGCCCCTCAGTTTAGGAAAGATGTTGAGTTGCTGGAACGTGTCCAGAGAAGGGCAACAAAGGGGGTGAGGGGTTTGGAGCACAAGCCCTATGAGGAGAGGCTGAGGGAGCTGGCGTTGCTTAGCCTGGAGAAGAGGAGACTCAGAGGAGACCTTATTGCTGTCTACAACTACCTGAAGGGAGGTTGTAGCCAGGAGGGGGTTGGTCTCTTCTCCCAGGCAACCAGTGACAGAACAAGAGGACACAGTCTCAAGCTGCACCAGGGGAGGTTTAGGCTGGATGTTAGGAAGAAATTCTTCACAGAAAAAGTGATTGCCCATTGGAATGGGCTGCTCGGGGAGGTGGTGGAGTCACCATCACTGGAAGTGTTTAGGAGGAGACTGGATGGGGCGCTTGATGCCATGGTTTAGTTGATTAGATAGTGTTGGATGATAGGTTGGACTCGATGATCTTGAAGGTCTTTTCCAACCTGGTTAATTCTATTTATTCTAATTATTTTAGCTAAACAGTGTAAGATCATCTCCCTTTTGTTTTTATTTTGGTTTTTCTCTTTAAATGTCTGATATGCTAAGAAGTCACAAGCACTGTTTAGCTTGAAAGTCAAAATTATCCTTAATTATCTACCTGAGCTCTGCTGTTCTCATGTTACTTCAATACACAGAGGAACAGGGCACAGGAACCACTTTTCATTACAGTTCTCAAAGACAGTAGAGTCTTGTCACAACTTAAATTAGCATTAGCTTCTGAAAAATCCATGTACTGTGGGTATGAAATCATTGCAACATGTGAATTTCTCCATGGCTAATTGCTCCATGATTAATTTACAATGACCATTTTTAGTTTATACTAATAACTGTATCAGGCAGTAAGAATAATGTACTAGATGGGCATTTAGAAGTCAGTCATGTGTTACACTTGCTTAATAATGTAAATTTGACAGATTAAATGTAGTAATCAAAAAGAATAATCCATTTTTAATGCCCCATGGATTCAGATGTGTCAGTATTTGTTGCTTAGCTGGCAATACCAGAACTAGGGACTTGAAAAAACGATGAGTGTGAAGGATTACTGTGAAGCAAAATGCCATTTTTATAGGGTCATACTTCTGGTCCTGTTTCCATCATTATAAAACTGAATCTGATGGTTTTAGCAGATAGTTAGAGATGGAGGCTGCTGTGACATGAATGAGGGGATGCTGGCTGCATGGCATGACGGGGCATGTTGGACTCGTGCAGGCCGAAGTGGTAAGGGCAGATCCACAACTCGTTTTTTACTGAGCAGAGGTGCACATTTCTCAGCTACAAGCAGTGCTTCAGCTTCTCATCTGCTGTGGGACCTGATACGCAAGACTAACATCTGCATCCCGTATATTGTTATGGAATTGGAGGAAAACTGCCTTTGGGAATGTATGAGTTAGTGCTGAGGCACAGTGGGAGATGTAGCCTAATGATCCTAATCCCCTGTGCCTTCCACTTTACATCTGCAGCTGATAACACTTGGTCACACTGGTGGCACTAGCAGGATAGTGGGAAGCTTCTGCTTTACAAATGAGATGCATCTTCCCTGATGTTTTGAAGCCATTAGGAATCAGTGCGATGCAAAAAAACAAATGAAACACTAAAATGTACTGAGCCTACTCTGAATGTAGAGCAGCTGTGGGACAGCCACCTCTGGGTGAAACAAACAATGTGGTTTCACACAGAAGACTCTAGAATGGGACATGAAGATGTAGCAAAGAAATGGTACTGCAGGGAATTTAATACAGTTGAATTAATATCTTAAATATCATGTGCTGCTAAACAGATAGAACTGAATCAGGATGCTCAAGTTGTTTACAGAGCACTCAGTGTTCTGAGGCGCTGTAGTCTCACTTTTGACTGCAGAGAGTGATATCAATTACACTGAACAGTGTTTATTTGAATACTTACCAGGTTGTAACAGCCTTATGAAAGAAAATTGTACCACATTAAGATTAAAGAGTCTATTATCTTTCTTGGTTTTTTTTTTCTTCTTTTTTTCCTTTTTTCTTTCTCTCTTTTTCTGGGAAAGCAACAGAGTCAGAAATTCCATCCTCTTCAACTTTCCCTCTCTTCCATGTTCCTGTAGATAAATAACCTCTTTGGAACAGATCTGTAAGTGTTAAAAGGTAAGTTGATAACAGAGTTTGATACCTTTCCTTTTTGCTTTCCAATTTGCAATATTGTAATGCTTTTACATCTTAGCTCTATTTTCCAGGTGGCTGTAGCATGCATACATGAGTAGGTTTGGGACTGTACCCTGAAACTGGGTCATGTGCATGTTGCAATCTTATAGTTGCTGAATAGTGGGAATCAAAGCTGTCCTTCATAATTGAGAGATCAGGTCATGGAAAGGTACAAGGAAAATAAACATGCTGGTTGTATATTTGGTGGACATGACCCTTGTCCTTTCCTGACACTGACAATGTTCATTATGCAGTTTTATAAATTCTGATGCCATCAGGAGTGTATTGAGATTGAATAGAAGCTTGAAGCTTTGTTGATAAAGAGAACAACAATTTAAAAAAAAATCTGGTAAATCATTGGAATGCATTTCATCAGTGGATTATCTGCCTCATCAGAGAGCCTGGGAATTGCGACATACACAATCAAAACACTACTCTTCTAATGATTCATAACAGAACACAGTGTGTTATAGATATTCCATTTTAACATTGCCACCAGAATAGTTTGTTAGTTTTTTCAATAGAAAGAAGTGCAAGCCTTGCATACCTTTTGTAGTGTATAGAATCATAGAATTGTTAGGGTTGGAAGGGGCCTCAAGGATCATCTAATTCCAGCCCCGCTGCTGTGGGCAGGGACACCTCACTAGATCAGTTGCTCACAGCCACATCCAGCCTGGCCTTAAAAACTTCTACCACCTCCCTGGGCAACCTGTTCCAGTGTCTCACCACCCTCATGGTGAAGAATTTCCTCCTAACATCCAACCTGAATCTAGCCATTTCTATTTTTGTTCCATTCCCCCTAGTCCTGTCATTACCTGACACCCTAAAAAGTCCCTCACCAGCTTTCTTGTAGGCCCCCTTAAAATACTGGAAGGCCACAAAAGTTCTCCTTGGAGCTTTCTGTCCTCCACAATGAATAGTTCCAACTCTCTCAAGTCTGTCCTCATAGGAGAGGTGCTCCAGCCCTCTGATCATCCTTGTGGCCCTTCTCTGGACACGTATCAGAACTTATACTGAAGTTCACAATATAAATGTGTATTTTTACATTGCAAAATGTATTCATGTGTTAAGTACATATGGTCCAAGCAGTGACTAGTGTAAAGCTGCCTTGGCTGTGTAAGTGTTAAAACCGTTTCACTCATCGTATTTGTTTAGGTATGTGCTGCACAGGAGCTGTGCACTGTTTATACAACAGAGAAGAAAATAAATATATTTTGATTAGCATCATTAGTAATTTGTCCAGTCGTACCATCACAGGATATTTGAGAGAGAAACCCTCTCCCCCATTTTTTATCTTGTGTTTCACTGTGGTGGCATCGTTTGCTGAAAGTCCTATCCTGCAACCAGTTCGTTATCTTGCAGGAAGAAAGCTGGGTTGGCTCTGCTGACTGATGGACACAGACATTTCTGTATCTATCTAGGCAAAGAGACTGGAGAGGGACTTAAATCAGGACTGCATCTTTCATGGCTGCTTCTGTTAGCAGTCATATTCTGGACAACTGGAGTACAAATGCCTTGCTCTGAACTGCTGGGGGAAAGGTTGAGCTCTCACCACAAGCATACATGCAAAAGGATTTGCTGTTAGCTTTGGTGCAATTGCTTAGAAGCCTGTCTGAACATTAGGACTATGTAGATTTGAGAGCTAAATCTTGGGAGATTATGAAGAAAAGGTAGGGTTGGGAATTGGAGCCACCTGAAAAAAGCTGAAAGAAGTTCACTTGGAAACAGTCTGACATTTCAGCAAAAAGACCATTAGTAGAACAGTGGGATGTGGAATGGCAAAAATTGTGTGGAATCACTGGTAAATTACTGGACTGCATAAGGGGGAGGAAATAGAAAAGAATGAAACTGTGGACAAATTTCCTCTATTATAGTTTCTACCAGATCTCCATCTACAGACAGAAATGGGTGTCTTCTGTGTGACCTTCTAGACTTCTAATAGACACTTTTAAATAAGAGATTACACAGCACAGTTAACTGCTCAGTTATTTCATTGTAGATTTTATCCCGAAGGCCATAGCTGAATACCACCTGAGTCCTGTCTTGTTATTGTTTAGCATATTCAGAGAAGTTATTTTCTCATATCTTTTCTCATATCATAGTGTCTTCCAACAGCCCTTTGATTTGTGGAGAGAAAAAGATAAAATTTCTCTGGTATGACTTCTTCAAATAAGGGGATCCAGTAGGGGAAGCTCTTTAAGCTGCCCTACAGTAAAAATTAATTAGAACAACAGCAACAACAACAACATAAATCACTAAAACAGCATCAAAAAAGCAACAAAGAAACCAAACCCCAACACCTTAATTTTTGCTAATTGTAATAACCTTATCTTCCCCGAGAATCACCTTTATACCTTCAGCAGTAATTGCTTCTACAGATTCCTGGGCAGGTGTTCCATTCTTGATATGTTTGAAAAAAGACATATTTCTAGGTTTTGTGACTCTTGTGGTCCTAAAACACTTTGTGTCCTTTGTCTGTGTTCTTACATCTAGCATTACAGAGTTTATGGTCCTTTCTATTTCCTTTGGACAAACCTTCAGTTTTCTGAAGGATGTCTTCTCACTTTTATTTAGCCACTGTTAACCACGTCTGCTTTTGGCTGATATTTCTAATACATTTTTGGTTTTAAAGTCAAGCAGTTAACCTTGAGCTTCCAAAATAGTCTTTCCCTTTTATCTGTGTGGGGAAGAGTTCTTTATGGTTTTGTGTATGCGTGAGGGTTTAATTAAGTTAAAACGAAACCCCAAAGCTTTGATGCTGTGATAACAACACTGCAACACATTTATAGTTACAAAAGAAGGGAAATAAATAAAAGCATTAAATCCAGATGATATTTACCATAAAGAAAATCTACATCATTCAAGCCTCACACAATTAATTAATATAACATTGCATTCCATGGCAGTTGAAAGAAACTAAGAACAAAACTTCTTGATCCACATCCATTCTCCCTAGCAGGCCTACTGAAGATTATAGGACTAATTCTCAACTAAGATAAAATTAATGTTGTGTGAGACTATTAGCATTTCGATATAAAAGCATTGAGCATAACAGAGTTATGAAATGGTGGCTGTGGTCATGGCAAGGTATCTCCTATTTCCTTTTTATGTTTAGCTTAGTCTTGTAATAAATATTTAAAAAGTAGAAGTGACGTTTGGGGATTTTTAATTTTGTCTGGTGAAAAAACCCTCACCAGGTCAACTTGGAGAATTGAATTTATATGTTACAGAATTAATAACATTAATTCAGTTCACTGTGAATTTCTCTAATATACTGGCTAATTGTAGTATGTGAATTTCTTGAGGAGAAGCATTCTTTTGTTTCTTTATTAAGCTTGCAAAGGATTGTTCAGTTTTGCTTCTACTGCCTTTGCTTCCTTCAGTGTAATGTTTGTGTGTAAGTTTCTAATGTGTAGTTTAGATCATAGAAAACAAACCCAGTCTTGCCAATTCTGCACACACCCAGCTGCTCTGTAAGAAGCTTTAGGTGGCTGCTTGGTGAAATGCTTTGAGAGGAAAGCAAGCCTTCGTCCAGACTATGTGAAGCAGGTATCTAGCAAGTTATCCTAGAAAATGCATGTCCCTTCTGTATCTTTCTGTGGAGATGAGGATCTTCTCATTTTGCTTTTACTGCCTTAGGAAACTTGATGAAACTATCCCATTTTTTATAAGTCATGGTTAATAAATGCATTATTCTGCATCTTCTTTACAGCTGTTTGGTTTTTGCAGGATTTCCTGGTTAGGAATGGATCTAGCTGGGAACAGATCCTCAGGTTCCCTTGTCTTCTCAAACAACATGAAGCCAATGCAGTTGTTTAGAGCTTTCTGCTCAAGTATGAGTGCTCCTCAGTCACCTGAATTAGATGCTCTTGTTTTCATAAAAAGATATATTGAACTAGCAATGCTGCTTTCCAAACATAATATGACATTTGACAGCCACATTTTAAATTTGTATTTATGCTGTTACTGAATATTACAGAATTGTGTGGAAAATTGGTATAAACAAATTTGCAACATCAGATTTTAAAGTTATTATAGTAATCACCTATTTTTATTCTTTTTAGCATTAGATGGCACTGTTTTCAAAGCTTACCTGTCATGAATGAGTCTGAGAATTTGAGAACTAAAATTGAAATGCTACCAAGTACAGGTTTTAGTATATTTACTGTAAATTAATTCAATTAAAATGTGGTAGTGTGAATTGGCAATGTATTGGCTGCTATCAGTTGGAAGTGTAGAGGCTTTCTAAGTGAATGCTGTTACAGTTTTGGATTTGTAACACATACCATCAGTACACCAGACTTTTTACCACTCTAATACAGCCTATTGGTAGGACCATTGTATTTACCTTACTGTACTTCTTATTGGTAGCAACATGACTAACACTAAAACACTGAATAGTTCACCTGCATTTTTAGCTGGTTCAACTGCTTGCATTATTTGGTTGTGTGTGGTTTGGTTGGTGGTTTGAGTGGCTGAGTTTTTTTTGTTTGCTGGTTTTTTCTTCTAGTTCTTCTGTCCTTGCAGTCCTTAGGATTTCCATAGCAGTTTTGCTTCTTTCAAGTGAAACTCACCTGTGCTGTCTTAAAATAATTTGCCTGACAATTACTGCATGCTTTGAAATGAAGAGTTCAGAATGCTCTTATCAGTCATCACTGCAATAGGAGAAAGAAACACATCCTTCAGCTATTTTGAGAAAGCTGAGTGTCCCTGAAGGCGCATATCCTACCCACTTCCCTGCTTGCTCATTGAAGGTGAGCACTCCTCACTCACTCCTTTCTCTTTCCTTTTCCAACTGGACAAATGTTCATCAGCCACAGCAGAAGCTGGCACATGGATGTTGCTGCCAGGACAGAATTTTGCTACAGGATTGGAAGGGTCATTAGGGTAAATACAGGCTGTGCCCGAAACTCTTGTGATGGTTCAAGGAGTTCTGAGCTTCCCAACATTCGAATCTGCTTTGAAGGCTTTCTAGATCCAAAATCCCTGTGCTGTGTGCTGCTTAGAAACGCACACCCAAACCTAAATATGAATGCAAATGGTGTTTTGGCAGTGCAGCACTGTCTTCAGCAGAAGCAGGCTATTGGCATCAGGAATAGACATCCTGTTGAAACAGGAATTGCTGCCTCCAGAGGGTCCTCTTCTGAGCTCTTCGGGATTAGCTGCTATTTGGTAGGACTTGCATGCATCCTCACATATTTGCTATGCTTTTGATATCTTAGCAAACAGAAATTTTTGTGGATGTTTAAAAATAGAATTGGGGATAATAATGTTGGTGTGTGGCTTGAGTTTTTAATAATAACTTGAATAGTAATGAAAGTTCAAGTGCTACTGTTTTAAGAATATATTGATTCAATATTAATTTTATTAATCAAGAGTTTAAAAGCAGAAAATGAAAAGCAACTTTTCCACTCAAAACTCCAGTTGTGTGGTTATTACTTTATATATTTTTCCTCCTCTGTTAAGATACTTTTTACTTTACGATTTATGTCATGAGAAGACTGTTTTTATTGTGGCATACCTGGCCATACCTAGAAAAGAAGTCCAGAATGCTTCTATTGATACTTGGGTGGTTAAAGAGAAGTCATCTTGCTGCAGGCAAATCTCTCCTTTACTTTTCAAGTTGTTAACCATGTCTAAATTAATCAATGGAACTACACAGGAGTGTGAATGGTCACTTTTACTGTGAACAGCATTGCAAGGGTGTTTATGAACTGAGTGAATCTTTAAAGGATTTCCTCCTTCTGGAAAGAAGAGCCTGTATCCCTGTGCTTTCCGACTGTGAATGTTGTTTTATGTCCTTTTTCAGTGAAGTAATAGCTTTGGTACAGATTTAGTCAGTATCTTAAGGTCTGCTATCATTTGGCAATAATGCCAGCCAGCCAGCCCCCTTTCACAAAGTGTGGTATTGATTTAGGGTAAGAAGCAATGTAGAAAATAAGAACGTTGAGTCACTAAGCAGTTCACATGTGGTGGCCGTTACCCACTACCTTAGAAGTTTTGTTGTGTGTGTGATGGTGGTGCACTGTGGACAAATGAAAGCTTATTCTCTGCCAGCTCCAAGGTGAACAAAAGAATTGCTGGTTACAGTAACTGTACAAATATACTTGTCATGGCAGGGATGGTGTGAGACACAGTTCATTACTCTTGGGGTAGAGTCTTACCCTTGCTTGGTCATGCATGGCTTTGTCCTGTCTTGGAGCCCTGACAAGGTTTATTTGTATCTGTTTTCAAAGCACAAAAGAAAGGCATCCCTAGAAACTCAAGTTTACCAGTTTCTTCTGGGTTGATTTTAGGGGTTTGTTTGGGGATTTTTTGGGGGTTTTTTTTTTGTATGGTTGGTTTTAATCATCTGCATCAGCAGCAGGGGTGTCCATTCAGTCATTTGTTTAATTGACTTTTTTTGGTTCAGGATGTCTTTTTCCCCTTGCAGCCCTGTCACTTGCTTCTGTAATTTATATTAATTAAATTCTCCTTTCCCTCTCAGATGCCATCTTCCACAAAGGATTAACTATGAGCACAAGTACCGATGATTGTCATCCTTCCTATGCTCAGTATTTTGAAAAAAATGGAGTGTCCAGGGTATCAGAGACCTCTCAGTATATTTATCATGTGAATGCACTTAAGGCTCTGATTTCTCTAATACAGTAGTTATTTTAAGCTCACAATACAGTGTTAAATTATTCTTTTTAATACAGGCCTGTTTATTCAATGGAGTATGTTTCTGTTACTGAACTGTTTTTGTGGTTCACCACCCTTTCTGCAACCTAGTCTGCGTATGCATATGTTTTTTATTGTATACCCTGCTCAGTACAAGACCTCAAAATAGAATCATAGAATCACAGAATCATAGAATCAGTCAGGGTTGGAAGGGACCACAAGGATCATCTAGTTCCAACCCCCTGCCATGGGCAGGGACACCCTACACTAGATCACGCTGGCCAGAGCCTCGTCCAGCCTGGTCTTAAACACCTCCAGGGACTGGGCCTCAACCACCTCCCTGGACAACCCATTCCAGGGCTTCACCACTCTCATGGTAAAGAACTTCTTCCTCACATCCAGCCTGAATCTCCCCATTTCCAGCTTCATTCCATTCCCCCTAGTCCTATCACTACCTGAGATCCTGAGAAGTCCCTCCCCAGCCTTCCTGTAGGCCCCCTTCAGATACTGGAAAGCCACAATGAGGTCACCTCGCAGCCTTCTCTTCTCCAGACTGAACAGCCCCAACTCCTTCAGTCTGTCCTCATAGGAGAGGTGCTCCAGCCCTCTGATCATCCTCGTGGCCCTTCTCTGGACACGCTCCAGCACGTCCACATCTCTCCTGTAATAGGGGCTCCAGAACTGGACGCAGTACTCCAGGTGGGGTCTCACCAGAGCTGAGTAGAGGGGGAGAAGCACCTCCCTTGACCTGCTGGTCACACTTCTCCTGATGCAGCCCAGGATCTGATTGGCTTTCCGGGCTGCAAGCGCACATTGAGAGCTCATGTCGAGCTTCTCGTCCACCAGCACCCCCAAGTCTCTCTCCTCAGGGCTGCTCTCCAGCCAGTCACTGCCCAGCCTGTATTTGTGCCTGGGATTGCCTCGACCCAGATGCAGGACCCTGCACTTGGTCTTGTTGAAGCTGATGAGGTTGGCTTATGCCCACCTCTCCAGCCTGTCCAGGTCCCTCTGGATGGCATCCCTTCCCTCCAGGGTGTCCACTGCACCACACAGCTTGGTGTCATCAGCAAACTTGCTGAGGGTGCACTCGATGCCACTGTCCATGTCACCCACAAAGATGTTGAACAAGACAGGTCCCAGGACTGATCCCTGAGGGACTCCGCTTGTCACTGGCCTCCACTGGGACATGGACCCGTTGACAGCCACTCTTTGGGTGCGGCCATCAAGCCAATTCTTTATCCATCTAGAGGTCCATCCATCAAACCCATGTGTCGCCAGCTTGGAGACCAGGAGGTGGTGTGGGACAGTGTCGAAGGCTTTGCTCAAGTCCAGGTAAACGACATCAGTTGCTCGCCCCTCATCTATTAATGCTGTCACCTGATCATAGAAGGCCACCAGGTTTGTCAGGCAGGATTTGCCCTTGGCAAAGCCATGCTGACTATTCCCAATCACCTCTTCACTGTTCTTCTGAGTCATTAGTGCCTCCAGGAGGATCTGCTCCATGATCTTTCCGGGCACAGAGGTGAGACTGACTGGCTGTAGTTCCCCGGTTCCTCCTTCTTGCCCTTTTTGAAAATGGGAGTAATGTTTCCCCTTTTCCAGTCTGTGGGGACTTCCCCAGTCTGCCATGACTTCTGGAATATAATAGAGAGGGGCTTGGCAACCTCATCTGCCAGTTCTCTCAGCACCCGTGGGTGTATCCCGTCGGGTCCCATGGACTTGAACACTTTCAGGTTCTTCAGGTGATCACGAACCTGAGCTTCACTTATGATGGGCAGTTCTTCCTCCCCATCCCTGGCATCGTCTGCCATGACACCAGGAGTGTGGCTGGAGGCCCTTGCAGTGAAGACTGAGGTAAAGAAGTGATTGAGTACCTCAGCCTTTTCCACATCACTAGTGACTAATTCACCACTTTCCTTTCTGAGGGGGCCCACACCTTCCCTAGTCTTCTTCTTGCCATTAATATACCTATAGAAATTCTTAGTGTTCCCTTTAACCCCCCTGGCTAGATTCAGTTCAAATTCAGAATGAAGTAGTGGAAGCATTTTATAACTGAAAAAAAAAATCTGTACTGTCCTAGTTTACTTCATTGGTATTAATTTGGCTCATTGGCAGTTACAAAATAAGGCTGGAGGAGATAAGGTTGTTCAGTGTAAGCAGCTGTCTAGGTAATCTGAGTATTGCTAATAGACACTGATACGAGAAACTGCCTGAAAATACCACAAACTGCAAAGCTTTGAAGAGCTTCTCCTAGATGTGGAAGTTTCAGCAGAGTGCAGATGTTTTCTGATATGCGTGTAGTATTCTGTAGTATAGGTGTTAGGTGTTTGATTACCCTGAACACAGCTTCCAGGCCAAGATGTTAGCAGGCGAAGACATTTATTATGTTATACGGCAAGGTTACATACTGTTTTTGAAAGCATAGGCGTCACATATTTTCTACTGGCATGTGTGTAATTAAGGTATACAATAGATTAAAATAACGAAACAATATTTTAACATATCCAACCAAATTCTACCGGTTTTCTTCGTTCAGTTAGATGATGTTTACATTCTTTTCTAAGTCAGAGAATAAACATCGCCTTCTCTAATTCAAGCAAAGGCAAACCTTCCCCTACAGTGTTCACTGGAAATAAGACACCTATATTTAATTATTTACCTGAAAGAAAAGAGTCTGTACTTAGGCAAGAAGGCTTTGCTTCCACTACAAAATTAGCACTATGTTGGTTTTGAAAAGCATTGTTACAGCTTGTCAATGCACAGGACTATAGGGGAAGTATTTAATTGAATCTGCCAAGTAAAAGCAAATGGAATCTGCTGGCCTTGAGTTTTGGAAATTGCACTGTTGCACCAGCCAAGACAAGTCTAGAGTCCCCAGATAGTTGCTTCATAGAAGTCAGAAAAGAAGCTAACTTAAATATAACACTCCACCTAGACAAAGTAATATTGTCTCCCTCCCCATCTTATTTGGTGGGTAAGAGAACAGTTGCTGTGGAAGTTCTGCATGAAGATACTGAGATTGTGTATCAAAATTCAGTATCTGCTCATCTTCCAACCTATTGAAGGATAACTCCTCAATTTGTGATTGTGTTTGTCTGCTGGTACGTTTGAAGAAACTCTGTGGAATTAACTTTAGCTGTGGTAGCCAAATATTCATCATAAGGATGGCCTTTGGAAGAAATACACTGACGCTGTCCCAAATCAGAGGGGTTTGCTGGGTATCTCGGTAGACAAACATCCTCATTTGTTCAGTTGAGATTAACATTTAACCTTTAAAATGGCATTCTCTGCACTTTCCCAGGCTGCTTTTTAAAACCAAACTGACTGCCAATTATCTTGTAATCTGTTACATGGCATATGATCACACACATTCTGTAATTCATTATATGGAGCAACTGAATATGGTCAAAAAAGCATTTGATACACTCCATTCTAAAACCTTAGCATATCAAATTAAATAGAAATAATAGGTTTGTTTCTACAGACGGCCTGCAAGACAGTTCATTAAACATCATAAAAGCAGAGGAAAACAAAAGCATGTTTAGGTACTTCCGTGGTTCTCTTGCATGCAGACTGGTGGCTGTACATGACTGAAAATGAGAGATAAGCAAGTCAAGATTTTGGAACTGTGTCAGGTAGAAAAACTCTACAAATTTCTATGGACCTTCTCTTAAGGCTAGATAACTAATATGAAAACTTGGATATAGATCTGAACTCCTAAAATGTATGTGTTTTGTTGGCAATTCTTTTAATCTTTATTATTTTTAATCTTAACTGTCTGGTGGTTTTAGGCTACACCTTTAAAATTTCACTGCAGATTTCAAGTAGAAAAACTATAAATAAATCACTATTGGGTGTACAAAGGAAAAGAAAATATTATTCTAAACAAATTACTTGGATAAATGTTTGGGATAAGAGGAGCTGCACCGTAACAATTCTTCCCATTCCTTTCCTTTTCTCTTCTGATCTTGGCTTCGCTCAAGAGAGACATAACGTGCTTCTGGCTGGCCTTGGAATAAGTCTAACCCACTGCTTTCTCTCTCAACTCCTCTCCCTCTTGGGACATCGGGGCTTGGGGGGGCCAGTGGAACAGCTCTCCCTGGTCTTTTTGACCAGGGTGTGTGTGCGTGTTTGTGGTTTTTTGCTAATTGTAAATATCTGTATAATACTGTAAATACTGTATATTTTGTACATATTAATTGCATTCCATTGTAGAGTGTAGTTTTTGCTTGTTAAGTACTGCTTCGTTTGCTTCTAACTGAGCTGGTCTGGCTAAAAGTTAATGCTGGGGGGAAACTTCAACCCACCACAAACTGTTGTGGTGGGGTAGGAAGGTTCCCCCCCCCAACACACAAAAGAATCCACAGCTAACTCAGCCGGAGAAGCAGATGAAAGCTATATTTACAAGCAGAAATGGAATGCAATGAATATGTAAAAAAATATACAATAATTACAATATATACAGAAATATACAGCAATGTATGTAATACAGGAGACCTTTCCCCAACCCCCTTGCGGCCAGGGGGTTCGGCCTTTCCCCCCCCTTTTTCCCAAAAGGGTTGGAGAGAGAGAGAAAAGGTAAGGTAATTAAAAGGGCAAAATTCTGTTAAGCTCAAAGCGAATGCAAGAGTTAGTTTTCTTATCTGGTTAGCTCTGTTAAGCCCAGGTCATTCCTGCCATGCAAGCTGTTGCTTCAGAGAGAGAAACAGGCCAGCTCACAGGACAGAGAGAAGAAGAAGAGACTGCCCAGACTGACAGACTAAGCTAAAAACTTACAGTTGGATTGTACCAATAAAATTGGTTTAGCATATCTTTGTTTTCATTCAAATATCAAAAACATTCAGCCAGAGTGTTCAGAAAGTGCCCATTTCTTAAAGGCACAGCCTAAACCGGTCACAACTGTAAGATCATATCATCTTTCCAAAAACCCCATTATTTCAAAAGGTTGTAGATAAACAGAAATTTTTTTAAAATGCTAGAACTAGAAAAAAATAATGTAGTGAAAAAGAAACACCCCATGGGGTTTTGTAGTAGAGAATCTTGTATGAAAACACAGAGGTACACTGAACACCACATAATGCCCAGGTTTCAGCTGGAAGAGAACACCAATCAGATAATTAAAATATCTGAGCAACTCCAGTAGTTTGATTCAATATCCAGAAGTGCTCTACAAGTCTGTTCTAGAGAAGAAAGGCAATTCAACTGAAATGGGAACAGCTCTTGTTTTATTTTTGTCATTGAACAATTTGCCTGTACTAGGGGGTACCTATGTGTCTGTACTGTAAGAAAAATCTGTTGAAGCACCATGAAACATGCTGGCGTTGTATGCTGAAGAAAACCTGCACTGTTGGTGTGTACAGAGATGCTAATCTTCCAACTTCTCCGTCATAAAAGATTCCAGTATACTTAGCCTTAATTTCCAGTATAAACTAATATGCATCATTCAGACTCATCTTTGGAAAAATATAGTAGCATTGAGCATCCTAGGATCTTCTGCTTGTGGTTCCTGAGTACATGCCTTTGGTAATGCTGCCCATAAGATCTGCCTGTAAAACATGAACTGGCATTGCGGGAATCTGACGTAGTCTAGTTGTCAAAATGCTTTAAAACTACGTTACATGAATATCAAATGATATAGTTCAGGATAAACATTTATTTATGCTAGAAAGTTTTGGTGCTGCTCTGCCTTAAGGAGAAACTAATTCAAAGTGTAATAGCTTGATTCATATTTTTCTTTATTCCTCCTGTATGCAAGCTCAGTCTCTTGAATATCAAGTGATTAGGTTACCAAATGCTTGTAGCTGCAAAGCATTCCAGTATTCTGCATTGATGTTTCTGTCCAATAGCTTCTTTCTACACACTGCCAGATGGTTCCATAATGTACATCAATACTCAGGCATAAAATTTCAGCAGCACTCTGCAGCTTAACACTGGTGGATCCCAGTGCAGTGTTTTCAGAATAGTGATCACTTCAAAGGAAGCCATTTTGACAGAATGTTTCTTGAAGGCAGCTATAACTTTGCTGATGGATTTATATAAACATGTAAGGCTGTTTTCCTCTTATTTTTTTACAAGAAAACAGATCAGTTAACCTCTCTTAATAAAAATCCTTCTCCATAAGTTCCCTAGTCTCCCAGAGCTTTAGCTGTGAAGTGTCCAATACTCTAGTTTAGCTGTATATCCAAGTGATATGTACAAACAGAGACATTTGGAGGGATGGTTAGTGGGAATCTGGGGTAAAGGTTCTTATTGCAGGGTTGATGTATTGTGGTAAGGAAGATGGGAAGAGAGTGGTTATAAAATTGAGGCATTCAAGTCAACGTCTGGCTGGCTCCTGCTTAAATAGCTAATACGTACAACATTTCTGATAATGGCAGACGGGTTTTTTCCCAGGAACTTGGCTCCAAGAGCACAGTAGGAACATTGGGCTCTGAAATATTTTTTGAGATACAACATTAATATTTTTTCCAAATTAAAATGTTCATTCTCCCCCTTTAATAAAAGGCTTTTCCCCGCCTTTAAAAAGTTGAGAGGAGGCTTCTCCAAGTTCCTCTGCATCCATCTGCCTAAGAAATGGGAAAGACAACATTTGTAGCATACATTTTAAAAAAAGGCAAGAAAACTGATTTGGCAAAATTATGCAATGCATTATTTTTTATTAAGTCTATGGAAAGGTGGTTTGTGCTGTGTGTTTAATTGTAAAACTTAAAATAAGAAAAAAAAAAAAAGAAGTCTTCAACTTGTGATGGGGCTTTGCTGACCTGGTAACAAAGACAAGCAAGCATTAAAATGGATCAGGTATGTTGGCTTGCCCCTTATCTGTGGTATTGCTTATACCATCACTGTGCCTGCCCAGCATCCTGATTTCTCTTCCCTCTACCCAAGCATAAAGGAAATGTGAAAATGTCTCCATTAATCTTGGCCATCCTCATTGAGCACATCTGAAAAGCACCAGTACTTCAGTAATATAGTGCTCCTGAGAGCTGGCTGAATCAATAATAAAAAAATACGTACTTATATTACAGTAGAACTTTTTTGACAGTTCCAAATATACTATGCCTTTTTGATCTCTTCAGACAGAACAATGGTTCTAAATTAAATGACAAAATGTCCTGCATTGTTAAAACCTACTCATCAGAGATGTTTTGAATCTGATCTTTTGTTGTCTTTTTTTTTCTTCTTCTTTTCTTTTGTTCTGGGAGCTTGCCCTGGGCAAATACTGTGGGCTTTTTGTGATCATCAGCTAATGACTTCTGATATGTTACCTGAAGGAATAAAGGAGCAGAATTGAGGCCATTGAAACTTGCACTTGGAAATTCAAGTGCCTTTCAGAGCTTGGATACTAATCAGAAATTGCTTCAGTTTATACTAGTGCTTTAGGACTTAGGAAGGAAGAAGTGAGCATTTTACAGGGCAAACATCTTGCTGTGAGGGAGGGTGAGACTTGTTACTTGAATGGAGTGAGTCAAGAAAGTACCTGTGGAAACTCCACTGTGGTTATACTATAAAGCAGCTAAGGTGGAAGTGAAAAAAGGCACAGAAGTTGAAATGCATCTGAAAGGCCTATCTCTAGGTGCTTGTTTAGGTAACTTGAACAGATATTTTGAGAAATAATGAGCAGTCAGTTTCCACTGCCAGCACCCCCTAGCTGTCATTCTAACTTAGAAAGTCGGGGTATGCACTGCTTTGAGAGCTACCTGTGGATTTACTAGCCTAATTTTAGTTGTAACTTATTTTTTAACAGATTAGATTCAACTAAGAGTGTTACTGTGTGAGTTTAGATTTATAAGGCCATTTATTGACAAAGCACAAGCTGCCAGCCGTGAAATGGTCAGTTCAAAGGTTTATTACTATGTTCATAGTATAACAAAAACCAATAGCAGTAATGTGAACAACACAGAGCCTCCAAACAGAGATGTAGCAGGGGCTACTAATAGATTTTCATAAGCCTGTTACTTTTGGGCTTTATTCTGTCTTACCTTAGCCTTACTCCACTTGTGTTCTCAGTTCAGAGCTTTGGTGATGTGCTGGTTTGATCTTTAACTGAAGTTTAAAAGCTCAAATAATAACAGATTGAGATTCCTCTCCCCTCCTTTTCCCTAGTAAGGAAAGGGGGGAAAAAAAAAAAAAAGGGGGGCAGTGGTGTTGAGGGGGGAGGGGAGGCAAATTTACCAAAGGAATAGGAGAGGTAAATTTTTTAACAAAATACATATACAGCAATAACAGTGAGGATTCACAAAGGTAAGAGATAGAACAAATAGGGAAAATATACAAACCCAAGCCTGGATGGCCTTGTATTTCCCTGGATGCAAGTGGATTCAGTCCTTCAGAAAGTGTAGATACAGCTTGGAAAATAGGCCCCAACCACGTGGTCAGTGCAGGAAGCAGCAGATTTTTCTTTCTCCAACCGGCAAGGCAAGCAGTAAAAGATTTCCCCCCTTTTAATAGGCTTGCTGAACAGAAAGGGGGAGTGGAATAGACCACCTTTGACCCAGGGGACCCTACCACCTCGGAGGGGAAAAAACAAGTCTCTGCTCACCTGGATCAAGTTTCTTTTGTCCACCTGGATGCTGGGTTCTTTCAGCACCCCCCCAGGATGGGTTTAACCCAGCACAGGTGATTACTCTCTGAAGTTGCCTCATGTAAGGACATTGAAATACTGATCCCTTTTGTGGGATTTAAATTAAGTCTTTGGCAGGTTCCTAATAGGAACTTCAGTATTCTGCAGTTTCCTGTGTCCTTCACAAACAGAAGTACATTTCTGGCATTAGTACAGAACAGGGAAAATCTCCAAATGATGGGTCTTGGTATATGACGTTCTCCTAAAATAGGGTTTTTTGAGATTGAGTCCTAAAATGGCACCTCAGACAACATTGTGGTGTTCTCTGGTTTACATTTTCTTTATAGTTTTCCAAGTAGCTTGCTCAATATGATAATGCTTTTCTGCATGTTTGCACAGCCCTGTCTGTCTTGATGGGGTGAAACAGATTGGACCTTATCTGGCTACCTCAGACTTCAGCAAAGGTCAAAAGACCAGGCAGAGCACCAGAAATATGTAACTCTAGTACATATTTTCTCTAAATACTTACTGTATTTTTTGACTTGACAGAAATGCATTTGATGCTAATATAAATGTCTTTGCTTTGTGGAAGTATTTTGTATTCTGCTGAAACATAAGTTCTATTAGCACCTTTGAAGCACTGCAGATGATAGTGCCTATAGTGCTTCCATGCTCCTTGCTGTATACTGGAGAATGCTACAGCTTGCACCTGTTACCTGAATGATGTACAGCCATCAAATGAGAGTACTCTATTGTCACTGTATAGGGGTCAGGGTAAGGAAGGTGACGGTCCGTGCGACAGGAATCAAACACAAGCAGAGTACATAGAAGGCCAAAAAGCAACCGCCGTTTATTCCAGCACACAACTCATATATTGTGTGTAGTGTCAGTGTGGCTGCCTGCAATTGGTTAATGAACTTTTCTCAAGATTCTCATGGGTCAGTGATAGCATTGCTATAGTTACTTGTTAAGTTAGTCCAGGTGGCCTCCCGTCTTATCTTGCGGTTTCTCATTCCCACTCAGTCTGTCCGGGAGTTTCCAGCTTCTCATGGGAGCACAGCGATGTTTTCTCACCAGGGCTCTTCCGAGGGTTCACAGATACATCACAGTCCCCCACACTCTACATGCATAACAAGTACTCTATTTTTCAATTAAGAAAATAATCCCTTAATAAATAAACTTATCTTTGCTAAATGAGACAAGATAGAACACTTGTTCCTTCATTCCCTGAACGGAAACCGAAGATTCAACTTTATGCAGAGCACACCTTCCAATATGAAACAATAGATGCAGGTGTAAGGGCAGACTGCTCTGGTACCATTTCTATATTAGGAAAGTCCCTGTAGACCTCAAAACACTGTACAAAGTACAGTAGAAATAATTATTTGCTTATATAATTTTGGACATGTTCCCATACCCTTTCGACTAACCAGACAAATTCACTCATTTACAGAGTGAGTTCTGCAGTGAACCCACATCACAAATGTTCAGAACACTGTTCAGGTCAACTTTAAAACCATCTGGCACCTGATTTGATTTTAACTAAGATTTTAATGTTAACTTTCCTTCTATTGGAAATGTTTTTTTATTTTTAATAACAAGATTAGGAATCTTGCTTGAAGTTTTGGTCTTTTTTTTTTTTTTTTTGTTCTTGACAGCATTGCATACCGGTGTTACCAGCTGATACTGCCCTAAGTCCAGGGGCATCACTATTGACTGATATGTGCTTAGAGGGGGCAGAAGGCCACTTCTTGAGACATAGCACACCTTCATGGCTGAAGACAAGTACAGACCACGTTCCACAGTATTTAGTTTCTATTCAGTCATGCTGATTTAACTTTGTGTAATTGCTGAGGTGATTTCTGTGCAGGAAACATGAATCCGTATGACTGAATAAATATCTGGTTTACATAATACTTACAATTCACTGTTTTTTCCTGAAATTGCACAGTGAAAGTGCCTTACCTGTGAGAGAATATGCAATCTGTTTTTTTCACTATGAGTAATAAGTATTTGAATTATCCAGATGTTTTAAAAATCCATTGTCCCATGCTTTGGCATAACCAGTCAGCCTTTCCTTTATCCCTTCGTTCTTTGTTGTAATGGAAATGCATTCTTGGTTGTATACAGCTGATTTTATGTGTTATTACATGTGCATTAGTGTTGTGAAGAGGTTATTACATTTATGAATATGAAATATGAATTATGAAAATATGAATTTTTATTATCAACTTATTAATAACCGATGAATCAACAACTTATATACATGTTCTAGTGCACGTTCGTGAAATACATTCCATAAATGGCTTAGTATTATGATTAGAATTTAATTAAACTATCTACAGACTATCTCTGTGTTTTATATAACCGGGGTGCGTTCCGGTGGAACGCGGGCGGCTTCTGGCTACTATACAGCGATACTGCAATCTTTGTGTGCGTCAGCGATGACTCTGCCACACGCGGAGACTTTGAACTGAGTGCTAGTGGGTGGAAAGCACATGGAAGATATTCTGTAGCTGTTGTTTGTAGCAAGGTGGGAGTCCGGCTGGCTACTGCCGCTGGACTGGTTCCTGGTCACGTTCGGCCCGTGGGGTCGACCCTGGGAGTCGGCTCGCACAGCAGCGCGAGGCGACGCTTGCCGATAGGCAGGCTCAGAGGTTCCCGGTCGGACAATAGCTATGGGGTCGGCCCCGTGGCAAACGGCCTTAGAGAGAGAATGCGGCTTCTCCGTTCCTGGGCTTAAAGGAACAGCGCGACGCTTGAGATAGTCCCTTCTCCCCGACAACTGGGCAGATGTTACCCTCGGGGCTGGTCCAGTCCTCCGATAGCACGATGGGCTCTCCTGGAGATATGACCGGCTATAGCGACGCTGGCTTCTCGGGCTCAGCGAAGGTCCTCCTCTGGGCTGATCCTCACGATCAAAGTGCTTCTCACGATGCAGAGGCTTCGGTATGCGTGCATGTATGATAGAAGCTAAAAACAAGCTCAACGGCAGAGGCGGTGGCTCGATAGCTGCTCTCCCGAGCAAGTACAGAGGCAAAGTGAAGAGGAGGCAACTTGTTTTCCAACAGGGGTAATATTTATAGATTCCTCGAGGCTGGGTTTGACCAATGGGCACTCTGATAGACAACTGGCTTCAGCCTATAGAAAGCGTGAAGCTGGAATTATGCCCATACTTGGTAATGGTCTTCCTCCTGAAGGAGGGGAGACCTATCCACATGCTGGTGGCCAGATCTAGTATCTGGGCAGAATGTGCCTTCACCACAATTAGAAACACTGAGAGGAATGTAGTGGAATCTGCTAAATTAGTGCTATGTTTTGGTGGAATATAAACAAAGGGATGTGTTATGTATAAAAGTTCTCTCTCCCTTGAAAGGACTTCTGGTCATGCCGACATTTCCTAAATTCCATGCTTTAACAGAAGGTGTGATATTAATTTCCAATCTTGACCTTTTTAAACTTCATTTAATGAACTTTTCATGGGAGAGTATTCTTAATAGTGTTAAATGGGTTCTCAAAATTTAAATTGGACTGTTTTGCCTAAAATCTACCAGGAGACATAGGTTGGAATGTAGAGATTAGATGGCAAGTATTCTTATCTTTCTATTGCCAGAGCATTGTACAGCACAGTCATTAAAGAAAGAAATCTTTTAGCATGTGCCTATGCAGTATAAGCACATTCTCAAAGCTGTGCTGTTCAAACATGGACCAAAGACTCTGTAATGTATGCATTTAGTGGAGTAGGATGTAAAAGTAGTAGAATAGAGTAAGTGTTCTGATTTCTTTCTGCTCTGCAGTTTTACACAATAAGATAATAACCAAGAGCATCAGTTCTCATTCTGAAACCAGAGAGGTGTGCTACAAAAATCAAGATTAAATCTCAAATCTTCTCATTTACTGCATTGTTCCTCTGATGCATAATTAGTTTCCAAGGCTTTATTATCACTTTTAATGTTTTAGGAAGTATTAAATAAAGGCAGTGCTTGGTGCATTTAATGACACTTAGAATTACAGAATCTAGGAGCTGTAGGGGAGCTCCAGAGATTGTCTAATCCAACCCCTGCTAACACAGGTATGCCTAGATCAGGTTGCGCATGAACATGTCCAGTCAGGTTTTGAATCTTCAGACCATTAGACTCCGTAACTCCAGTGCTCCAGCACCTTCACAGTAAAGAATTTTCTAGTAAAGCTCAAGTGAAACCTCTTGTGTTCTAGTCTATATCCATTGCCCTTTGTTCACCTTTTACAGGCCCTGACTTGCAATAAGCAAACTAGTTGCTGCAACACTTAAGGAATGGAGACCAGATTCTTATTGCTGTTGATAATGGACATTTCTGGACACTTACAGTGATGGCTTCTATCTTACTATGAGGCTTTATTTCATGGCCCTTTTAAAATTTCCCATGCATGGAAATAAAATAGGATTGCTGCCTTTATTCTTATTCATCCTGTTCATTCAAACAAAACATTTAAAAATAATTCATAAACTGTCTTTTGCTATGTAGCGTGTCTGTGTGAAGTGGCTAATTATTTCCCCTAATGATATGATTTAATTGCTAAATGTTTCAGTATTAGTCTCCTACCATAAAAAGGTTTCTCATCCCTGCTCATGGCTGTCAGTTGACTTTTATGAACTAAAATAAAACAATTCATTCACATGGGATATCAACAGAAACAGCTGTCATTGAGTTCTCATTTGCATCTTGTAATGACTAAGCTGATTTTCTTATCAGATGTCATCTTCAGTGTGTATAAAATGCAGAAATCTCTGGATCTTAACTAGTTCTTCAGAGTGCTTAGACTTCTGTAAACTGTTTTAGGTTTCACTTTCTGTGTTTTGGTGTAGCCCAACTCTTATTTCATTGTAATAATTTTTGTATACATATTTGCACGGAGAAGTCATTGGTTCCTATGCACAGTCATTGCTGTCCTAATACCCGAAAGGCAGTAGAGGACATCTTTGTGCATGTGATTGTAAGTTGTTTGAAATAAATACTGGAATATAGGAATCTTCAATATAGGAGACACAAACAAAGAAATACTTGATAGTTCCCAGCTCCAAAGACATTGTGTAGAAACTTTAGTCTTTAGCAGCATCTTTTCAATTGTTCTTGATGGGTTATATTGCCATAACTGAGATATTGAAATGTCATTGATCCTTGGAATGGAGTAGCAAACAGAACCTGATAGATTTCACAATGAAGTAGCTTATTTATAATGCAATTATTTGAAGTGTTCTTCCCTGCCAGGATGGAAGAGAGCTGTCATGTTGTTAGAGGACTGCAGAAATCTTTGTTTTCAGGATCCTGCCTACTTGACTATCTTCCTGTCAAATGAAGTGTAAGATGGGTGGGGAAAGAAGAATAGCTATTTATGTAGCCTGTTGTTTGTCAACCATGTCTTAGTGACATCAAAGAGCTACTGTAAAGTGCTGCTGAGTTGGTTAAAAAATTAAATAGCTTCTCATTGTTTATTAATGGTTTTCAAGATAGAATAGTGCACTATTAGTCAGCAGATGAAATAGCCAGTCCCATTTCTCACCCATCTGACTTCTGTGTAATTTTACAATACAACAATATAATTTGTTGCTGTATATGTTCGATTATTCAGGCTCTTCTGGAAAGAAACATTTGAGTCTGTGTTAAGCTTTAATTACATACTGCCTTTCTAGCTTTCAAATGGCATTTAACATGGTATCTTCCAGAGAATATTTGCATATGGAGTCCGATAGGATGCCTGAACACAGCTCAATTATAGCTTTAAAGCAACACCTCTGAAAGTGCTGAGTAGCACTGCAAATCAGGGTTTAGCTGGTGGTTACTAACAGCTTCTGCATGTTAACAAGCTCAGAGAAAAGACAGATTGCTTGGGCAGCCCTCATGTATGTGCGTCATTGCTACACATAGCTGGTTTTGTTATCTCTTAGGCTTTAAGTGACATGTTTGGCCTCCTATGCACAGTTCAAATTTCTCCCCAGTCTAAGGCCCCCCAAAAAATTAGTTTTTGACATCTGCAGTGGATATCACATGTTTTAGTTCATGGTTTTTAAAAAATTCCTGGTTTATTTTTATGTCACTTTAAAGTGTTTATTGAGTCTTCGTTTATATAATTTCAAATATTGAAATGAACTTTTGCCTTCAAATAGCAATTTGTTGGAATCTTCAGCGGTAGAGCAAGTATGTGGAAAAAAACACACATAGCCTAGTAAAGATTACTGCTTTCTATTTCCAATTAGAAAAACCCATATGATTAACCCAGTTTTGTGCTTGGAAAGGTTCCTAATTGCCTCCATTTCAGTGTTATGTCTTGTTTAATGAATCCATTCCCTCTTCCAGAGAAACTCTAACATTGAAGGTTTCAGGTAGACTGGTCCAAAAGCCAACAAAACTCCAAAAACTTTTATTATTGGTCATATGTATTAGAGCTAGTGCTGTGCTCAGTATACTAGCTCAGTACTGTAAAATATTGTATATTTTGCCCCACTTCAGAAAGTGTAAAGCTAATGTACTTTATGACTCATAAATGCTTGTGCAATAGAGCAGAATATGAAAAATCAACTGGCTAACTTTGAAGCTTGTCATACTGTCATCCAGCTTCTAGATCCTCACAGACTCATAGTGTGTGCTTTCCAGACACTGGAGACAGTTAGACTCGGTCAGCCCATTTGAATTTAGATGGCAGATCCATCCTACCTATCTTCAGACATACAGAATATGAATATTTGGATGTGTGCTAGTCATATACTTCTGGACAGTGACGATGGTGGTGTGTTTGAGCAAAATGGGATGAATCCCATTTTGCCCAAATGGGGGGTGAAACTGTCATACTATTCGTCTTTAAGCACTGTTTCCTTCTTTCTGAAATGCTCCAAGTAGGTCTTTTGAAAGTGCTTATATACCTTCAGTACATAGGGAAACTCTGCACATGTTTTCACACTCAGTGAAGACTAACTTATGGCTTTTGCAGAAATCTCTAGTCTACCTGTGGAGGTGGTGGAGTCACCTTCATTGGAGGCGTTCAGGAGGAGACTTGAAAGGGTACTTGGTGCCATGGTTTAGTTGTTTAGATTGGTTGATGGGTTGGACGCAATGATCTTGAAGGTCTCTTTCAACCTGGTGTATTGTATTGTATTGCATTTTGGGAGTCGGATCATTTCACTGATCAAGCTCCTCAAAAAGCCAAAAGTTTTCTGGCAGATGATCTGAGTAATTCAGCTCGCCCTGCAGCTACCTGATCTTTAGATTGGATGACCGTTAGGGAACAGAAGTCCTAGCATCAGGTGGGTGAAGCCATGTGGAACAGAACTGTCCTGTTCAGCAGACAAATGTAGTTTGATGAGGTGATTAAATGTATTCTTAGGCTCCTGACTTTGATCCTTAGTATAACATTCAAAGTACATGTGTAGCAGATGGCAGGCTCGCTTAATTTGTTTGATAAGCAGTTCTATATTTTGTATGCTCTAAGAAAGAAATTCACGGGGTGAGCACCAGAAGGGAAGGTTCCTTGTCATCTTATCTTGGCTCTTACGTTCTGAGGTTTGAAACATCTGTGTGTGTCTGAAGAGGGGCTGAAAAGAATCTTGCAACTTGTCTGGCAGATATCCAAAAAAAAGCAAGAAGTCTGTGTGCATGTGAGACCTGGGCCAAAATTCAAAGCTTAGGAAAGGGAAGAGGTCCTTTTGAGGAACCAGAATTGTTGGGGCAGGAAGGTGAAGCTGGAGAGAGGACAGTGGAGAGGTTGCCTCAACTCAGGCTCTGTACATTGCAGGTTTAGGAAGAAAAGCATGAAGACCTACAGTGGAACCAAACGCTATTAAATGTGGTCTTATGTTCAGCTCTGCCTTTTCCCTGAGCCTAGGCCTTTGAGTTTGCTACTAGGTTGGTTTACTGTGGTGGTGTTCTACCATGGCATTTCAGAGGCTTTTGGTAGTTTTCAGTAGTTTTCAATACAAGGCTAATTCAAACTGAAGTTTGTGTTGTTGTATTTGGTCATGTTCCCTTTTGCAGAAAAGGATTTCTGGACTGAATTAGTTCTTGCCCTTTAGCACTTTGTAGCAAGTGTCCAGAATACCACCAGGTTTTGATCTTTCCTGAGAGCTGTAATTAGGTAACTATTTCCCCCATGTATTTTCATTTAAAGTAGCTGAGTTGCATTTTATTTTGTTAAATACATTAAGAAAATTACCTGAAATTGTATTGTGCTCGATGTACAATTCCACACTTTGCAGTACTGCAGAATTAACATCTCATTTTATTCTTTGCTCTTCTGTAGAGTATGTTGTTTAAGCTGTGCAAAGTATGCCATCCATATTAGATAAACAGCTTTGCAGAAGCTTTGTAAGGTTATACACAGGGATCATTTCATTCACTTATTAGTAAGCTGAGCTCAGCCTATTGTCATTTAAAATATCTGTCTTAAAGATTAACTCATGGGCAAACTGAAGATGCTAGTGTTGCAGGTTTTGAAGATAGCTCTCGACAGCTGGGAGTCTGTGATCTTGGCACTAAATTTGGGGTTGTGTCTATCCAATTTTTACAAGTTCTTTTGAGGACAAATTAGAGTCTCATTACTGAAAAGAGCAGCTTGATACCTGGCTCCATTTGTATTACAAATCTGGCCACCTGAGTCTTACACATGTGATTTCTTGAGGGCATTGAAGAGCAACATCATTCAAAGTCACCCACAGCTGATGTTTCTATTCTTCATATAAAAGAAGTGTCAGCTGGAAGCCTTGTAACTTTGAGAAGAGAGTTAACTGGAGTAGTTAAAAGTAAATGTAGATGGCAGTGAACATTTCTGTCATCCTCAAAAGCCCAACAGATTGTTTTTCTTTGAGCAATAAATGAATTAAATATATATCTGAAAGCAAAACAAACAAAACCAAACCACCAAAGCAAAAAAACACCCAAACAAACAAAAAACCCCATTTAGAACATAGACTGGCCACTGCTGTAAAGAAGAATAAAAAATGTTTCTATAAATATATTAATGGCAAAAGAAGAGGCAAGGACAACCTCCACTCTTTATTGGATGCAGAGGGGAATATAGTAACAGAGGATGAGGAAAAGGCAGAAGTACTTAATACCTTCTTTGTCTCAATCTTCAATAGTGGGACAGGTTGTCTTCAGGATAAGTGGCCTCCTGAACTGGCAGATGGAGCCAGGGACCAGTATATTCCCTCTGTAAATCCAGGAAGAAGCAGTAAGGGACCTGCTGACACACTTGGATCCTCACAAGTCCATGGGACCAGATGGGATCCATCCTTGGGTGCTGAGAGAGCTGGCAGATGAGCTGGCCAAGCTACTCTCCATCATTTATCAAGAGTCCTGGCTCACTGGCGAGGTCCCTAATGACTGGAAGCTGGCCAATGTGATGCCTATTCACAAGAAGGGCCAGAAGGAGGAACCTGCAAATTACAGCCCTGTCAGCCTGACCACAGTGCCAGGCAAGGTTATGGAACAGGTCATCTTGAGTGCAATCACACTGCACCTACAGGATGGCCAAGGGATCAGACCCAGACAGCATGGATTTAGGAGGAGCAGGTCCTGCCTGACAAACCTGATCTCCTTCTACATCAGATTACCCATGTAGTGAATGTGGGGAAGGCTGTGGATGTAGTCTACCTGGACTTCAGCAAAGCTTTTGACGCCCTCTGCCACAAGAAACCCCTGTCAAAGCTGGCAGCTTGTGGCTTGGACAGATTCACTCTGTAATGGGTCAAGAACTGGCTGGAGGTCTGGACCCAGAGAGTGGTGGTGAATGGTGCCACATCTAGCTGGCAGCCAGTTACTAGTGGTGTTCCCCCAGGGATCAGTGCTGGTCCCAATCCTGTTCAATATCTTTATCAGTGATCTGGATGAGGGGATTGAGTCCATCATCACTAAGTCTGCAGATGACACCAAGGTGGGAGCCAGTGTCTATCTGTTGGAGGGTATGAGGGTGCTACAGAGTGACCTTGACAGGCTGGATGGGTGGGCAGAGGCCAACTGGATGAGATTTAACAAGGCTAAGTGCAGGGTTCTACACTTTGGCCACAACAACCCCAAGCAGCACTATAGGCTGGGGTCAGAGTGGCTGGAGAGCAGCCAGGCAGAAAGGGACCTGGGGGTACTGGTTGATAGTAGGCTGAACATGAACCAGCAGTGTGCCCTGGGGGCCAGGAAAGCCAATGACATTTTGGCCAGTATCAAGAATAGTGTGGCCAGCAGGACAAGGGAGGTTATTCTGCCCCTGTACTTAGCACTGGTCAGGCCACCCCTTGAGTACTGTGTCCAGCTCTGGGCCCCTCAATTTAAGAGAGATGTTGAGGCACTGGAATGTGTCCAGAGAAGGGTGATGAAACTGGTGAGGGGTTTGGAGCATAAACCCTATGAGGAAAAGTTGAGGGAACTGGGGTTGTTTAGCCTGCAGAAGAGGGGGCTCAGGGGAGACCTCATTGCTGTCTACTACTACCTGAAAGGAGGTTGTAGCCAGGTGGGGGTTGGTGTGTTCTCCTAGGCAACCAGCAACAGAATGAGGGGACACAGTCTCAAGCTGTGCCAGGGAGGTTCAGGCTGGATATTAGGAAGAAGTTCTTCACAGAGAGAGTGATTTACCATTGGAATGGGCTGCCCAGGGAGGTGGTGGAGTCACTGTCCCTGGAGATCTTCAAGAAAAGACTGGATGAGGCACTTAGTGCCA
Source organism: Picus viridis (assembly GCA_033816785.1). Taxonomy (NCBI): domain Eukaryota; kingdom Metazoa; phylum Chordata; class Aves; order Piciformes; family Picidae; genus Picus; species Picus viridis. Next base: position 19,360,214 of record CM066586.1, on the reverse strand, counting down.
TGGTCTAGTTGATTGGAGAGGTCTGGGTGATAGGTTGGACTGGATGACCTTGGAGGTCTCTTCCCACCTGGTTGATTCTATGACTCCTGCCAACACAATTTATTACTCTTCAAGTACGAGGGAAAAGAGAGGATACTCTCTTTCAAAAGAGAATAGTGACATGGAGTAGCTAGCTTGGCATTAATTCTTTTTTTTTATCTTGCACCATATCAGAGTTACAATTAGAATATATTTCCTAGTGAATGAGCTACACTACCTCTTGTCCTTAGATCTTCCGTAGCTGTTGAAGGGATCACAAAAACTTCTATTTCTTGTTACTCTGGAAATTGTTCTTATTGGAGGCATATACACATAGCATCTCAGTTTGGAAGTAAGTGTGCTTTGTCAGCCAGCAAGCAGTCTTGGCTGTTCAGCTTTGGGTAAGATTTTAAGCAACAGCTCCTTAGCTATGGGAGCTGCCTGCAGAGCCAGCCACAGTCAGACCTTCATAATCTGGCAGATAAAAACTTTGAGGCTGGCCAGACTTCAACAGCAGAGTTCGTTTGAAATTACTGACCCTGTTCTTGGGAAGCTCAAAATCCTTCATCAGTGATTTTGTAACAACAATTTGTAGTGCTAGAGTTTAAATATAAGTTATAGAAATTATTCATTAGGGTGTAGGAAGAATCTAATAAGCAGGTCAGAAAGAAGTCAAAGTTTTGATGATTTGTAGTTTTGCTGTCCATGAGAGAAGCTTGCTTTTTAAAATAGAATTAAGACATTACATTGGACGTGTAAATTCTGTTTATATGGACAATCATTTGGTATGTTTATAGAAGAAAAAACTTACAAGTAATTAAACTTGTGATCTTAACATGAAGAAAAAAATGTCTCTTTATTTAATGGCACAAATGCTGTCACTCTTTCAGCTCACCCAAGCACTGCAGACATTGTAGAATTTGAGGAGAAAAGCCCACTCAAACATAAGGACAAAATGTAACAACAGGCAAAAATTTGACCTGAAAACGAATACTAATTAATAATGGATTAACTTTTTACAGATAAAACTAAAGAGCATGCTTTGGATGACACCATTGCCAGTCTGGAGTGTTAAAAATCATGACTGGATTGAAGTGATGAGGGTTTTCTTTTTAAACTAGTATCTGTTTTATTTTCCATCTTCATTTGGGCATTTTGGAGTTCACTCAAGTTTGTCTTTCTAGCCTCATGGAAGGAAATAAAACTTTAGCGTTTCTTCTAATTCAGTATTGATCACATGATCAGAAATAGAAAAGAAAACTTTGAAGTCCTGTGCAATTGCTTGTTTCTTGGCAATGCTGAGAGACTGAAAGAATACAGCAGAAACAAGAGAGAAAACGTCAAATGTGCTGGTCACCCTTTTGAGAAATCCGTTGTGGTATTTCTAGTGCTGTGTCACGGGATGCTGATCTCTGTTGCCCTTGCAAACAAGGTAGAGATTTTGCCATAATGAAATACTAGCATCTGAACTCAGATTTACTGTTTGTTTCTGTGTAGCTTCATGCTAGAGTACCAGTACTAATATAGGTTGGGGACCGAGCTGTTAGAGAGCAGCTCTGGGGAAAACGACCTGTGAGTCCTGGTGGACAACAGGATGACTGTGGGCCATCAATGTGGCAACCTGGGGTGGATTAGGAGGGGGGATTCTCCTCCCCCTCTACTCTGCGCTGGTGAGGCTAAGTCAGGAATATTGTGTCCAGTTCTGAGCCCCTCAGTTCAAGAAAGACCTCAGGGAACTGCTTGAAAGAGTTCAGCACAGAGCCACAAAGATGCTGAAGGGAATAAAACATCTCCCTTATGAATAAAGGCTGAGGGAGCTGGGTCTTTATAGCTTGGTGAAGAGGAGACTGAGGGGTCACCTCATTCATGTTTACAAAGATGCAAAAGGCAAGTGTTGGGAGGATGGAGCCAGGCTCTTCACACTGATGTCTAGCGATAGGACAATGGTTAGTGGTTACAAGCTGGAGCAGAGGAGGATCCACATGAACATAAGGAAAACATTTTTTCACTGAGGGTGATGGAACATTGGAACAGGGTGCCCAGAGAGGTTGCAGAGTCTCCTTCCATGGAGATGTTCAAAGCCCACCTGGCTGACCTGCTCCAGGTTATCCTGCTGTGGCAGGAGTGTTGGGCATGATGATTTTTCATGGTCCTGTCCAACCCATAACATTGTGTACTGTGATACAGTTACTAAGCAACATTAAACTTGGGATAACCAGAAAATATGCTTGTGAAAATGCAATCTAAATTTATTTTTCCCAGTATTCCACCAATGACTGAATACTGCATAGAAAATGCAAATGGGAGTTTACAGACATTACCTTCTTTTTTTGTTTGTTTAACTCTGGAAAGGAACAATTAGTGCATCTGCTGAGACAACCAACAGTGAGACCCAGCCCCATTTTGCTGATACTTGGTTATTTGAAGTGTGCTTAGAGACACAAATGCAAATCTGTGAGGTTAGTATTTTAATTATAAATCTTGCAGAAATTATCCTATCCCCCATTTGTTAGCTTTAGTATCTTAATGACATTTACACATTTAAACAAACATTCCTTATTTCTTTGGATTTGGTGTGTTGTGGAATGCTGATATGAGTGAACTTTTTTTATAGCAAGCTATTTATGTACCTTTATAACCATTTACTATTTGTTTCATATATGGCAGGAATATTTTTAGTGTAATGTATTGACATTTCTTCACAGTCCAAAAAAAATGCTTTGAGAGACATCTTTCATAAGATTCTTAAGCAAATGAAAAGATTAAGCAAAAGCAAAGCAATGTATTAAGCTCCTTATTTTAATCCATCCTAAATCATTTAAATGTATGTATAATTTGCATATGAAAGCTGCTGTATTATCATTCTAGTACAATTGTTGGTATAAATAATGCCAATCACTGTCTTACTTCTATTATATTTTTTAGCTGCAGAAGCCTCTCTGGAGAAACACCAATTTCTATTTAATTGCTTAGAATTATACAGATGGACATGAACACATTAATGCATCATTAATTACTAAGGATTGATGGAAGTACCACATAGTCTAAATTTACCAGTTTAGAAAACAGCCCCCCCAAAATTACTCTTTTCAAGAATAATGGCTACATATATATAAGGACTGGTTTGTGCTGAAAGTCTTTATTTGTTAGAGAATACAATGGCATCTCTGTACTGTTGTGGTTGCATGTGTGGTTATGTATCTTAACACAGCTTTTGCCAGCTACAGGCTGAAATGACCAGAAAGCTGGATGCTGGATGTGTTTTCAAACATGTTAAAGAGGTGGTGGGGCAGCCTCGCACAGAGACTGAGGTGTGGGTTTGCCACATTGAGCAAAGCGGAGTATCAAAATTTCCTCAAGCAGATGCCAAGGAGATGCAGTGACACTTCAGTTTGGCCAGAAGGATGCCAATGGACAGAGATGCATGAGCTGTTTGCAGAGATGCTACAGCTGAATGAATGTTTAGTGACAGGCCTAAGGAGAGGGCAGCACCCGGAACATTAATAAAAAGGGGAGGGGGAAGGAGAAGGAAACTTGGTAACAGGCCAGTTTTACAGTGTTCTATTACCAAACACAGGAAATGGAGAGAATGCCACCCAGCTTTCAGATGTTGTTTTAAAACTGTATATACAATATGCAGACCAGAAAATTAAAATCTTAACAGTTGCATAACTGCCTCTGTTGGCTGTACAGAAATGCTGTTGCTTGTTTTGTAATGTGAGAACTTGGCAAAAATTATTGACAACATGCTGATTCTAGTTAATCATCTTCTCTTTCATAACCCATTTTGGTTTCTCAATTTAACTACTAACTCCAAGTTAGATGGAACTCTGGCTATAATAGCTTTTAATAGTTTTCAGGAAAATGTCAGGGATAGAATAAGGATTTGCATATAATGACAAAGTAGAACTAGGCCTTTGGCCTCATGCTCTTTTCAGACACTAATGCCTTGAATGCATTTCATATTTGTATGCCAGTGCCTTTAAGTACATCACAAAAGAGGAAAGCAATCAGGTTTTGAGCTTTGAGGAATTCTTTGATAAAGATCTTACCCTAGGTTGCCACTTCAAAAGCTGGCATCGCCAATGTTGAAGAAACCATCGAAGGCTAACAGTGAGAAGGGCAACTGTGTACAAGTGCAGGCTACCTAAGGTGGACTCTACTTCTGATGTGATATGGTAAAAAGAAAGGGATGTCAAGAGGAGGAGGGGAAGGTTTAACGTCATTGTCCCAGTGCAGGTCTCCAAATAATGTTCCTCTACCTTCTGAAAGATTTCCCCCACACGTTGATCAGCTTTGTGCTGAATGTAGGTACTTTTTTCCTTTTTCTTATATATGTGGATAACTACTTGAATAAAAAGTCCAAAATTGCTCCAAAAATTCAAACTAAAACATAGCACATAGCAAGGGACAAAAAAAAAAAAAAGGTATCAAATATTGTGTAAAACGAAGATTCCCTGTTTAAATTTTGCAAAGGCCAAACTTTCTACTATCAGAGTGATTTCTGCAAGCCTAGTCAGATGCAGATGTTGTGTACACATTAACTAGGCAATCAGACTTAGAAACATAATCCCTAAAATACAGCTTTGGTTTTGAGGGGGATAATTGGGTGAAACAGTTGTTTTGCCTGCAATTGTTTTCATGAATATCTTACACTGAAGAAAGGATTTAAGACCCTACAGATGGTAAAGTCATATCTTAAATCAACAGGGGATACTTGAGGGATTTTATTGGGCTTATTTTATTTGAATAAATAAATCTTAGAAAAGGCATTGAGATTAATGTATTGATTTCCAGATCGTCTGTGTATGCTTACATTCCACCTTATCCACTTCTCCATTTTTGTGGTCTTTAACTGTTTTTTATGCAGTTCTGTGTTTATCAAAGCAGCACAAGTGTCTACTGGCAGAAATCCTTCTATATTGATTTATGTAATCAAATCCTTTTGGTAGAAAGCCAAGAAGCCTCTGAAGTGTGCACAAATCATTCTTTTTATAGGCTCTTGCCTTTGCCTGTTCAGTTGTAACATCTAATGTCTGGTCAGTGTTCCTTCTAGATTCTAAGAATACACACATTTTAATTTTCAAAATGAAGAATTATTACAATACAATAAACCAGGTTGGAAGAGACCTACACGATCATCGCATCCAACCTATCAACCAATCCAACCCACCCAAACAACTAGATCATGGCACCAAGCACCCCATCAAGTCTCCTCCTGAACACCTCCAATGCTGGTGACTCCACCACCTCCCCGGGCAGACCATTCCAATGGGCAATCACTCTCTCTGTATAGAACGTCTTCCTAACATCCAGTCTAAACCTCCCTGGCGCAGCTTGAGGCTGTGTCCTCTTGTTCTGGTGCTGGCTGCCTGGGAGAAGAGACCAACCTCTGCCTGTCTACAACCTCCCTTCAGGTAGTTGTAGAGAGCAATAAGGTCATCCCTATTGGATTGGTTTTGGTCAGAAACCATTTATGCAGGGAATTATTATAATACATGACATTTTAAATAGGTTTATTTACCTGCTGAATGAAGTAATATTGCACATTCTTTTTATATTTATCATTTTATCTGCCAGTTGGAGCCATATTATATCAGAGGAAGTTTAAAGAAAACTTCATGTTGACCAATATGTATTTCCCTAATATAATCAAACTTATTGTGATTCTTGTCTGTTATTGGTGTCCTGAAACTTGTCCACCTAAAGTATATGACTGCTGTATTGAAAGAATACCAATATTATAACTTACTAAAAATCAAAGAACAAAAATAATCCTAAACTACTGCAAATCTGTTGTTACAGTAGCTCCCCATAGAACATTATTTTGTATTGGGTTGTTTGTTCCTTGCTTCAGGCTCCCTTTTATTCAGGGAGATAAAAGAAATTCAACCAGAAATTCAGGAAAACCAGGATAAAGGTAGTTGTTTTTTTATTTGTGTGGTTCTTGGAGGGTTCCAAGTGCTGGGTTCTGCACATTGGCCACAGCAACCCCATGCAGTGCTACAGGCACAGTGCTATAGTCAGAGTGGCTGGAGAGGGGCCAGGCAGAGAGGGACCTGGGGGTGCTGGTTGATGGGAGGCTGAACATGAGCCTGCAGTGTGCCCAGGCAGCCAAGAGAGCCAATGGCATCCTGGCCTGCATCAGGAACAGTGTGGCCAGCAGGAGCAGGGAGGTCATTCTGCCCCTGTACGCTGCACTAGTTAGGCCACACCTTGAGTCCTGTGTCCAGTTCTGGGCCCCTCAGTTTAGGAAGGATGTTGACTTGCTGGAACGTGTCCAGAGAAGGGCAACAAGGTTGGTGAGGGGTTTGGAACACAAGCCCTATGAAGAGAGGCTGAGGCAGCTGGGGTAGCTTAGCCTGGAGAAGAGGAGACTGAAGGGTGACCTTACTGCTCTCTACAACTACCTGAAGGGAGGTTGTAGACAGGCAGATGTTGGTCTCTTCTCCCAGGCAGCCAGCACCAGAACAAGAGGACACAGTCTCAGGCTGCGCCAGGGCAGGTTTAGACTGGACGTTAGGAGGAAGTTCTATACAGAGAGAGTGATTCCCCATTGGAATGGGCTGCCTGGGGAGGTGGTGGAGTCACCAGCATTGGAGGTGTTCAGGAGGAGACTTGATGGGGTGCTTGGTGACATGATCTAGTTGTTTCATGGGTTGGACGCGATGATCGTGAAGGTCTCTTCCAACCTGGTTTATTGTATTGTATTGTTTGAGGCTGATGTTGGAAATACTTCTTGGATGATTTTATTTTTCTAGATTGGATGCTAGACACTGATCTGCAGAGTGCCTCAGTGGTGTGCTTTATCTATCAAAATATCAATCAATACAATTCTTTTTGATGTGCAAATGTTAGTACCTTGTACAGTGAGAATAAATATCAGGGCCCACTCTTAAGTTGTGCGTGTAGCTTTTTCATTTGTGCTGAAGCTGCCCGGGAGGTGGTGGAGTCGCCGTCCCTGGAGGTGTTCAAGAGGGGACTGGACATGGCACTTGGTGCCATGGTCTAGTCGTGGGGTCTGTGGTGACAGGTTGGACTCGATGATCTTCGAGGTCTCTTCCAACCTTAGCGATACTGTGATACTGTGAAGCTAGTGTTGCATTTTTGAGAGTGATCTTTCTAAATGGAACTAAATAACATGGAATTTAAAGTCAATTCCAAAATCCTCATTTATTTAAATAAGCATATGAGTTTTACAGATAATGTTTTGTATTTCTAACCTATGTATGTCCTACATTTCTTTGGTGATGGTTGAATTAGTTTAGTAATTACTTCCCTCTCTCTTGAGTAGTTGAGCAATTAGTAGAATAATCATTAATTACTTGTTTGTTGACTAAGAGTAATCTCAATAGTAAAAATCTATGCATGTTAGCAAATGAAAATGTTGAGAGGTTTTCTGGTACAGAACTGGTTCACCAGACAAAATTTAAGGGGCTATATGATGAGGTGGGTTGAATCTGTATTGTACAATCTATTGTAAATAGATTGGTTTTGTGCCTCCAAATGCATTATGAAACTGTTTCAAACTATATGTTATTTGTATTGAGAGCAGGAGTAAGAAATTAAGCATGTTGGGTCCTTTTAAAGAGGAACATCAGTGAATACTGTAGTAATTGGGCTTTTCTTCACATTTGTAGAATCTCACCCTCCCTACATTTCTTGAAAATGAAGCATATATGGAACTTTAAATTGAGAAAGACCCAACAGTGTTTTCATATTTTATAAAGTATTATATCTTTGTAAGCATTATATGCTAAAGAAGGCCTGATTTGTCAGTGCAGCAGATTGCCTACAAATATCTGGGCACTGTACGTACCACTTGGAATTTGTAGAACTGTACTAGCCTTACTTATGCAGTGTGGACCACAAAGATGGATTCTGTAATTTGCCTTCCCTGGTTTCCTTTGACAGGCACTGTACCACTGCTTCATTTACTTCTCAGAATATTGTTTCACTCAGGCTACTTGTAAAGAAATGGCAAATTCCTTGTGTTGGGCATCCTAGTCATTTATGGATACTGGATTATTCTTTAAAGTAAGACAACCTAATTGCTGAAAATGCTGAGCTCCTGAGGCCTATGCAGGTTCTTATGCAGACTTAGCCCAGTGGGTTTCTGTAAGAGAACTACTCCTAAATTAGTACATGCAAGCTAATAATACTCAAAGCCTACACATGTGACTCAGCAGAAGTACAAAGTACAAACTTAAGTCCTTCAGTGAATGGGTCTTCAGTTCAAAATGGCACACTACATTTTTGATGGAGTGGGCTTTCACAATGGTGTGATGGTACCTTTTGGTCCATATGCTTGAACTGTGACCATGAGAAAATTTAATTCCATTTTTGGCTTTTGAGTGTACTTTACAACCCAGCAAAACTTAGCTACAGACATTCCCTTCCCCAAGTCCCATGTGGATGATCTGATTGAGTGAATGATCCCCATTATGATACAGTAGACTTACCTTTATGGAGCTTTCAGTTGGTCATGTAGTATACGTGCTGTCTCTAGGTTTCCTCATAGCTGTTTTGGGAAAAAAATTGAGTTAATTCTGCTAAATATTTTAATAATCACTCAACTTTCCTCTTTGGGCACTGTGTGTTTGAAAGTTTACTCATGAATGAGCTTTGAAAATGCTACAGCTAATATAATTCAGACCTGTAGCTTGCATCACAAAAAACATCACAGGAAAGTAGTTGTGGTCATGTGAGAAGTTCCTAGCACTCAAAACAACATTTGGAAAGGGATCTCATCTTGTGAGTGCCCTTTTGTGACTTCATCTGACCCTTGACAACCTTTACATTGACTGTCTGCCATTAGCATATTATTAGCTACAATGTAATCACAGTTTATGTTTCCCATATTTAAAATCTCCATTAATATTTTCATGAGGAGCACATATGTTTTCAGATTGTCACATGGAACATGCAACCTTTCCAATAAGAATTTACACAGGAAACAAAAGTGTATTGTCTTAGTAAATTACAAAGTCTGCTGCAAAGCATACAGAGATCCTCCTAGATAATGGTTGGAGTTCTTTCCAGGTGTCAAGGATTTGGTCAAGCCTTTGCTTTTACAGTAAGGCTGGCTAATAAGATACTGTGTCTGAGTTAGCTCTGGGTTGCTGATTAGTTTGTTCTTTATATAAAGACATTTGAAAAGGATCTTAGTGCTGAAGACAGTAGCAATAGTGCCCAAAAAACATACCTGGAAAACTCATGTTGCTCAACATTAGCTTTTGACTAGTGTATTCTGTACTGGGCCTATTGTCATTCAGCTTTCCTGAAACAACTCTTTGGCTCTACTTCTTATCAGTATTTCCCCTGAGTACAGCACTACACTATTTCACTTTTACAGCTAATTGAAGTGGTTGGAGGTCAGACAGTTAGACCAGAGAGCTACAGCCAGGCCATTTTATAATCCTGAATTACTTAGCATTGGAGATTCTCTGTAGAGATACAGTATTATATGTGAACTACTTTCCATATATCCAAAGCATAATAAATGTTTGTGCTTGAAAAGAGCAAATTGTAGGGCAGGAAGTGTTTTATCTACATTGAATTAAGATTGTTCTAATTGCCCATACTGGCAGCTGGGGAAAGGATCATGCAGCCTAGGGGAATTGAAAGTGAAGCAAAGGAAGTAAAAATGCATCAGGAATGTTGTTTAAAGAGTTTCAGCCCCTCAGCTAGCCCTGCCTTTTGAATGTAAGAAACAGGGTGTGTTTCATGGATTCTGCTGGAGGGAGAAAGAGGCCCCAGGTACTAAAATATCATAGCTGTAGTTGGCTATATAATTTCACAGTACTATAGAATTTTTTAATAAACAGCTTACACCTTAACATTAAATTTGTAATGAAGTTTAGCCTTTAATTGAAGCTACTAACTACAGCCTTTATTTTTTTACTTCATTTTTAGGGAATACTGGAAAAAATATAAATAAGGTAGAAAACCACCAAAGATTAAAAAACATTTTCTGGAAACAACGTGTTTTACATCTCCTGTGGCCAATAAGAACATAGAATTCTTTTGAGTTTCAAGACACACTAAATATTAGTTTCATAGTTATTCTAGTACATATTTCTCTGGCTCATTTATACCAATCTCATAACTTTGTTGTTGTTGTTGTAACTTTTGTAAGACAGCAATGACTTAGAAATGGCTTTAAAGATAAATCACAGTACATCACCAAAACGAAGTTATTCACAGAAATAATGCTATAATATATAATTGCAACAACATAAAATACAGATTTTTTTTTTGTAAGTACAAAATAGTTTTCTCTATACATTTAATTTTCCAAAGCCTGTAACTTTTACTATGTTATAAAGGTCCTGCTCAAAATAGCAAATTTCTGCATAAAATAATTGTAATAGTTTTCTCTGAAATCTTGTGTTCTCCCAAGAGGGAACAGTAAAATGGCACAGTAATGTGAACTGGGTTACCTTCTCACCAGTGGCAATAAATGGTATTCTAGAAAACCTAATAAAGATGATGGTAATGGAAATGTAGACAATAAAAATTCCAGTAAAACATTCTTTTTGTTTAAAGTATGCCTTTCTGGAGGCAGAACACAAGGGAGTTCATCTGTTGGGAATCACTAGCTGGCCCAACACCACTTCCTGCTGAGTGTGAACCAAAAATTGATCACAGCACACTGAAAATCCATTCATATAATCACTGCACCTTAGATACCTGAAAGAATGCTCCTGACATCTCAAACCTATTAATTTACCTGGAGTCCAAAAAGGAGGAAATCACTGCTGAATACGATTAAAGCATCCTGCCAAGAAAAAGAAATAATTTTCTGAAAAAAGGTTTTTAAAAGTCCCTTCTTTTTCCCAGCAAAAATGCTGCCTGCTCTGAACATAAGCAAAAAAAAAGCTGAAAAGACTCAGGAGGGTTCTCTGCTATTCAGTCATGCACAGAAATTTAAAAAAAAAAAAAAAAATTCTTTAAGTGCTGAAACAGAAATCCAGGAAGTGAGAGCAGCAGCAGACCTGTATTTACCTCAAGAAGAAATGAAGTGGGGGGAATTGTCTGGTTACAAGGTCCTCCTCCCTTGGACTGATCTTTGATCACTTAAAGATAGTCTCTCTGTCAGATTAGTAAAAAGCTGTCATATGTTATACAGTGAGCTGAAAGGTACTGTATGGACTATATGAGTATCCACTGCTTGCTCTACAGGGACAATACTTGTCAGTGGGCTTTGTCTCTGCAATGTACTGCTCTTTTCTAATTAAGTGTGACAGTCGTCGTCTTTTCTCAGTCTCTCCCCAGGCTGCACTGAGCTACTGCTTGAACTGTCTCCATTTGTACAGCTATGACGCCATGCTGTCAGGAATGCTCTTGTCCCTTTTAATACATTAAGCCACCTGAAACAATACAGCATGAATAATATGATTCATTCCATCTCTAATATGAGTGTAGTGCTTTTCCGTGCCTCTTCCACTCATGTGACTGATTAGCTTTCCTTTAATTTCTGTTCAGGATGGCATAAAGAAAATATTGTCACTTTCCTATTTCCTGCAGGTGTAAACATATATATGTTCAGTTCAGCCTAATCTAAGCATGATCTTCTATTTACTTCAGCTAAGACACCAGAAAGACTTTCCCACCTACTGAGCAGCAGTCATGGGCAACCTCACATCTTTCTCTTGAGACATACAGGCCCATGTTATGCTATTCCCTGCCTGTTCTTCCAACCTAAACTGCAAGAGGAGCTGAATAACCTTCAGCAGGAGAAAAAAGTTACATCATTGGACAGGTTTACAGTACAGCTATAGGAAGGATTCCAGGAAAAACTGCTCCACACAAACATCACTGTGGGTTGATCCGGTATTTACCCTGTTTTCATAAATGAATTAATATATGGGCAGATTCAGGATCTAGACAAGCACTAAAACAAAATGTCAGGCTGATCATTCAGAGCAGTATGGCTTGAAAAACCCAACTGTGTGGATTCTGAAGATGATGCCTTTCCCCTCAATGGGAACCCCAGTACACAGATACACAGAGCTAGGTGTTCCTGCCAGGATGCCTTTGTAAGCTGCTGCCCTGATGAACATCTGAATGCAATGCAAGTGTTTACCAACTTCAGTGATCATACACAACCTCATATTTTGGGACAAATTTAGTCACTCCTGCCTCTTTTAGCGTATCCTAAAGCATCCAATGTAATTCCAATTTGTTTACTTGAAATAGCCTAGATATTTGTTCTTGAAAAAGATTGCTTGCTGAAATCTGGATACCATATTGTTTGGGAAGACTAGATATGGAATCAGATTCTTACTTAGACTATGGTCTCTCAGCAGTGAAGAGAGTATAAATTACACCTTCATCCATGGGACAGCTCTTTGTACTCCCAGAAATACTTAAAAGTAGTATAGTATGAATAAGAACTGAAACCTTAGAGATGCTTTTGATACAGATTCTGCTAGAAAACTGTGTTCTGCTGTCCTAGCTGCTTGTACATGCTATTTTCACATTTTCTGCTGCTCGTGTGTCAGGACAGTCTAGCATGAATATGAGTAATACTCGCTTCTCCACAGTAAAGAAGAGAAAACTTAATTTTCTGCTTCAGAAAATACAATTTCTGGTTCAGAAGATCATCAAATACCAGTCTCCTCAATGGAGAGAAAACACTGAAAGAGAGCCTTCTAAAGGAAAACTCTCATATGTCGTTGGATCCTAATGAGCTGACTTTTAGTGATGTGTATCAGGGAAGATGGAGAAAGTACAGAAGGCAGATTTGTAACTCTGAAAAAAGACTAGTGTAGCTTTTTCTGCAGAAATATTTATGTATTTATTCCATCCTACACTGATGTAGTTTAGCTGCAGTTTAGAATCCTCCTGCAACATACCAATACTGATTCCGAGAACTATTTAATATGACAATTTATTATATATTATAAAAGGAAACAGACTACTGCAACTTTATATGCATGTTTTAAATGATTCTGAAACAGAAAAGATACTTTTTTCTTAAAATTTCACACATTGCAGAGTGGAACATAATTAACTCCTAACTGTCTTTATAAGCATGTATATAAGCTCACACAGTAAGCTAAGCAGCTCACCTAATTCAAACAGTGTTTGAAAAAAATGCAACCACAGCTTTTTTTTTCTGCTTCAGACTACTCTGTTTTCTTAAAGCTGCTCCATACTGTGCTAAAATACACAACAAAACTGAACGCTGAACTTGGATTCTTTAGATCTTTGGGTGTACTGTTATTCAACCGCTTCCTTTCTTGTGAGTCAGTGAATGTGTGCATATTATTCTGGAAAGTGCAACTGCTTCAACAGGTAAGTGTAAAAGAAAGCTGAAACAATGAAATCCTAAATTGCATGGATTATCAAATACTGATTTTTGCAAGGCTTATAAATGCACTACATTGTAAGGATTTTCAAAGGAAAAAGGTATTACTAGTCTGTAACTACCCCTCTCCTAAAAAGCATGCTCTACCCAAAGCTTTTTTGTACTACTTACACTGTTATTTATTGAACTAAAATAATGACTAAGCATAGAAAACAGAAAATAGCAATGTAAGTACAGTTTGCCAGAATCAAAGGTGATGAAATTAAGAAGCTAGCTTCAGACTGGGGGGGTGTTGGGGGAAGGCAAAACTCCCAAGCATCCTGGCACCCAGTGGAAAAAAATTACCCTAACCTAGTCCAGTGTGTCCCCTGTATATGAGTATTTAAGATAGTTTGCTGACCTTAATCTGATAAAATAAAACTTCAAATTCAGTTGAAAGAACTCCAGCAGGTCAAATGCCAAGTTTCAACCTCACCTCTTTGAATTACTTTAAATAACGGAAATGGAAGTAATTTGCTTCTGGCTCTATGCTTCCACGAATAAAGATCCTTATATATACACATTATTTCTTTACTTTATAAAGCAAGTCTTGCAGAGCAACTTCTTCATCAGTTCTCACAGTGGAATATTTCAGCACTGGTGATGTTCTACCACTACACTATGTAATTAAATTGGAATGGACAGCTACTCAATTATATCAAACCAAGACAGATTTCTAGCTTCTTTATAATACATAAAAGCAGATAACCAAGATTTTGCTTAATTTTTAGTATTATCTGAGGTAAAAGAAATTAAATTTCATAGCCATAGGTGTAGCATAAAATTTAATTCTGTTAAGGTGGTAAATCAGTATAAAAATCATAGCCTCTTTATATTCATATCAGTTCAACTAGGAAAACTTGCTTCTGTAAAAGTTTGAGCTTAAAGAAATCTAGAAGCCAAACTACCACTGGAAGCATGTAGTGGTTGTAGAAGAACACATTAATATGTCTCAGAAAGAATTAGCAATGAAATCACATTTCATAATATATTAAGTAATTGGTAATATTAAGTAATTGGTTCCACAGAGCAAAGCAGATCTGTAGAGATGTATTTCCAGAACAGTAGAAATATTGCACAGAATCCTGCAGTGCCGTGCATTTCCAAATTTCAATAGATTCTGGAAGCACCATCCACTAAACATAGCACATGCACTGTGCATCAAAGAGTTCAACAGGAAATCAAAATGGAAATCAAAGGGTGTGGTGAAAAGCACAACTCACAAAACCCCAAGAGGTTTCTGCATAAAGCAGAAACTGGTAACTTCTTTCAGAGGCACCGCATAACACTGTCATGCTCAGGGTTTTCAGTAAAGGCTAAACCTAGCTGTCAAAAACTGCATCGAGTTACTCTTAGGCATATGCACATGAAAGCAATTACATGCAAAGTCTGTACATGTTTCTTACACAGCATTTTAAAAAATCTTGATAAATTATCTTCTTAGACAGAATTCTTACATTTATTTTTAAAAATTGCTGCTCATTTGACTTTATGCTGCACTGAGCAATTTAATAACACCTGATCTTCTACAGCGCACTCTTCCTTATTCATACAATCATGAGGTGTCCTGTCTAAGAGCCAAAGGATAATCACCAGGGGGCAGATATATTTCTAATCAACTGTTCAAAGTCTGGACCCACTTAGCTTTTTCTTTACAAAAGAAAGTAGCAGGTTGGTGGGTTTAGGTTTTTTATTGTTGCCTCCTCCCCAATTTAAACAAAGAATTGAACAAATTAACAGGGACACATCACAGAATCACAGAACGATAGGGGTTGAAAGGATTTGGACCATGAAAAATCATTGAGTCTAACCCCACTTCCAGAACAGGGCAACCTAGAGTAAGTCACACAGGAAAACATCCAGGTGAGTTATGACTGAAGGTGGCCAGAGGCCCTAGGGAATTTTTTTTTCTGTTTGCATCCATTGCATCAATGGAGCCTGCATTAAAATGAACACACGCCTGGACAGACATAGGCAGCAAGTCTTAACACCTATTGACAACACTTTCATAGCTCCAAGAAATTTACTTTAGCTTCTAACCCACTATCCTTCACCCTGTGCTCTATTTGTTCTTAATAAAAGCTGATTATGTCCAGCTTCTCTCTGATAGGGAAAGTGGCAGCCCTGAATGCTCTTGTCCATCCTTCAAAACCCTTAGCAACTATTTCATAGCCCCAAGAAATCTGGGGCTAGCACCTTAACTTTGGCTTCTAACAATGCTTCAACTTCATGCCCTATGTTTGAAGGCTATAGAGAGAAATCACATAATCTCAATGTTTCCCTCTAGAGAGCACAGTCAGAAGGTATGCCCATCAGAGATGTTCAAGTAACAGATCTTTAAACCAGTGGGAGAAGTTAGAATTATACAAAAGAGAATACATGCTTAACAAAACTAAGGTACAGGCCCCATAAAGGAATAAATTCCACTAATGTAGCCTCTATAAGGTACTGAGGACTTAAGACCAGTAAAGGTTGAAGGCAAAGTTCAGCAACACCTCAACTGTAATGAGCACAAAAAAAAATCCCTTCCATCTCAGACACCTAAATACAAACTATATGATATTTTCTGCCCATTTAATGATCAAATGCTGCACATAGGAGGAAGCTTGGAAACTAATGCTGTGCATCCAGGTGAAGTAAAAAAATTAAGCAATCAATAATTCTTGCATAGATATTCCCAAAGCATGGTGTACATACAAACAAGAATTTGCGAGAGACTGTATGAAAACAATCAGCATGATGACGCGACACCTCCAGGTTTAGCCCCAGGCTGACAGAAGGAGAATACGTGCCTTTTCCTCTAGACTGCAATGCTGCTAGAAAACTGCCACTATGATCCTTCTACTGCTAAAATTAATTTAGTCTTCAAAAGCTGGTATGAACCCTCTACCAATTTGATTTCTGTAACAGATGCAGAACCATGGGGTAGATAAAAATCATGTTAAATTTTCAACACATAAACACTTTACTAGCATTTCTTCACCTTTTTCATTGAATATGGGCTCAAGTTTGCTTAGTTAGAAGTTAAATTCAGGTCCAAATTTCAAAACCCTCCAAGTTAAAAATCTGTCTGGAGCCAGTGATCTAGTCCACAGGTCTCGAAGTTTGTGACCACTCATTTGAACGAAGTCTGTGTTCTGTCAAATAGCTGTTCATCAGCCTTGTCAGCATAAGGCTCTCAGTATAAGTGAGATCAGACACAGAGTGGTATGTGTACTTGGGAGAAAAAGTATCCTGGTAGAGGTCTGTCAAACTGGCAGACATTTATATGTCACCCTCAACACTAGTCTCTGCTCCTCTAAGTATTATTTTGAGTAATAACAGTTTTGCTCTTTAGATCTTGTCAAATAAGTATGACAATGATATTGGTATTTCAGTGCACATTTGAGTTAGAAATATTCTTTCAAATTAAAGCATGTTGTTGGAGTAAGTGGTTTAGAAAATATTGCAAATACTGTTTGTTCTGTAGAGACTGCTATGTTAAAAACCCCCAAAGACATTGAAGACATTTTATCCAAAAATTTTGCACATATAGTAAAAAGGCATAAACATTTTTGTCTTATTTGACATTTCAAGGATATTCCAAACATTTGTAATAACAGTAAACCAGGTGGAACAAATCTCTGAAGAATATAAAACAGAATATCCAATCTTTCCTAATTACTTTCCAAAATCTTTATGTCTACTTCACATCTGCTTCCGCCACACTGGCTGCATTTTCCCCAAGTAAACCTAGAAACAGTTGTTGCACTCTCAGGCTAAAAGAAACATGACATCTGGATCCAAAGCCAGCCAGATGGAAGTTATTCATTGAGGCCATAGAGTTTCACTTTTCATTTGACCTGGTGTAATCTGTGATGCTAACCCTAGTGATGTGGGATGCTC